>JALMQS010000128.1:6969867-7200689 GCA_024734495.1 Forficula auricularia
AAGAAGAAAATTTTATGAACTGGGTGAGAGTCGAAGTTATCTGTGGATGCCTTATAACAGCTGAACGTTAAAAAATTTATATTAGATTCGAGTTGGTCATCTAACCAACTCCAACTTAATATAATTTTTATAATGTTTCACTATATAAATCAACAGCGTTCCCTAAGTATTATTGAAAGTTATAAGATCTCAGGGAAGACGGTGTAAGAAGCGAGAGTTCCCACTTTCTGGAGGATATAGGGATAAACGATTTAGCGAAAACGTTGGTTAATTCCTAACCAATTTGACAGGAGCTGTTGAACTTTCAAAAACCGCGTGTTTCTAGCAAATTGTTCGAAAGTTCCAAATAAATAAACATTTCAATGCTCATTTATTTATTTATTTATTTATTTATTAAAACATTGTATCTATGGGAGCCATCTGGCCCGCATTTAATGTACAAAATTTTAGACCCAAAATATTTACAAAAAAAAAAATTAATTGAAACAATACAAGAGAAAAAGCAAAAAATCAAAAAAGAAGAAAAATACATACTTGATAGAGGAAACAAAAATAAAAGATACAAAATATATAGAATGAGAGGAGAGAAAAAGAAAAAATAAGCACAACATAGATGGATATAAAAAAAAAAAAATTACAACATGTATGATATGAAAACAAAAATTACAATAAACAGGATATAAAAACGAAAAACAAAAAAAAGAATAACAATATATAGGATATAAAAACAACAAAATAACAATATATAGAATATAAAAACAAACATATATATATATATTCGGCTAGGTGCCTCCGTGGCTCTGCTGCTTCTGTCAGGGCAAAGTGTACTGGTTGGTGCTAGTTTAAACCTCGCTGAATGCATCGATTGCTAGGCTAAATGCCGGTGAGTTCTGTCTCAAAACGATCAAGGGCCGCACTATCCTCCTCAATTCCAACCGGCAACGCGTTCCACACTTTCGTCGCCCGTCACTTTGAAAGAATCTGCTACCATCTTGCTCCTGTGGGGGTGGACAGACCGGGGTACGCGCCCGCTCCGGGGGCCCACAGACTGGCGCACGACCGAGGTAGTCGGGCGCATGTCCCGAGAGGACCAGCTCAATTTTGAAATCGCTCACCATTTTCTTGTATGCGGCCTTCCTCCTCTGTCCCACAATCTCCGCGAGAGTCCTCCCCTCAAACTTCTCGAGGAGATATTTATTGTATGAATTTAACCCTCTCCGGGGCCTCGGCTTCCGTCCGCGCTAGGATCCTCACCTCTTCTTGACCCCAGCGCGGAGACTTTTCGCTGATACCAGTTGCGGCGTTGTGGGCAACTTTATGTTTAGTGGCCAAATGTATGCCGAGAGCCCTTATTTTTACGAAATGCCCTGTTGCAGTGCGGGCACACGCATTTCGTATCTGACATATTTGACAGTATAGAAAGCGCAGGCCTAGCCACTCGAAGCTCGTATTTAATAACTAGCTATTAAATTTTGTCATAAATAGTTTTACTAAGTACCTACAAGTTTGTGTGCTCTAAAAGTGAATTAATTAACTAAATTTTTTAATCATTGTGCTTAAAAACGACAGAAACGATGAAGTAAAATTATTTTCAACTATTATTTTTCTGAATGTGAATCTATTTGAATGTCGGGACTTCAATAGCTATGATAACGTAAAGAAAAAAATCGTATAAAGTTTGTTCTGGTGCCAAAATGTTTTAATTTCTAATGCAGAAAACTCATTAGATTTCAGGATCTTTAGTTTCAGAACTTCGGGTTCCAAAATTTAGAAAATTTATTTTTTTGAATGCTTTTATAGGGGCATGTTTTAAAATGAGGGCTCTAAAAGGCAAACCCCAGCTCCCACATAGTCATCTCTCTCTTTCCTTATCTTCTTCCTGGAATTCTAACGACCGGTTGTATAAAAGTAACGTTAATCATCTGGTTTACTCGCCAATCATGTCGATACTAAATATCGTGTACCTATATTTAAGAACATTTTAATAAATGAAAATATAAGATTTGATTAAAAATTTGTATTGCATTCGACTCAAAGATCTGACTCAGGTCCAATATTATAACTCCGATTTAACTTCTGAATACTCCCAAATTTAAATTCTCATCAACTAATAACTCTTTTACCCAATATAACTATCCCTCTTCTAGACTCTTAAGAACCCAACTAAATATCCAAAGTTTATCAGCCCATAGACTACAAAATGACTTGATATTCCTTCGCAAACTGTTGAATGGTCTGATTAGATTGTTGCGAAATTCTCCATATATATTAATTTTAAAGTACCTCAATATTACAGTCGCATTGTCGAAACCTTTTTTATCCCCATGTGTAATACTAATTATTCAAAAAGTACAGGGCTGAATAGATGATGCTAAAGGCAAACTCCTCACAATTCGACTTCTTTTCATGTAGTGTGAGGGATATCAAAAGATATTGCTCACAATACGATTAAATGTCTAATATGTGGATTATATTATATTATTACATTCTTTATATTAGATTCACTTGTATGTATCTATCTGCGTATACGTATATCATCTATCTATTAATGTGACTTTTGTTCTGTTAAATTCCGCAATCATTTCTCTATAAAAATAATTGTTTACCTACTCAATTTAAATGAAATAATATAAATATAATAAAAATAAATACATTACATTATGTTAAATTCCGGAAACTGCTGATGTTTTTGCTTATTTAGGGACTCTTATAACAACAAAGAATGAAGTAGGCAAGGAAATTCAGACTCGAATAATGAAAGGAAACCGCCTTCGTGCGGCAGCCTTAAATAGCCTGCTCAAAAATAAAAATCTCGTTCAAGAAAACTTAAAATTAAAATCTACATCGCCATTATTCGACGGTGGTGTTCTATGGGTGTGAGACATGGACCATGACCCTATCTGATCAGAAAAAATCTAATGTCCTTCGAAAAACAAGATCTAAGAGTAATAAGTGGAATGATTAGATATAGTGTTACCGGCGAATGGAGGTTTAGAAGTGCAAGGGAAGTGAGAGAATTAACAGGACAGCCTTACATCACGAGCTGTATAAGATCACGAAGGCTGGCTTGGGTGGGACATGTGGTTCGTGCTGATGAAGACGAGCTATCAGCAGGATCTACGAAGCAAATCCGATAGGAAGAAGACCACGAGGTAGACCACGGCAAAGATGGATGGACAATATAACCAGAGATCTTGAAGAGTTGGGTGCTCAACGGAAATTAGAACTCTATAGCACGGGATAGGACAAAAATGGCGAGGCATTACTAGAGGAGGCTAAAACATTGGAAATGTTGTTAGGCCACAGGGAAGCAGGCAAGCAGTATAAAAATGTACTCATTGTAACTGGGATATAACTCCCGTATATCGAATAAAATAAAATAAAAAATAAAAATAAAAATAAAAAATAAAATAAATTTGTTTTAGTTCTTTGTTCCATCTCTACTAGAATATGATTTTTTTAATTCTTGACATTTTTTAAATGATTTATTCTTGATTCATAAATATTACCTACGTAATTTAAGTATTTTCCGCACCCTACAACCATCAATTGTTCAAAACCCACATCCACAAGTACCTATAATTAATAGAGATTGTGGTGTTGGTGGAAGGTGATGTTTCACTATTAAAGATAAAAGTAAATAAATATATTATGAGATATTAATTACCCTATTCTCATATAGGATCTAAAGCTCTTATGACAAAGCATTGCAGTACATATGCAAAGATCCCAGGTTCGAATCCTGGCTGATCCTTTTGTCTATAATACAAAAATCTTTTCTTCGTTCGCTAATTTAATTAATATTAATTAACTATGAGTTAATTTTTAGGTCACATGTTTTACGTTAAAAATTAAAAAAATAAATGAAGTAAATTTTTTCAATATGTATATTTTGGCCTATCAACCCATCTTGCCATCTTCAGGAATTCCAGAAAATAACTTCAGATGGGTTGATAGCCCGAAATATACATATTGAAAAATTTACTTTTTATTTTTTTTAATTTTTATCGTAAAACAAGTGACCTAGAAAACTAACTCATAGTAAATTAATATCTCATTAAATATTTATTTACTTTTATCTTTATCCACAAGTACCTTCGACTCCATCTTAGCCCCTTGAAATTTGTTCCACTTGTTTTCATAATAAATGGGTTTCCTAGCCTTTTTAGCAACAAAATTATTCAAAAGAATTGTATTGAATTTTTATTTCTAATTAATCAGAAATACTAATATTAATAATATTTTTACTTTCCCATATATATTCTATATATCATGTAATGATAGTAGGATATAATGTGAAGTATTGCGATCGCCTTCTGCGGGTCCTGCCACTTTGAGAGCTTCTATCTCAGAAATGACAAAAATTAATTTCATTTTTTTTTTTAACAAAATATTTATTTCTACTAAAGTTTTTTAATAATTTCAATTTTTAAACAAATTTTTAATACTGTTGTGTCTTTTGCCAATTTTCTTTTTTGATTAATTAGTTTTAAAAATTTAATTTGCTAATGGCAAGTAACTATTATTTGTTTTCCTTTATTTTTTTTTTTTATCCAAAGTTTTTCAAACACTTTGGCATGTTTCCTAAGAATAAGGAGCCAGTGAATTCGAAACGATCTTCCATATAAACAAGATGTATTCCCTCTAACTTCAACTACATACTAGCCACGCCCACTTGATATATCTACTTTGCTCGTTGGCATCATACTCGATCTCACATTCACATTTCTTCCTGATGAGGGTCTCTTGATGGGCGGAGCTTCTCACCCAGCCCGGCCCTCATCAGGAAATCACGCTTAATTTTTGGCATCTTTTCTTCTTTAGCTATTTGATGATCTTACTACCTATATAGTGCTATTTACTTTCTCTTTATATAATATATAAGTAATCAGTAGAGATTGTGGTGTTGGTGCAGGGTGAAACATCTTTAATAAAGATAAGAGTAAATAAATATTTTATTTAATATGGATTTACTATGAGTTAAGTGATACTGGGTCACTTATTTCACATTAAAATTAAAAATTAAAAAAAATTTATATCTTTTAATTTTTTAATTTTAATGTGAAATAAGTGACCTAGTATCCTTAACTCATAGTAAATCCATATTAAATAAAATATTTATTTACTCTTATCTTTAATATATAAGTACCTGGAACACCGAGCCTAGGTCGGTAATTTTTTGATTCAGTTAAAAGCGATATATTAATATTATTTTAAATTAATTAACAAGAATAGCAGAATTGGACAAAAATTAAAAACAGAGTTTTTATTGAATAAGCCAGACGTTTCGTCGATTAATTTCGACTTCCTCAGTGGCTCATTCTATCACTCTTTGTCAAAAGACAATTCCACTACGCGACGAAACATCCTTTAATCTTTTTTATTATTTTAACTACAATACATTGTTGGCTTAGGCCTCAATTGCTCAACAATCTTGAACTTTTTTACACTTGAACAATTAAAAACTTTAAATCAAAATTTTTCACAAAAAATATGTTGTTTTCACTTTTAAACAGACAAAGAAAGGAAAAAAAGTTCAAGATTGTTGAGCAATTGAGACCTAAGCCAACAATGTATTGTAGTTAAAATAATAAAAAAGATTAAAGGATGTTTCGTCGCGTAGTGGAATTGTCTTTTGACAAAGAGTGATAGAATGAGCCACTGAGGAAGTCGAAATTAATCGACGAAACGTCTGGCCCATTCAATAAAAACTCTGTTTTTAATTTTTGTCCAATTCCCTGCTATTCCTGTTAATTAATGCTTATTATGGATACGAGTGATTTACATTATTTTAAATTTTAAATTCAGGTAAAAAGGTCGATTTGTATTAGAAACCAAAATAAAATAAAATTGAAATAAAACTTAATGCAATTGGATGTTGATGAAAGCAGTCCACGGTGGTTGTAAAAAAATAAGACTATAGAGGTTTTATTATTTTACATTTATTTGTTAAACCGACGTTTCGGAGATTTATTCTCTCCTTCTTCAGGGTAACAAAAGTCAATGAAAGTAGTTCAAAACATAATTACTTTCTGTCTCCTTTGACAATGCCAAAAACATTATAAAAAATTTTCATCTCGAATAGAAATGAAGTAAAAAGCAATCCAATTGCATATTTGTACCAGTCCGTCTCCTAAAGAAAAACTCTATCAATAAAACTTAATTTATATTTTTACCAAAGTTTACACCCGCTATGGTAATCATCAAGACGTCCTATCACTGGCCGCAAAGTTTTGAATGTAATTTCAAATAAAAATAATATTATACAGAGGTTCTTTCGGTGTGACCCTTTTAAATCCTGAAGAAGGAGGCACGATCCTTCGAATTGTCGGATTTTTTAAGAGAATGAAATTGATATTCTAATAAATTATTTTATAGAAAAATACTTTTAATAAATTAAATTGGCAAATTCTAATATATAATAATATTTGTAATGATCTACTATTGAAATTTAAAATAAAAAAAGAATTAATTTTATTAAAAGAAAATTGAAAAAATGTAATTATAAATTTTTATCCAAACCACCACCTCTGAATAATTATTTCAATTAACAAAAAACCCATCAAAAACAACTTAGCCGAAGATGAGACCGTGACAGGTCGAATTATCAACACAAAAATCCCCTAACCCGTGAATTTCATCCAAATCGTTAGAGCCGAATCTCATTCTTTATTATATAAGAAATGCTCGTTTGATATAATAGTACCTGAAGCCACCGAGTGATGCACAGTAACCAAACGTCCCCTGGACCCCCCCCCCCCAAAAAAAAAGCCACCCCACTTCGTCCCCAAAACCCCGCACCTCGCCTCGCCCCCGGAACCCCACCTCCTGTACCCCCCACATCCATCCCCACCCGGCACCCAGTTTTTGCATTTCTAGCTTTCTGGTGGTCACAGTTTATGTGTACATAGGTATATAAATAAATTCCGTATAATTTTTTTTTAATTAAATAACAATCTATCGAGTTTTTTAATCAATTAAATAAATAATAAATAATAATTTTATTGAAGCAATTTTTTACATGAAATAATGTATACATTGTATTTGAGGCTTCGATTTCGGTGATTACTTCCCCACCATCTACTGTACTTGATCTTGTAGCTTGCGATAATATTTTTAGTAAGTGTTTTTTAATAAGAGGAATTTTTATTTATTAAATTGGCAAATTCTAATTTATAACAATATTTGGTATAAAGTATTCGTGGGTTATAAAATTAAAAAACCAATTAAAAATAAAAGATGATTGAAAAAAATGTAAACAAAACTTTTTATTGAGATTTTCATCTATCAATAATTATTTTAATTAAGAAAAGATCAATTAAGATGAAATTTGTTTAGGCCCAGACCTAGCCAGATCGTTTTCTCATCCTCACAACTTGTTAATAGAGTTGGTTTCTTCAAAATCTGTAAAGCCGTTTTCAAAATAGAACTAAGATACAAATATACAAAAAAACATATATATATAAATAAATATATATATACAATTGATACAATTTTGATGGCTGTATATGTATATAATTAAGTAATGGAGAGGGATTCAGCCAATGGGTAGCCTCTGCTGAATAAAAAACTCCCAATTATGGAAAACGTTTCGGCTTTAATTAAATAATGCCATCATCAGTTCCTAAGAGTTGATGAGTCTTTGAAGACGAGCGCCATATTTGTGTATAAGGTGTCCGAGCATGATGATATTCCTCAATGGTTATAAAGTTGATACAATTTTGATGGCTGTATATGTATATAATTAAGTAATGGAGAGGGATTCAGCCAATGGGTAGCCTCTGCTGAATAAAAACTCCCAACTATGGAAAACGTTTCGGCTTTAATTAAATAATGCCATCATCAGTTCCTAAGAGTTGATGAGTCCTTGAAGACGAGCGCCATATGTGTGTATAAGGTGTCCGAGCATGATGATATTCCTCAATGGTTATAAAGTTGATACAATTTTGATGGCTGTATATGTATATAATTAAGTAATGGAGAGGGATTCAGCCAATGGGTAGCCTCTGCTGAATAAAAACTCCCAATTATGGAAAACGTTTCGGCTTTAATTAAATAATGCCATCATCAGTTCCTAAGAGTTGATGAGTCTTTGAAGACGAGCGCCATATTTGTGTATAAGGTGTCCGAGCATGATGATATTCCTCAATGGTTATAAAGTTGATACAATTTTGATGGCTGTATATGTATATAATTAAGTAATGGAGAGGGATTCAGCCAATGGGTAGCCTCTGCTGAATAAAAAACTCCCAATTATGGAAAACGTTTCGGCTTTAATTAAATAATGCCCTCTCCATTACTTAATTATATACATATACAGCCATCAAAATTGTATCAACTTTATAACCATTGAGGAATATCATCATGCTCGGACACCTTATACACAAATATGGCGCTCGTCTTCAAGGACTCATCAACTCTTAGGAACTGATGATGGCATTATTTAATTAAAGCCGAAACGTTTTCCATAATTGGGAGTTTTTTATTCAGCAGAGGCTACCCATTGGCTGAATCCCTCTCCATTACTTAATTATATATATATACAATTTTTGCTCGTTTAATAAGAGTAGATATCTAAGAAAGATAAGATTTTGACTCATGAAATTGTAACATCTATAAATCATGAATATCTATCCTTTGCATCGGAAAAGAAAGAAATTGCAGGTGTTAAGTCGAAATCGAAAGTAATTATTAAATTATATCCAAAATATAATTTATATTAATGGCTAACACTTAAAAATATAGGTGTAAATAAAGTTTTGTTTTATCTATATTAGATTCACCTGACAATTTATCAGATATATAATTTAAGTTTCTATCCATTTATTTACTTAAGTGCTATTAAAGGTATTATCTATATTTAATGAATATAATTATATAGTTCTATATAGAAGCAAAATAAACAAAAAAGTTTTTTATATTCATTTTTTTCGATTTATTTATTTATTTATTTTATTAGACTAGATAAAAGAAATTATTATTATATGTAGTAGGTAGTAATTTTCAGTAGAATAAAAAAATGATGAATGAGAAAATGATATGCTTAATGGTTATAACTTAAACAAATATAGAACATCGAACATTAAGAAATTAAGATTTCGGTGGAGGCTAATCATCGTGGGGGTAAGAAAACAAGGGCGAGTCCCCTTATCCTTGTTCACCCTTATATAATACCGTATCTCAATCTTTTTGGTGGATTGTGCTTTATGGTGTGCGTGCAACTGCACACGCGGCTGTTATATCCATTAACTTAGGGGACTTTTTGCTGTGGAATAGGAAGAAAACAGGAAAAGTGGTATCGATGGGAAGGGGGGGGGTGAAAAGTGGGAATCAATAGCAAGAAAAGGCTCAGGACATTGCATGTGAATGAGAATGAGAAGTACACTACTAGATCATAGAAGAAAGAAAACTTCACCCCTCGAATAAAACTCTCTCATTTTAATTCACTCTCGATAGAGGGCTGATGAATATGGAGAAAAACTAAAAGTTCTTTAGAGAAAAATATAATTCCACCCTCATTTCCACTTTTATTTGCTTGTTTCAAAAATTTTGTATTAATAAGTTATGTTTTGAGCTCTTAGGGCCGGTTGTATGTCAAAGTAAATGCTTTTACCACTAACCAAAGGTAGATGGTAAATGGAGAGGCTGGGATGGCCAATCAGATGACAGGAACTTTAAGTGCCTGTCATCTCACTGGCCATTCCAGTCCCTCCATTTACTATCTACCTTTGGTTAGTGGTAAAAAGCATTTACTTTGAGACATACAACCGGCCCTTAGAATTAGTCCAGTCATTTGGTTCTTAAAAAATAATTTTTAAGAAAAAATAAAAACCGACTTCAAAAAATTAAATGCAACAAATAAAATACACTAAAAGGTATAAAATAATTATTATCTTATTGAGTTACAACTAAACGACGAAATATTAACATGAAATTACTTTTTGAAGTCGGTACCAAACAAACTATACCTATAAGCGAACGTACCCTCCAAACGTACTAAGTAAGATCCGTAGAGTGCGATTCATAAAAGGTATATGTTTGGCACCGACTTCAAAAAGTAATTTCATGTTAATATTTCGTCGTTTAGTTGTAACTAAATAAGATAATAATTATTTTATACCTTTTAGTGTATTTTATTTGTTGCATTTAATTTTTTGAAGTCGGTTTTTATTTTTTCTTAAAAATTATTTTTATTTTTCTCTTTTAGTGATGTTATTAATAGTGATCATATCATCAGAACTTGACCAAATTAATATGACACCATCCCTAAGACACCCCTTTTCGGATAAAAAAAGAACCATCGAAATCGGTTCATAAACAAAGAGGTTAGGTCTAAACAAACCTAATAAAAAAGGTCTAATACCTATGAAAAAAAACGAAAAAAAAATGGGACCAATCGGAAGCTAGACTGGACCCAATGCAAAAAAAATTTCAAAAATCGGTTGACAATTGGCGGAGATATGAGGTAACATAGGCAGAAAAAAAAAAAATTCAGTCGAATAGAGAACCTCCTCCTTTTTTGAAGTCGGTTAAAAAAAGACGTTACCTGGAAAGTTTTCTGGGAGTTTTGAAAATGGGTAATTTTATAGATTTCGATGTGCTCTTTCCGAATTTCAATTTTGCCACCTCGTATCTTTGCCGTTCGCGGCGCCATATTGAAAAAATGGAGTCTAAAAGCAATTTTTTGACAATATCTCCTTTCCGACTCATTTCACGAAAAAACATTTATATATAAAATGAAACTAGAGAAAATTTCCTACAATTTATGTGAAAACCCTTTTTTTGTAAAGTTAATAGTTTTGGCGTATGAGCACCGCAAACCATTATACATTAAATTTTAACTAGAAAATCATAGATCAAAGATGGTGTCATCTATTAAATCCGATGGAGTGGAATATTTTTAATTATATGTCAGCCAGGTGGCCCGGATTGCTGTTACTGGCACTCGGGTTCGATTCCCGAGGGGTGAAAAACAACCCCTCTGACATATAATTAAAAATATTCCACTCCATTTTAGGGATTTAATAGATGACACCATCTTTGATCTATGATTTTCTAGTAAATTTGAATCTATTACCATCGGCAAATTAATATCTTTCATAAATTTTAACTGATTACATTTGTGAATTATAAAAAAATCGCAGTTTTTCCTTCATAAAATGAAAACCACTCATTCTAGAAACTTGATTCTTATCACATTGTCTACGAAATTTTGTTGAGTTGGACGTTTACTTGGACCACTTTTTGTTAAAACTCTTAGATTTATAGATATCCTACATTTTCCGGACAGGATATGATCCGAATCCTCAAAAAGTGTCATGGAAAATGCTGGATATCTATAAATCTAAGAGTTTTATCAAAAAAGTGGTCCAGCTAAACGTTAAACTCAACAAAATTTCCTAGAGAATGAGATAGAAATCAAGTTTCTAGGATGAGTGGTTTTCATTTCATGAAGGAAGGTTTTAATTTTAAGTTAAATCACCAGAATTAATTCTATCTACTTTGGAAATAATTTATTATTTATTTCATTCATTTCATAAAAAAATTACCAAAGACCCTAAATAATAGTCTTGAAAAACAAAATAATTTTCATCAAAGATATTCATAGTAAAAGCTTCGTTCATGAATATTTACATATTTTTAAACCAATGGTTTGTAAAATTAGAATTAATTAAGTGATAGATCCAAATATTTCGAGAGCCTAAGGCACCTCTACTTAGACGTATCGGTAAATCCAGTGGTGTTGTCGAGCCGGAACGCTCCGGAACGTCGTTCCGGTACTTCCTTTTTGGACAGGAACGCGTTCCGGAACTAAAGATGATTTCTGATAACGAGAATTGGCTGACGTATTGAAAAAAAAAATTAAAAAGAATTGCTGATTTTTTTTTCTAATTTTTGACGAATTTTTATATGTATTATTATAAACAAGGGTTTGAACCGAACCCGTACCGGAACAAAAACCGGAACGAACCGGCTTGTTTTTCCGAACCGTGAACCGGAGTCCGGAACGTTTTTTTCTGCTGAACCGAAACTCGAACCGAACCGAGAAAAAAAAACGTCGCCGCCAGGATTATCATGGAAAATCACCCCCCCCCCACCCCCGTCGTTAAATTTGGGACATGAGACCGTACAGAGCGGCCGCCTACCCAGGATCAGCCCTGTCTATATAATTATATATACGCGTTCCGGTAAAAAAAAAAAAATTAGCACAACACCACTGGGTAAATCTCACTTTCACACATCGATTCATGTGAATCAATTGTAATAGACTGATGAAGAGAGCAAAGCCCTCGAAACTATGGTCTCGTTATAAATGAATTAAAAATTAATTTTTTCAGCAAAAGACTCTCTTATATTGTGTCCTTTAATTTATAAACATTCGGAAACTCTCTGCTAAAAGAAACATTCAATTTATATCTAAGGGATAAGTATGTTTATCTACTCTTATTAAACGAGCAAAAATTGTATATTTATTTATTTGTATATATATTTCTTTGTTTGTTTATATATTTGTATCTTGGTTATATTTTGAAAACGACTCTACCGATTTTGATGAAATTCACGGGTTAGGGGGTTTTTGGGGTGACAATTCGATCTGTCACGGTCTCATCTTCGACAAAATTGTTTTTGAAGGATTTTTCCGTAATCAAATTAATTATTCTCAGGTATACAAATCCCATTCTTAGGGGTTTTAAAAAAGGTTTCCCTTTTCCTTTTATACCCACGCAGACAATGGGTTGTTGTTTCATTGTTCTAAAAGGCCTTCAAGAAGTATTGTGATTGTGGATTTTAACATATTTTGTTCTCCCTAAACGTTAGAAATATTAATAAACGTTTTATAATTGTTTTTATAAAGAACTTATTTAATAGAATTTAATAGAATAAAAAATAATCAAGAATTTATTTAAAAATATATTTCGCATAAGCAGGTCTCAATTTTCTGAAAAAACAACACATTTTGATAGGTTTTATTTATTAATTGGATGAATAAAAATGAATCATTTGGTTGAATCAAAACACGTGCAGAAGGTGGGGAATCCGGGGGTAGGAGAGGCTTCGGGGGTGGTGTCGAACGGGGTGGAGGTGGGGGGTGGGGCGGCTACATTGGGCGACTATTATATATTTATGTATTTTTTTAATTTGAAAGCGGCTCTCAAATAAAAATCGACCTTTTTATCAGAATTTTAAATTAAAAATAAAATTAAAATAAAGCTTTTAACTGAAGAAAGAAGTTACCGAGCATCGCTCGGTGCCTCCAGGTACTTTACATTACACAGAAGACAATCTCAGTGATTCCTCCTTATGTAATGAAAAATTCCTATTTTCCCTACATCAACTAGAATATAAAATAAACTTGTATAATTAAGTGAAATTATATATCGGAAATGGAGAATTCCTTCCAAGAGACAATTGTAATGTCGCTGAGAGTAAATAGAATACAATTGAAACAGTTGAATAAATGGCTTCATTTGATAGCCAAGAGGAATTTAATGTCCTCCTCTCTACTTCTTGAAATTAACGTTAAATCGGTTTTGACAAAATGTCAGAGATTTCATTGATTTTTCCGCTCGTGGATTCAATTTAGTCCAGGAAATCAAACTTTTATTTTTGCAACATTAAAGCAGAAAAAACAAATTTGATATAGCTTGATAAGATTTATATTAACATTTGAAAAAAAATAATAATAACTCCAATAATAGATCATTGAAACGTACACTTTTATGTCTGAATTTGACATTTTATAACGAAATAAAATTGTATTTCGTAAATAGTAAAATATTTGCCAAGAGAACTACTTTTGTGTTCATTTTTTTTTTATTTATTTTTCCTTTTCTTGTATTTACATCCTGTTTAGGTATATTAAATACAATTCTTGTATTTATTCTTCTTCTTCGAGTACCATACCCGAAACGGGTGTCGGCGCCTCTCCACATATACCTGAGTACTGAGTGCTGAGTGTGTTTAGTTGTTTTACACAGATATACGGGACCTACTTTTTAACGCCGGTTCCGAACGGCTAATTTGGAGAGGTCACTTTGCAATTATACTCTTGGTAGGTTGCCATTACTTTCCAAGAGGAGGCGACTGCAAATTTCTATCTGCCGAGACTCGGCCTCGAACCAGATATCTTCGAGTCAGTGAACCAACACTCTACCCACTGACCCACAGTCGCCTTTATTCTTGTATTTACCCCCTGTTTATATTAAATACAAATGGATGAGTCAAAAACAAACTTCGAAATTTAAAATTACTGGAACTTTCAGTGACCAAAGATCGCTGATTGTCTTGTCTATTGAATTCACTAAAAAATTCTAATTTTTTGATGTGATTACGTCTTTAAATTTGCTCCTATAACAGCCCCCATTACAGATAACTCGATGATACCTCAATCAGAGGATCAATTTCATGTTGCAACAAAAACCTATCATTTAAATCTAAAATCAAATTGTACGATTTGATAGGTAGAATAAGTATAAAAAATTATTATTTCACTCTAGTAGAATTTGTTGTGATGTCACGGTTGTGAACGTTTCGCCGCGTTTGCAATTATTCAGACAGTACCTATAGTTTCTGACCCGGAGAAGCTCGTTGTGGTCTCAATGGACAATTCTGATCGTAATCTATAGATTCAGTGTATAAACCATTATTATTATTATAATAAATTGAAAGAATTGAACATCTCTTTTTTGAAAGATAGATAAATTTTTTTTCAAAAATCAACTCGATAAAAACCAATATATTATATATTAAGAATGAATCTAAATTTAAGGTCAACATTCAAAGATTTTAGTAGAAAATAATTTTATATTGCTTATCAGAGGGATTCATCACCTCAGGAGTTGAACCCGAGCACCATCATGCTTTCCGGGCAGTTAGTATACTTTTTTTTATGATATTGATGTGAGAAGGTGATACACCAGAAGGTGCATCCCCTAAAGGCCTGAATAGGATGGCCCCTTCATCGTGAAAAGAACAGAGTAGAAGGAAAGAAGCCGGGATCACGATCCAAATCTCTGAAAGTTAGATACAATCCAATTTACTAAGTTTTAAGGGCTTCGAGCAGTGGTAAATTCTTCTTTCGATAAATTAGGTTAAATTTATCTCCCACTTTCTAAACTAAACCCATATCGATGTTTTTTCTGGTTTAAGAGATCTTGAAAAACTCTAAAACACATTTTGGGGCCCTTTCCCCCCTTTAGGATTCGAATTTCAAAAAAATCCCTTCTTAGCAGACCCATAATCGTTGAAAGAATATACACTCCAAGCTTTCTAGGTCAAGGGGTTTAGGCTGTGGGTAGATAGATGAATGAATGAATGAATGATGAAACATCAGCTTCTCTTTTTATATATATTAAGATAATTATAAATGTTCATCTTCCAAACAACGTGGAATTTAATTATTCACAGGTATTATATTATTATATGTTTTATATACTATATATATATTCATCTAGATTAATTTGTAACAACGCTTAGAGAAATTTCTCTAAAAAAATTACCCTCTTGCCTAGAATCGAACCGACGAACTCTTGAACTATGGTCATCAGCTCTAACCACTAGACCAATGTCACATTAATATTTATATCTTGATTTCTTTTACTAAAACTATATATTTTTGATTTAGACTTTGTGTCTAGATAATATTGTATTCATTTGAACTCGAATGAAAATGAAAAAACACCAATAGATTTTAAATTAAGAAACATTAAATATATATTAATTAACGAGGCAAATTTGAAATATAATTCTCAGCTCTGATTTTAAACTGATGGCTCCAATCGATTTTCATTAACCAGGCAAATTTGAAATATATATATTCGAATTTTGAAATGAAAGACTCCAATTCTTTTTAAATTAAGAAAGATTAAATATATTGATAATTGTTCCTCCCCCCCCCCCCTCGCCACTCAAAAATTAAAGATGCGAAACTTTTAAGAGACGATGTATTTTCGGTAGTTTACGGGTATACATTTGGAGTGTGGTTTTTTAAGAGGAATAAAATTTTTGGACCGAGACGCTGCCCGCCAGGGCACCAGCCCGGAGGGCCGAGCTCGGAGGCGTGCCTTTGGCACGCCCTCGAAGCTCGTTATAATGTATTGTGTTTCATGTTTGAATTGATTAATTAATGTATATTGTATGACTTATTTCACAGAGAATAATAAAATCACCCATAAAAAGGATTTATATAATATAATATATTATAGACTTTAAATCGATTAGTTCATTGACATTTTGCATTTCAACATCATAATGTATTCAGTTTGAAAAACTGATTTGACGTAAAAGCTCGAATCGATCCAATGCCAATTCGTTCACTTCTCTAAAAGTCCTACATTATATGAATCCTTTAATATATGGGGGGGGGATGTATCCTACTTCACCCTCCAGGATTCCTCCAAATGAACTTGTACCATATCAAGTGAATCCTATTCTTCAGATTCTTCCACTTATGATTTTTCTCTATTCTGCATATTTTTATAATATATACACTGTGGTGCAAAAAAAGTGGAGCACTTCGATTGATTCGGTGATATGGTGTGAAAAAAGGGCCTGTCGCTGGTCTCTTTGACATCAACCCTAATTCCCGGACACGTCTTCTGCTAGTCCAAACACTTAGGTTGACTTGTCCAGTTTGTAGAAGGCGCTGTTGAATTTGTACAATTGCTGTACAATGCCGATCCCTCAATACCTCCAATAGTATGAATCGGTCATCTCTCTCATTTGAAGCTCTAATTCGACCAGATCTCGGTCTCCTGACATAACAGTTTGTTTCTCTATATCGTTTTCCAGCTCTGTGGATACTTCTAAGCGATGCTTTAAGTCGTTGAGCGACATACCGATACGATCTTCTATTATTTATTAGAGTTATATCTTGAGCTAGTTTTTCGGTCTTTAGAGGCATTATGCTTGGACAATATTTCAAATGAAATTAAATGAAAAGATGAGATATTCAAATCGGACTGATAAACATTTAAATATTCAATTTAATTCGATATTAGACGATAATCATTTAATACAATTCAATAAAGTGATCAGATTTCAAACCTGAAAATTTATGCTAGTTTAAATAAATTTAATTTGAAAGGGTTTAAATTAAAGTAATACATTGTTTTCAGTCTAAAAATGTTTTAAAATATTTGTACAATCACAGAATGTATTAAAAGTTTAAATAAAATATGTTTTTTCTGAAAAATAATTGAAAAAACTAAATTTTTCTAAGTGTTCCACTTTTTTTGCACCACAGTGTATATTGAGAAATATTTTTATTTAATTAATAAGAAACATATGTGCGTGTGAAATTGACCATTTGGATTAAATTATTATTTATATGAATATTGGAAATTTTTATTGCCATGGGACGATCCTCAATTACCTGGTTATAAGTAAATTACTAATAAATGTTATTTTTTTTTACCATATCATTTATTAATACTTTAGAGACAATATTGTTTTTACGATATTAATTCAATTATTATTTTTTTTCATATATTCTTTAAAGTCAATCGATTAATCGAATAATAACGCCATTGATATAAAAATGTAAATATTAGGTAATTTTCTTTTAACCCCCATGAAATAATAAAATAATAGAAAATGGGAAAATATACACCCAATACGAAATATAATAATAAGTACCTGGAGCCACCGAGCAATGCACGGTAAGCAAATTAAAACCACCACCACTGCACCCCCACCCGCACACCCACATGTTTACTCGTACACCAATTTGCCTACATTCGTTCATATTGATAAACATTTTAAAAATATAATTAGGAAAATAATAATAAATAAATAATCGTGTAGGATCTGAAATAAAAACATAAAATTAAATAAGATTTGTTTCCAAGTTATATGAAAAAAAAGCTACTTGAACCACTTTAATTGTAAACATCACACCCGTTTTGTTATGAATCCACCTCTAATGTTATGATTTAGCCACCTGTTAATTAAAAAATCCTAATTTTAATATAATATAATAATATTTGTTATAACCTATTAGTGGGTTTTAAAACTAAAAAACCAATTATTAAATAAAAGATAATTGAAAAAAATCTAACCAAACTTTTTTATTGAAATTTTCATCTATCAATAATTAATTTAATTAAGAAAAGATCAATTAAGATGAAATTTGTCGAGGTCCAGACCTAGCCAAATCGTTTTCTCATCCTCAAAACTTGTTAATAGAGTTTGTTTCATCGTTCGAGCCGTTTTCAAAACTAAGACACAAATATATAAATAAATAAATATATACAATTTTTGCTCGTTTAATAAGAGTAGATAGATAAAAACTAGATTAAATTTGAGAGAAGATCATTTATGTTTGTAAATGAAGCACGGGGTCCAAATGGGGATAGGAAAAAGATTACTATTTTTTTTTATATATGAAACCGACTTGGTCTCCCATTGGCTAGTAAAATTTCACCATGGGCTATATATTAATTAATGCCATGATTGGCCTGGATTAATGAACTCATCACGAGACAACTTTTGATAAGCGGAATGAATGGGATATTATTAATTTGTGGAGGTTGGAGTTATCTCTAGTTATATATCGCAATTATTATACGACTATTATATTTATCAAATTGGCTGTGATGATAAAAATCGAAAAGAAAATTAAATTCAAATAATTGCAAATGAATCTCGAAATAAAAAAAAAAATACATTCATAAATGAAAGTAATTAAAGCAGGATTTTTTTTCTTTTTGTCATATAAGGGAGATTAAATAAAATACGACTCAATTTTATAAATAATAAACTTCAACAGTTCGTTGCTAAACTTTATCCAAAGTCATTTGAATCCTTTATTATTAATCGGAATTCACTTGGTATTTGCAGTCCATGTTGACTTAAATTTAAAAATAGTGATCGATTCCCATCTAATATTAATACTCGAGGAATATCAATTCTACATTGGATTTTTGACGTTTCGATTATTATTGGTAACCATGAACTGATGACATGTAGGAATCGACTTAAAATAAAAATAACAATCGATTCTTATTTAATACTAGAGGAAAAACTTTATTCTCAAGCTTGAGTTGTTTACCAAAAAATAATTTAGTCTTTTTTGATTTTACTAGTAAGTCGATTCTTTAAGGTTTTCAGTAGAGGTTTCCATTAATAGTCAAAACATCAAAAATGGAATGCAATAAGGTTATTCCTCTAGTATTAGATAAGAATCGATTGTTATTTTTGATTTTAAGTCGATTCCTTTATGTCTTCTGCAAAGGTAACGTATAAGAAAACAACGCAGTTGCTATGGTTACTTATAAAATTTCCTCCCAAATTTTCAGCATTTCACAGAGAGAAGCCTATCCACTTAAGCAAGGTTAAATGAGCTATATTAAACCGAACAAATGAATACATTTTAAAGAATTTAAAAAAGTACTATCTTACTCTAGAGTAAAGTATCTACTTTTAAATATAATTTTACTAAAAACTTTAATTAACCATTTTTGTAGTCATCAAGGTAGTTAATTAATATAAAATTTCATCAAAATTGGTCAAGTCATTTTCAAAATATTTAGAAAAAACTAAAAAAGTACTGAAATAAAGTACTAATGTTTGTGGGCCGATATGCTAATCAGCGCATCATTTTGTTAAAAGAATGGTAGGTTTTCAATTTCATTTCAATCAGTGCAACGGTGTGGAAAAAATTGTGGACGAAAAAATCAGCATCAGCATCAACATCTATCTATCCATACATCTATCCGCACCCACACGATGAAAAAATCGCACTTTTTGGCCTCTAGATGAGACCCCATGTGAGTTTTGACAAAACTGTCACTTGCTAATATTAGACCTAATTGAATACTATAATTTGTGACTTTAATTGAAACCATGGGTTCCGTAGTCTTTACCTAACGACCCTTCGAAGTCGCGCTTGCCGCGAGACCGATTACAGTACTTTCCCCATGCTTCCCATTGGATAAAGTAAAAAGAAGTGTTGAGAAAAGGTATATGTAGTGTCCCCTGTTTTGGCTATATACCTATATGATCACTAGGGTGGTCCTTTTTTGGGTATTTTCGAATTTTTACCCCTACAGAGACTCATGTGGTTCGAAATAAATAAAATAAAATACCTATGACTCAATTTTAAAAGGATTTATCTTCGAAATTAGTTCACGCACAAATTAAGGTTGGAAACCACTACTCTAAAATATTTACATGTCCAGTCCACAATTGTGTATCAATATTTTAAAATTGAATACTCACAATAATGGAGTCTCGAAGATAAAACGTCAAGTAGTTAGATAGAACATACCTGAAAAAAAGAACAAAATATTAAAATAAATACTAGTGTAGGAGTTAAGAGGATTATATATAAGAATAATGATGGTCTCTTTGTTAGAAGCTAACGTTAAATTGAAGGAGACAATAAAAGAGTGTGTCTTCTGCTGGAATTATAAATTTTATTTATTTATAACGAGACTATAGTTTCGAGGGCTTTGCCCTCTTCTTAACCTAACCACATGAAAGATTTTAAACTTTCATTCATAAATTAATTCCTGTGAATACATTGTAATAGACTGATGAAGAGGGCAAAGCCCTCGAAACTATAGTCTCGTTATAAATAAATAAAATTTATAATTCCTGCAGAAGACACACTCTTTTATTGTCTCCTTCAATATATAAAAATTCTGCTACTCTCGGCAAACACTTTCAAGCTAACGTTATAATTTAGTTTTTATTTATATTATTATTGCCAAAAATCAAGGGGAAGTAAATGCATTGCTCTAATGGAAAAATGGAAATTGTTTCTCCGATAACCAGATGTCAGAAGGGGTGAATTCGATATTGTTTTACATATAATTATTAATTATATATACAGCGAAAAAATGTTATCTCTTATTATGAGTTTCGCTAGAGCTCTATAAAGGGAAGGTATTCGAAGCCGCCATCTTTGATCCATTCTGATTGCCAGTTACACGTTACACATGTATGTACTATAATCGTCTAAATAATATTGTTATATTAATATTATTGTTAAAAAAATTAACAAGTTATAGATGCCCGTGTTGCTTTGGCTACGAGCTTTTAGACACGGCCGCTAGGTGACTCAGTCAGATCGTTGCGACACTTTGCATGACTGATAATATTTCAGTCATGTATTTAGTAAGGCAATTCGATCTCGACTAATCAATCGAAGGAGAAGCCATCCACCAACAAGGAGCTCCTCACCCGCTAATTAGGCGCCCAGCAGGCTCTTTGCCAGGGACGAACATCGCCCTGTCCGAATCATTGTTAGGTCCCCACCAACTAGGTGGACAGCGCGGACACGCACCACGCAACCAACCCCCTAACACACGATTTTCTAAAATTCAACACCCTTACGCACTTAAACTAGATACTAATCGAACAAACGCATTCGCCAATTCATTTATCCCTATGACATCTAGAGACTGGAACTCTCTTCCCCCGACCGTCTTTCCAGCAACTTATAACCTTCAATCTTTTCAAGACCAGCATCAAGCTTGCTAACGCAATCCCTAAATCTCCCCTTATCTTCACGTTACAAGGGTCCACCACGGACTACAGAGGTTGTACCTTTCTTGGTGCAACTTCTTCTTGTATCAATATCATGATAAAAAAAAGTAATGTGTTGTTTTAGAATTATATACCGAAACATTATTTTATATACAGTTCAACATCATCGATTATAGTTTTCAAACGGGTGCGAAAATTTGATCTGCAGCTAATGTGATTAAAATTAGAACGATTGAAATATAATTTAAAATTTGGCTGAGTATCGAATATAATAAGATAATCAAATAATGGTCCTTATTTTCGAAGTTTTGATTTTTGAGGAGTGTTGGGCGGAATTTTAGGGGGGGGGGGGGAATCTAAAAGTAATTCCTACAAAATTTTAGCTCAATCGAACATCATTTACCCGTGGCGTTTGGGGTCTAAAGTTTCGAAAATATATAAAATACTTATTTTGCGTTTTCAAATCTCTCGCATCAAAATATATTTTTAAAATATAATTATAATGTTTACTGGGATACGAAATTATTACAAGATAAAAGTGGCAAGCCCGTATAATTGCTACCGGAACCAAAATATGGAACAATTACTGGGTATTTCAGGTGTACAAGCCGCCTTAGTTACCGAAATGGATTCAGTGGTTTTCGAAACTTTGGATAATTGCGGATTAAACGGAAAAACGAAATACATATATTATTTTTCGCCCAACAACGATCTCTGCCAAATTTTAGCCTAATTAAATAATATTTAGGGGTGTCGCTGGTAATCTATTTTCAAAAAGTCTAGAATTATGTTTTTTTAATAAAATTTTAAATTTTTTCCATCGTGTTATAATATTAATTTTCACTTGGTTTTTAAGTACCTATGGAAAATCATAACCAATTCCAAAAATTTGTATACTTAACATAAAATACTTTATAACGATATTTGAACATGCAATATTATAAAATTCAAATTAATTGTTAATTAATCGAATGTTTCCTACATTTGATTCGATCGCGAATCAAATGTAGGTGATTTTTGTCAAATATTGAGTGAAAATAATATCTGAATTTATATATTTTTCTAACTTGAAATAATGATGCTAAATAAATTTATAATTTTCCTCATTATATATCAAAGAAAAATTGATATATTAACGAGAATTGTTTTGACCGCGTTTTTTAAAAAAGATATATATCGCGAGGACTACTGCGAATGAAGTTATTGAGCCTTCGGAGTCTTATTCGGACCGAGAGAAAGATGATCCATATAGTTCAATCCAACGTCATTTTGCGTATAGCTTTCGCATGACACTTACGGATCACCGCGAATTTGAAATTCAGATGTTATATATTCGATCTCCAATCCCAGAGCGCCCGATCTATTAATATGCAGTTGATGCCTGCCATTAATTAATTGAACGTTTCCTACATTTGATTTAATCGCGAATCAAATGTATGTGATTTTGTCAAATATTGAGTGAAAATAATCTCTGTACTTATATATAATACAATATTTCTAACTTGAAATAATGATGTTAAATAAATTTAAAATTTTTCTCATTATTATATCAAAGAATTAATTAATATATAAGTTCAGATATTATTTTCACTCAATATTTGACAAAAATCACATACATTTGATTCGCGATTGAATCAAATGTAGAAAACATTCGATTAATTAATGGCAAGCATCTAACATACATGCTAATAGATCAGGCGCTCTAGACTGGGAGATTGAATATATAACATCTTAGATTTCAAATTCACTTGGTGATCCATCCGAGTGTCATGCGGGCTATACGCAAAATGACGTTGGATTGTAGCTAAATGGATCACATCTTTTTCTCTCTTGGTCCAGACTTAAGACTCCGCAGACTCCAATAGCATCATCCGCAGTAGTCTCGCGATATAATATCTTTTTCAAATAAGCGCGGTCAAAACAATTCTCATTAGTATATCAATTATCCTTTGATATACTAATGAGAAAAATTATATAATTTATTAAGCATCATTATTTCAAGTTAGAAATATATAAGTTCAGATATTATTTTCACTCAATATTTGACAAAAATCACCTACATTTGATTCGCGATTAAATCAAATGTAGGAAACATTCGATCAATACTTCTTCGTCAGAATTTTTCAAGAATTCAGAAATTTCTTCTTTTCTCAATGCCATTTTCTTAAGATTGTTTGTGTACATTGTACATATATCAAAGGACTTTGAATACATTTACAACGCCATATTAAAGCTGTTAGTTTGGATTAAATATGGCGGCTTCCAATCCTCCCCTTAGTTTCGCCAATAGAACAAACATTTTTGAACAATTTTCTCCTTTTTTTTAAGCAATTGAATTAATTATTATTTTTTAAAAATAAAAATAACTTGTCCAAATCACATTTTGGACTTATTTGATACGAGAAGACGATAACGAGCTATTTTTTAAGTTAAAGTGAGTGAGAGAGAAAGAGAGAAATAGACTTTTCCAATTCAATCTTGGTAGTCTCGAATGACTTGACGGAAACAACTTGAGCCGCCTCAAACTTCCGCCTCCACCCCCGCCCGGCTGGCCCTTTGGCCTCTGAGTATGGAAGGCAAAAAAAAAAAATGAGTGAAATAAAGAGAAAAATCCATCGAGTTTAACTTTTCTTATGATTATTGCTGACGTTTACATTCAATATTGAGAAATCGCTTTGCAACATAATGCAATAAATAAAAGATTCTTTGTGTGCTGAGAGAGCGCCCTCAATTGGCGGATGAATGAAATGAAATAAAAAAAGCGTAAAAAAATAAATAAATAAACGCGGAAAATGGCGAAATTCGAATCCGTCTATTAGCTATTATGAATTCATAGAATGGACATGAATTTGGGTGAGAATTCAGGATGTAGTGGGTTGGTTGATTTGGCTTTGCTGGCAGCCGTCCTAAAGGAATTAGTAATTGAAATTCACTTTGCACAATCATTCTCAATTATACATGTTCATTAGACATGAAAGCGTGGTTTTTAAAATTGCATTAGATCCGTTTAACAAAACAATCCGAGAGGATGCAAATTGCATAGGAATATGTATTTTCTTTCATAACAAATCTACGCCATTTTGAGAATATGGAATCTATTTATTGGCGAAAATCAGCAACCTATGAGGCCAGTGGAAATTTATCAAATGGGGCCCTCCCTCAATGTAAAGAAGCTAAACCATCGTTGTAGTTTATTTTTAACCGACTTCAAAAAAGGAGGAGATTCTCTATTCGACAGAATTTTTTTTTTTTTTTGCCTATGTTAACTCATATCTCCGGCAATTGTAAACCGATTTTGAAAATTTTTTTGCATTGGGTTCAGTCTACTTTCCGATCGGTCCCATTTTTTTTCATAGGTATTAGACCTTTTTTGTTAGGTTTGTTCAGGTCTAACTTCTTTGTTTATTAACCGATTTCGATGTTTCTTTTTTTATTGGAAAGGGGTTATCTTAGGGATGATGCCATATTAATTTGGTCAAGTTCTGATGATATGATCACTATTAATAACATCACTAAAGAGAGAAAAATAAAAATAATTTTTAAGAAAAAATAAAAACCGACTTCAAAAAAATTAAATGCAACAAATAAAATACACTAAAAGGTATAAAATAATTTTTTTGCAACGAAATTTTCTCTGGAGAGAGACGGACTGGTAGAAATTTTAATTGAATGTAATGGAAGGTAGCCCAGGGGTAGTGAGAAAAGAAAAAATTAACACATATAAAATAAGGTGTAATTTATAGGAATCATTCCTCCTTTCCTTTCAAACCGACGTTTCGGAGGATTTTTCCCTCCTTCTTCAGGGTTTCACAGAGTCAAAGGAATTTTTTTTTTATTAAAACAAATAGGTACTTCAAGAAATTTAAAAAAGAACATAATTTTTGATTAAACATATGAAATATATTTGGGTTGTTAATCGTCCATCTTTGAAAATAATTAGGCTGTATATTGGGAGCTTGGACTTGAGAAAATAATTCAGAGCTAAATTTCAAAAGTTGCAACACATTTTGTCGTATATTTTTCGACTTTTTCAGGCAATTTTTAGATCAGCTTCTCGTTGATAGATATATACAGACCATTAGACTATATTTTGCAATAACATAATTGACAAGGCTTAAAACAAACTTAATACAAGATATCAAACAAAATTGAGATTATTTATTTATTTTGTTTAATATCTGTTGTATTAAGTTTGTTTAAGCCTTGTCAATTATGTTATTGCAAAATCTAGTCTAATGGTCTGTATATATATCTATCAACGAGAAAGCTGATCCTAAAAATTGCCTGAAGAAGTCGAAAAATATACGACAAAACGTGTTGCAACTTTTGGAAATTTAGCTTTTAATTATTTTCTCAAGTCCAAGTTCCCAATATACAGTCTAATCCAGGCTTCCGCAACCTATGACCCGCGGGTCACCAAGTGACCCATTTGATAATTTCAAGTGACCCACTTGAGTTCCGTAAAAAAATCACCTATAATCTTCCAGCACTTTGCGATAATTGTGTTAGCATTTATTCATATATAAAGTACCATATTTTATACTGGAAAATAAAATAAATTTTTAAATAGTTTTGTTACCAGCCACAATTACGCTATATCTACCAGTTTTGTTGCTGCTTTTAGCATTGGTAGCGAGGAAAACTCGCTATAGTCGGCGAATTTTTTAAAAACCCATTCATAAACTCTCCCAAATATTTAATTATAAACTTCGCAAATAAAAACCAAATATTTGAAAGGATTAAAGAAATTCCACTAACAACCAGAACAGTTCATCATTGCATTGAAGATATGCCCAAAATTAATGACGCACAGGTCAAAAATGATTGTTTAGCCATGTAATTAGCATTGCATTCTATGATAGTACAGAAGTATATTAGTATGGCTAGTCTAACGTTTATTACAAAAATAAATATGGGTACTTTTCTGTTTTATTTAAGCAAAAAAATCCATCGTTATAAGTCATATTTGGTATATATCATACCAATTGTTATTATATAGGTATTCAATAGAATTTATCTTAAGATTTTAAAATGAAAAATATCTACTGACCCGAAAAGTCTTTTTAATTGTAATATTTTGGTTGATTTTGACCCACAGTTAAAAAAAGTTGCCGACACCTGGTCTAATCATATGAAATATATTCCATTAAGGTTAGTTTGCCATAAGAAACGATTTGTTGTTGCCGTTACTCATCCTTGAGCCCTGCTCTTGGGGTGGGGTTGAGTTCTGAACCTCACGGTGGCTACGCCCCTGTCTGTATATATGTATAAATATTTTTGTTTTCTCTAGGGCGATTCTGGAGGTCCTCTGATAGAGTATTGGCTGATAATATTTTAATTATATTTATTTTATTTATTTATTTATTATAAAATAATGCTCTGAAATGGATTTAGGTAGGTATATTAATTCCTTCTTTCGTTTAATGTAAGGTAATTTCCCGCCTGGATGAATAAAAAAATCCCTGATGCTTTTACTTGCAAACATAACTATATTTTAATTAAATTTATAATATATTAAAATATACAGAAATGATATTACATTCTATTTTAAAATAGTTTTTTTTTATACAATTTATATTATTTTCATACTAGTTTCATCCCCCTAAGCGCAAAATCTTGATAAAGAAGCAAATCTATGTAGCATTTTCTCTCGGCAACTGAGTGGGTTAAATTGTTTAAATTAATAAGTCGGGGCTAATTTCATTATCTCTTTTAGTATAAGAAAACAACATTTTGCCATGACTTGATAATTGATCTCATAAAAATCCTATTTTATAGGACTTATTCTTGGCTAGATACAAGTCTTAGTAGAGCATTTTGAGCCCTTGTGGGGGCCGTGCCGCCCCCTTGGCCCCTTGGCACTGAATTATAGCTTGTATAGCATGAACCCTCGTTAAAGCGACGTCTCATTAGACTTAACCCTTTCTCGTTGCCTTAAAACCCCGACCTCCTACTTTCGGTACATATTGGTAGATTTAGAAAGGGCTTTCGAAGGGGGGCAAAGTTGAGCGATGCTTAAAATTAGCGACGCAAATGAAATAACACGCATCACCTACCACCCAAGGGCGGGAGGATAATTGCAAGTTTTTTAGGTATGGCAAAAAAGCGATACAAAATTATTCATAAAAACTCGCAAAAGCAAGAACTTAAAAACTTTAATAAATAAAATTTTATATTGGAAAAGAGGTTTTTTTATTTAATTAGTTTTTTCCTCTTACTAAAAACAAAGACTAAAAAGATGATCAAAGACAGTCGATGGTGGAGAAGTAATCTCCGAAGTCGAAGCTCAAATTCAATGTATACATTAATTCATGTAAAATAATTGGTTCAGTAAAATTAAAAAAAAAATTAAAACCCATAAATATTCAAATTTTAATGAAATTAATACCATAAATAAAAGCTTCAATAGCTTCATTTTTTTGTTGCGTTTGGACCCTTGGGATCACGCGATGCTTTTTCTTGCAAGGCCAGGGTCTTGATTTTTTGTTTATCGTGTTCCATGGTGAGGCTATGTAATTTTCCTGGCCGGATGAGTGTGTTGATGTTAAAGGTGCCTAGGTATGTATAGATTTTTGGCGTTATTCTTCCATTGTTTCTTCCTTGATTTTGGGTCCCCCAGAATCAGAATGTCAGGCTGCCACTCGAGGGTGGATGGATTGGTTACCACCTGGGTTAATCTTGTTTTGCCTCTCACGATTCATGGTTGCTTGTTACGAAATTTTGTCATGCTCATGCGCGAGGTTTTGTAGAAACAGAGATTATTACATTTTTATTCATTTTCCTTTTAATAATTAATTGCTTTTTTTAATTCTGTATATCCCACTAATAGTTCATTACAAATATTATTATATATTAAAATTAGGGAATTTAATTAATTAAAGGTATTTTTCTATTTTCTCTAAAATAATTTATTAGAATATCAATTTCATTTTCTTAAAAAATCCGACAATTCGAAGGATCGTGTCTCCTTCTTCAGGATTTAAAAGGGTCAACGAAAGAACCTCCGTGTATATTAATATTATTTTTCATTGAAATTACATTCAAAACTTTGAGACCCGGTGATGATGGCCATAGCGGGTGTAAACGTTGGTAAAAATATCTATAAATTAAGTTTCATTTCAATTTTATTTTATTTTGACTGCGATTAAAAATCGACCTTTTTACCTGAATTTAAATAAAACAATGTGAAAATTCCACGATCTTGTAGCTGATATATGTATTTCTAATAATAATTATCTTTTTAAATCTTTCTATGGTCTATGCACGTTGGTTAACACAAAGCTTAGACAAGTTTTTATAAATACGAAACACACATCGACATTTAAATCAGTCTGGAGGAAACAACGTACGTAGTAAACTTTCATTAAGTCGCCTCTAAGCTACTGAGCATGCTGGACTAGTAAATCCATGACCTTTCAGTTTCAATTTAAATCCATTAAGGGTGCTAAATAGATTCAAAATAGCAAAAAATGTTGACATGTCACGATTTCACTGTATTTATTTATTTATCCCTTGCTAACTAATTATATATTTTTTGAATAATTAACCTTTATTTATTTATTTCTAAACTCAAACATTCAATCTATTGATAATCATACTGTGAATTGACTTTTTATATTAACACCAGTATTTATTTATATCAATAGCGTAATTGAACTAAAATTAAATAGAGGGCGTTTTCTAATTATCTAGTTAAATTACTGCTAGTTGTTTTTTTTTTTATTTTAAGGGTGGAATCTCACTAAATCCGTGATTATATTATGTATTTAATTAATGCGTAATTGAAAATGCGAAATGAGTGAGTGATCAATAATTAACTCCGTTAGTCATTAATATATTATACCAACCCTTACATAATTTATACCTAAATAACATTTGGGTAGGTGGGGATGTTCGCTTGCACGCGACATATTATGATAAACTGGAGAATATTTAACTCAGAAATAAATAAATTTAAATATTATCTATGTTCATTGTAATTCAGTCAGTTCCGCTGGTTGGATTTTTATTTTACAGACTTTATATTAATTTTCATTTGTTTCTAGCACCGTAGAGAATTAATTTTCAATAATCTTGCTTCTCTTAATAAATCTTTGTTCTAAATAAAGAAGTAAAATAACCCGAGTTAGAAGAAAACAAAAATAAATAAAATATTGCGAACTATTTTGGGAAAAAGTGAGGCTCAGATGATTACAAACATCTTGAAATACTAGGGATTGTCGAGGAATATTTTGTAAGCTGAAGAAGCAAAGGTAAAGAAAATATTTAAATTAGAAAATACAGGGTGGGGCATAAAGATCTCACACATTTAAAAAAAATCGTTAGAGCCGTTTTTGAGAAAATCAAAAAAAAAAAATTTCATGTAAATGTCCACTTTCGGTGTTCCGATTTAAACCAAAAGCTTGATGTATTCTTTCTAGCCTATATCAAGCTTAAGTTTCGAATTTCGTATCTCTGAGACTCATGGTTTCGAAACGCAAGGGGGGGGGGGGGGGTTAGTTCTTACGTATGTAAACATCAACTTCAGGTTTTTCTATTTTAGCCAAAATCTTGTTATACTTATTGTAGCCTCTAGATAGCTTAACTTTCAAATTTCAAGGCTCTGCGACTTTCCGAAGACGAAATATGAACGATTAAAATATTTATTTTACGACACTCCGAATTTACAACCCACTTCCTTTTTTACAATCGGATTAAAAATTTGACACAACTATTTACTCACGAGATTTTCGTGCGTGCCTTCGGCACGCCCTCGGAGCTCTGCCCTCCGGGCTGGTGCCCTGGCGGGCAGCGTCTCGGTCCAAAAATTTTATTTCTCTTAAAAAACCACACTCCAAATGTATACCGGTAAACTACCAAATATACATCGTCTCTTAAAAGTTTCGCCTTCTTTAACTTTTGAATGGCGAGGGAGGGGGGGGGGGAGGAATAATTATCAATATATTTAATGTTTCTTAATTTAAAATGAATTGGAGTCTTTCATTTCAAAATTCGAGTCCAAATTAGAATTATATTTCAAATTTGCCTCGTTAATTAATATATATTTAATGTTTCTTAATTTAAAATCTATTGGTGTTTTTTCATTTTCATTCGAGTTCAAATGAATATAATATTATCTCGACACAAAGTCCAAATCAAAAATATATAGTTTTAGTAACAGAAATCAAGGTACAAATATTAATGTTGCATTGGTGTAATCGCTAGAGCTGATGCCCATAGTTCAAGAGCTCGTCGGTTCGATTCTAGGCAAGAGCGTAATTTTTTTAAAGAAAATTCTCTCAGAGTTGTTACAAATTAATCTAGACAAATATATATAGTATGTCACTTGATAAATACACTAATTTAAAAAAAAATCGTTAGAGCCGTTTTTGAGAAAAATAAAAAAAAAAAAAAAAAACGAAAAATATTTCATGTAAATGTTCACTTCCGGTTATCCGATTTCAACCAAAAGCTTGATGTACTCCTTCTAGCCTATATTAAGCTTAAGTTTCGAATTTCGTAGCTCTGAGACATATGGTTGCGAAACGCATGGGGGTACATACATACGTACATACGCACTGACCAATTGATTTTTGGCCCTTTTGGCCCCTGGGGACCCCAGTTTCTGGTTTTATGTCCTAAATCTGGTTTGAAACTATTAAGGCTATCGATTCCTTCCATCGAGAAGTTAGAAAATGAAATTAACTTTTTTCATCACTGAGATACAAGCTCTCAAAGAGTCAGGACCCAGACAGGCCATCGCAATACTTCCACATTATATTCTATGAATAGAAATGTGAAAGTATAAATCACTAAATACGAAATCCGTTCTAAAGTCAGATCTTGAAAAAAATATTAAATTACAATACTCTACCCATGCTTCGCATTGGATAAAGTGAAAAAAAAATAAAAATTATTCTTATTTGTGTTCGGCCCTTGGAAATTTTTAGGTGGGCAATGGGACCATTGTGCGATTTATGTTGCTCAAGCCTCTCTGATTTTTAACCGACTTCAAAAAAAGAGGAGGTTCTCAATTCGACTGATTTTTTTTTTGTCTCTATATTACCTGATATCTTCGCCAATTGTGAACCGATTTTGATGATTTTTTTGCATTTGGTTCAGTATAGTTTCCGATTGGTCCCGTTTTTGTCATTGGCTATTGGACCTTTTTTGCTATGTTTGTTTAGGCATAAATTCTTTGTCTATGAACCGATTTCGATGATTATTTTTATATTGGAAAGAAGTTACCTTAGGTGGTCCCATATTAATTTGGTCAAGTTTTGATGATATGATCAATGACGAATTAAAGTAAATATCCAATTCTTATGAGCAAATAATCGAAATTATAATAAATAAAATCTTATAAAATAAAATAACAAAATCAATCTTAAAACGTTCATTTAAAACCCGCAAACATTTCTAGAGAATTTCTATATTTATGAATTTAATTTTATTATCATTTTCTGGGAGAATGGAAAAATGAAGGAGATGGGGGATTGGATGGGATGATGAAAACCAATCGAATTGAAATAATTATCGGAAAAGAGGTTTTTTTATCTAATTAGATTTTTCCTCTTATTAAAAACAAGGACTAAAGATGAATAAGGACACTCGATGGTGGAGAAGTAATCTCCGGAATCGAAGCAAAAATACAATGTATACATTAATTATTGTAAAATAATTGGTTTAATAAAATTTATAAATTTATATCATTTTCTGATTCATTCGCCCGACCCTTTCTCTTACGAGATGCATGCAAGGTATTATATTAACATCACTAAAAAAGAGAGAAATATTAATAATCTTTAAAAACAAAATAAAACCGACTTCAAAAAATTAAATGCAATAAATAAAATAATAATAACTTAAAAATAAAATAAAATGCACTAAAAGGTATAAAATTATTATATAATTTAGTTACAACTAAACGAGAAAATATTAACATGAAATCCCTTTTTGAAGTCGGTGCTAAACAAACTATATAAGCGAGCTTACCCGCCAAACGTAGATACTAAATAAGATCCGTCGAGCTCGATTCATAAAATGTATATGTTTGGCACCGACTTCAAAAAGTGATTTCATGTTAATATTTCGTCATTTAGTTGTAACTAAATTATTATTTTATACCTTTTAGTGCATTTTATTTAATTTTTCAGTTATTATTTTATTTGTTGCATTTAATTTTTTTGAAGTCGGTTTTATTTTATTTTTTTTAAATTTCTTCCAGAACTTAAGTGACTTGATTTAAATTTTTCGTTAAATTGAAGGGTTGGTTTTGTCACAAATATAATAAAACAATAATTTTAATAACTATTTGAATTATTTAATTGATAACTATACAGTTTCGGTCACCACTGGTCGACCATCCTCAGTAGTTCTAAAATTGAATTTAAACATTTATTTAATTTTTCTTATAGAAATTATATAACACAAAATTTTTTACAATAATTTGAAATCATACATACATCTCGTTCAAGAACCGGAATTTGTCATTTCACATGAAACATTCATTCTTAAATCTTCAATATAGATACATCACACAACTCATTACAATCACACACATACATATATATAGCAACAATTTATAAAAACGTTTATCACTGAACCAGAAACTATTTTGAATTAATGATTATATTAAATACTAGTTTAAGCGTTATTCTCTTCGGCGGGCCTTTTACTAGGTGGGCTTCGCCCCCTGGACCCCCACTTGCTTGGCTGCTTTATTGATGTTTTATTAGTAACAGAGAATAAATATAATTGTTTTATTATAAAGTCTGAAATAGACATAATTTGTGATTCTATTTAACTGTAATATACACTCATAACAAATAAGATGAAACAAATATTTAAAATGTATTAAAAATCTCTATTGATAAAAATTTCTTATTCTCAAGCTTGAGTTGTTTATCATAAAATAATTTAGTCTTATTGATTTTAAGTCGATTCTTCCACGTTTTCAGTAGAGCTTGCCATTAATAGTCAAAACATCAAAAATGGAATGCAAAAGGTTATTCCTCTAGTATTAGATAAGAATCGATCGTTATTTTTGATTTTAAGTCGATTCCTCCATGTCTTCAGCAATGGTTACCAATAATAATCGAAGGGTCAAGAAATCTAATGTAGAATTATTATTCCTCAAGTATTAGATAAGAATCGATTGCTATTTTTGATTTTAAGTTGATTCCTCCATGTCTTCACCAATGGCTACCAATAAAACCGAAACGTCAAAAATCGAATGTAGAATTGTTATTCCTCGACTCTTGAATGAGAATCGATCATTATTTTGAAATAAAGTCAACATCAGGCGCGGATCCAGACCTCTGATTTGGGTGGGGGGGGCGGTCGCCGGTATATCTACTTTTGATCTCGGAAGTGTGTCGCGGTCGAATTGTCCAGTGGGTGGGGGGCAAAGACGCCCCCCCTCCACATAGAACTTTATTTTCTTCAATTTTAAAATTTAATGATATATATAAAAAATAAACATATAAAAAATATTGATCTCCAATGCTTAAGTGGGGGCGGTCGCCCCCATCGCCCCCCCCCCTGGATCCGCGCATGGTCAACATGAACTGCAAATTGCAAGTGATATCTGATTGATAATAAAGGAATAAACATATTAATATTTCAAATGAATTTGGATAAAGTTTAGCAACGATCCGTTGCAGTTTATTTAACTAAATAACAATTTTTGAGTTCATCAATTTAATTGTCAAATTAATATTTGTGGGATTTAAAATTCATTGTAATTAAGTACCTTGAGGACCACAAAAAAGGTCATACTTATATAGTTTTTTGTAAAATTTTATTTTAAAAAGTACTTTATTTTAGAATAAGATAGTACATTGATAAAGTTTAGCAACGATCCGTTGCAGTTTATTTTTTTAATTTTTTTTTTTAATGTACTTTAAAAAAAATAGATAGTTTTTTTAAATCTTTGTTGCATTATTAAATTCTTCTTCAACGATAATGTGGGTAGATCTCTTTTATCTATGCTATTAAGAAACATCTCAAAAATCTGACAGATAGGGCTGCCAACACAAAGTTAGTTTGCTATTTAGTTATTTTATTGTTTGGCAAGCTATGTTGGCAATTCAGATTTGGTTTCAGTTTTCCGTGAATTTTCCAATTTTTCCGGGCAACTTTTCGGATTTTTTTTATATATTAACCTGAAATGGACTATTACGAACATTTTAAAAAAAATTAGCCAAATCGGCCCAGGCATTTGAGAGATCTGCGCTTACAAAGAAAAAGAAATTCATTTTTATTATATAGATTTTTTCAATTTTATTTTTTTCTAATTATCTCATTGCATAGTCAATTATTATACAATTAAAAAACCCATTATAAATAATCTATTCTAGAAACACATTATAAGTTAAATTCATTCTATATTTTTTATTTTTTATTAATGAAACATCAAAATACACATCTCCTATTACATTTTTCTTATAAAATCAATACCTGTTTAATTAACATACTAAATCAAATCAATACTCTCACAACAATGACACAATGAGACTGTAGCATTCTGGATATGTTTTCCGAATCCATTTTGAAATTTACACAATTATCGATATCCTTCAATATATAAAGAGATTCTTTTATTTTCCTCTTGGTCCAATTTTTCTCATAATCTAGTATCTTTACTCCTTCAAAATCGAAAACTATGCTCGTTGTCAATAGCATGAATGGATAACGCGGAGACCAATTTATTTCCATTAATCGATGAAATATGTTCTTTAATTCTTATTTTTTTTATAAAAATTATTCTTTCTCTAATTATTACTATGTTTGAAGGCTGATAATTTCCGAAAATTCTAAAGACTTTCTGTTTATCTCAACTGTTTCCATTGTCTAATTATCTATGTCTAAAGTAGAGAAATAAATTTTCAGCTTGAGTAATTACTTGAGAAAGGAGGGAATGATGGATGTTAATCTTGAAATTAAGAGATGCTTTTATCTTTCATCATCCTCTCGCTGTTTCCAAATAATATGTCAATATAAAATTTATTGACACTGACATAAATCAATCTCTACAATTTCTCCGAAAATCCATTTTCATCCCCTCAATGCCTAACTAACATCCTTTTATTTTTTTACTTTCCTCCCTTCATAATCCATCTGGTTAGTTTTTTTTTTTTTTGTGCTACCCCTACCTGATTTTTTTCCTTCCTTCCAATATCTTAAAAGATAAATAGACTCGCTGTTTGAGAAAATCTTGACAAAGTCATAATTCATGTTCTTGAAGATTAGAATTTTCTCAACCCTCTTAGGATGTCAAAACCTTTTTGTCGTTGCGACAAATTTCATTATATATACTTTTAGGCAAATATTATTTTCTCTCAAATCCCCGGTAAAGGTTCTAATTGGAATTAGAACAGACGGCGGGGGACTGGGGGGGGGGGGGCTTTAATTTATTACTCATTTCCTTTTGGGAATAAATCTCATTTTATTACTCGTTTCTCGCTATTGTAAGATGAAAAAGACATTTGGATTCACTCTTCATGAAATTTAATTGTTATTACAATTAATTACATACTGGTGAACCCCTTTTGGTATGCTCTCTTTTGAATATTAAAAACTAGTTGTTGTTTTTTTATTTATTTATTTAATTTTTTTGTTGTTTTTTTGAATAATAAAATATAATCCTAATTAAGGAGAGCGAAAGTCAGAGAAGAATACTTAATGAGGTCTTGAGATGGCTGTTTTGCCTCATAAAATATTTTTTATGTCATCTCATTCATTCAAGAGGCATTAAACTTATCAGTCACCCGAAAAAGTACAGAACTTCAGCTATAAGAAAAAAAAAGTCAGTAGATCAGAAATTGAAGAAAGTAACTTTTTAACAAGCCTAATCTTGTTTTTTTTGGCTTTTCGGCCTTTCTAGCCATACCATGGTTCAGATTTTAGCCGGATGCCTCGAGTCGGATTTGAACCCGGGTACACTTGGTTAGCAGGCTGGTACGCTAACCCCTAGCCTAACCCGGCCCCCACCTATTCTTGTTAATAGTATATTTTTTTAATGCTATCGAATTAAAAAATAATGTATTTGATATATAGGTTTTTATGAGAATGAATTTTCAGTATCCAATCGGTAATTCACCCTTTTTTGTTAGGGAGAATGGTGTAGGTTCTTGGTGAAACATATTAAATAAAGTAAATTTTAAAAAAAATTAAATAAAGTAAAGTAAACTTTTGGAAACCTACCAAGTATAAATTTTTTTGAAAAGTTCCAAAATAATTTTTCAAAATTTACTTTTTACTTTATATAGGCTTTTAACTTCAAATTCGGACTTTTCCATATCAAATTCAGGATTTTAAAAATCAAAATCAGACTTTTTCAAATCAAATTCAGAATTTCTATAAAACCATGCATATTTTACATATTAAATTATAGCTTTTTACCTGAAAACTTTTCCTGGGAGTACCTAGTTAATAAAAATAAGCGGTTTGTTCTACGGCATGCGCCGTTTTCCGCATCCAACACGCCAATTCTCTCTAGCCAGAAGAATTTAGTTAATGAGCTAAAAATTGCACCAAATTTTAGCTTTTTACCTGAAAACGTTTCTTGAGATTCCAATTTTGAAACGTTTTAGTTGATGAGCTGAAAATTAGTAGGCAAATATCTTAGAATTCTCCAAATTTTAGCTTTTTACCTAAAAACGTTTCTTGAGATTACAAATTCTATTCTTGAAAGGTTTTAGTTGATGAGATGAAAATTCGTATTCAAATATCTTATAATGCACCAAATTTTAGCTTTTTACCTGAAAACGTTTCCCGAGAATATAAATTGGTCATTTTAGAATAGTTTTAGCTAATGAGCTGAAAATTGGTTTGCAAATATCTTACAATGCACCCAATTTTAGCTTTTTATCTGAAAACGTTTCCTGAGAGTTAAATTAAATTAAAACTTTTACTTAACTATAACTTTTTTCTATTTTTTCAACTATTTATTAATAAATTCTGAATTTGATTTGAAAAAGTCTGATTTTGATTTTTAAAATCCTGAATTTGATATGTTTATATAAAATCGTGAATATAGAGGGGCCATTTCGGACATACTGTATAGCAGAGAGGGGAACCTTTTTACCCTGAGAGGCCACATTTAAAATAGAAGTAACAAAGGAGGCCACATAAGTTTCAATATCGAAATTGTAACTTTTGTAAAGTTATTGCAGTTCAAATTCAATTTGTTTTTATTTTAAATTAAATTTTTTTTTTATTTTAAATTCAGTTTTTCTTTATTTCAAATTCATTTCGAGGCCACATAAGAAATTCAAAAAGGCCACACACAGGTTCCCCACCTCTGCTCTATAGGGTGCCCAAAAGAATCAGTCTTTTTTAAAGCATACCCCTTCTGATTTTTTTGATTATCAATTTCACAATGTAAAAATATGTCTACTAAAATCCTAGATTTTGTCCTAAAATTCTTTCTCTTAATAAATATAAAGTTTATTTTTAAAATTTGATTGATATTAAGAGAAAACTACATATTAAAAAATAAAGATTCCAACGAATGAGAACCTCCTTTTTTTTTTGAATTAGGTTAAAAATATAAATATTGAAAATAATAAATTTTATATATCAAAGAATAATTGATACGTCAACGAGAATTATTTTGACCGCGCTGATTTGAAAAAGATATTTATTTATTTATTTTTATCTCTCGAGACTACTGCGGATTAGGCTATTGGAGTCTGCGGAGTATCAAGTCTGGACCAAGAGAGAAAAAGATGTGATCCACTTAGCTACAATCCAACGTCATTTCGCGTATAGCCCGCTAGACACTCGGATGGATCACCAAGTGAATTTGAAATCTCAGATGTTATATATTCAATCTCCCAGTACAGAGCGCTAGATCTATTAGCATGTATGTTAGATGGTTGTCATTAATTAACCGAATGACGTTGGATTGTAGCTAAGTGGATCACATCTTTTTCTCTCTTGGTCCAGACTAAATACTCCGCAGACTCCAATAGCGTAATCCGCAGTAGTCTCGTGAGATAAAAAATATCTTTTTCAAATCAGCGCGGTCAAAATAATTCTCGTTGACGTATCAATTATTCTTTGATATATTAATGAGAAAAATTATAAAATTTATTTAATATCATTATTTCAAGTTAGAAATATATAAGTTCAAATATTGTTTTTCACTCAATATTTGACAAAAATCGCCTACATTTGATTAGCTATTGAATCAAATGTAGAAAACATTCGGTTAATTGAAAATAATTTCAATTTTTCGTTCAAAAAGTCTAAAAGTTTCTGAAATTCTAGCTCTCTAGAACAGTGTGTTCTTAAATTTTATGAACTTTAATATATTATTTATTTTTAACCGACTTCAAAAAAAGGAAGAGGTTCTCTCTATTCGACTGATTTTTTTTTGTGCCTATGTTACCTCATATCTCCGCCAATTGTCAACCGATTTTGAAATTTTTTTGCATTGGGTCCAGCCTAGCTTCCGATTGGTCCCATATTTTTTTTTCGTTTTTTTTTCATAGGTATTAGACCTTTTTTATTAGGTTTGTTTAGACCCAACCTCTTTGTTTATGGTCCGATTTCGATGGTTCTTTTTTATCCGAAAGGGGGTATCTTAGGGATGGTGTCATATTAATTTAGCTTCTCTGCAGCTCTGATGAGATAATCACTATTAATAACATCACTACAATCCACCTTGCCGTGATATAAACACAACATTGCGATTTTTTCTCTCCAATTTAATTAATTTAAATTATAATATTTCTACCCAATATTAAGTTATTAATAATTAAATTTGTTCAATTGATTCTATCTTCAAGACTACATATATTAAGGATAATTTTTCTGGCCTGTCTGAAAGGATCGCCCTATCTCAGATAAGCTACCATACTTTTCAGTTTGTTTTGTTCTATTTCTTCTTTCCTTATTTCATTTGTTTTGTTTTTTCTTTTAGACATATCAAACTTAGTATAATATTATTGTGTTATTGTTTTTTCTTTTATTAGGCTATGGCCCAAGATTCTGGTGGGGTCGGAGGTATAATTTCCTCCATCTCGCCTTTTATGTTAGATGTTTCGAATGAGACCAGCTTTCCGGCATGGTTTTCAAAAAAACCTAAGACTAATAAGCCTAATTTCTCCAAATTCGATCACCAACTTTCAGAAAAACCAGAACCAAAATTTCTATTAATTAGTCATGCTGATAGTAGCCAAAAGCTAAATAAGGTTTCTCCTTTTCTTATCAATAAAGTCATATCCGATCAGGCCACTAGTCAAGTGAAAAATATTAAAAAACTGCGTAATGGAACAATTTTAGTAGAAACATTTGATAATAAACAAACTAGACTATTACTTAATTTAACTAATATATCAAATGAAATTCCGATAAAGGTAGAACCACATCAGAAACTAAATTCCTGTAAGGGTATTATATATTGCGAAGATCTAGTTGATATTCCTAAGGAAGTGATTATTAGCGAATTAAAAAACCAGAATGTTATTGACATTCATAAAATAAAAAAAGAATTAACAATCAGATTTTGGAAACTCCCTTACCATCATCACTTTTGGAACATCCACACTGCCACTAAAATTAAAGGTTGGTTTTTATAATCTTTCAGTTAGAAGATACATCCCTCCTCCCCTTCGTTGTTTTAGATGCCAGAGATTTTCGCACTCGGCCAGATCGTGTAAATCAGAACATGAAATATGCGGTTTCTGTGGAGATATAGATCATAAAATTGGAACAAACAAATGTGATAGGCCTGCAAAATGCCATAATTGTGGGGGATCACACCCTGCGTTTTCGAAAAAATGTCCTCTACTTACAAAGGAAAAGAATATTCTAGAATTGTCATCAAAACAAAATATTTCTTATTTTGCGGCCAAAAGTCAGTATGAAAAAAATGAAAAAATTAAACATACATCGTATTCTGCAGTGACTCAATCTGTACCAAAAATTGTTCATCTTGCCAGGAACTTAAAATTGAGATTTTTAGCTTAAACAAACAAATTGAACTTATGAAAAACCAGATTGCAAAGCTCATCTCTGATAAAAATCATCTGAATTCATCCGAGAGCACAGAAAGTGAAAATAGTTTAATTTTTTCAAGAAATACACAATCTAGTCAAATTTCTAGTGAAAATATTCCATCAACATCATTTATTCAGCCATCTCCTGAGCTTCCCCATAAAGTACCCAATAAAAATAACTCAAATTTACACAGGGCAGAAACTTTCAATATTGAAGAGATTCAGTCGATATCCGAAAATGGTTCTGAGACAGACATGTGTTGGTCTTATGTACCAAATAAAAAAAATGGTGGCATAAAACAAAAATCACTTAAAGGAAGGAAAAATTATAGTTTTTTTAATCAATTTTGATAAAATTTATTTTCATATTTTTTATTGGAATTTTTCTCCTTTTTAAATTTATTTGTTGTAATCATTTTTATAAAAGCTGCTTTTTTAACCTTTTCTTTTATGAGTTTAAATTCTAATATTATACAATGGAATTGTAATGGATTCTTTAATCATTTCGAGGAGATTAAATTGTTATTGAAGAGATTTGATCCTGTGTGCATTTGTCTACAAGAAACACATACTATTGGAGAACAACCTGTTACCCTGAAGGGTTATAATATATATAGAAAAGATGAAGAGAGAGGCCTGAGAGCTCATGGAGGAGTTTCTATTTGTATTAGGAATAATATAAAATCTGAGTATGTACCTCTTATTTCTAATTTCCAAGTGATTGCTGTTAAAATATTTATAGGGTTTCCCTTAACTATTTGTAATATTTATCTTCCGCAAAATAATAACGTTTCTTTAGATGAAATCAACAATATTTTAAGCCAAATTAATAATCCTTTTTTATTTCTGGGAGATTTTAATGCTAAAAATCCTATTTTTGGAGGTGATATTTTAGATAGCAGAGGGAGAATGTTAGAAACATTCTTTTTGAACAATAACATTTCTTTTTTAAACGATGGGTCTTCAACTTATTTTAGTTTGGCTCATGGATCCTTTTCGACTATTGATCTTACTTTTGTTTCTCCTTCCATTAAAACTAAATTTAATTGGTATACATTTGACGATCTATGTTCATCTGATCACCTTCCTATAATAATTTCATCTTCCCAAATAAATACTCTTTCTCAAAGATCCCATGCTAAATGGAAACTTAAGCATGCTAACTGGGATTTATTTAATCGACTTTCAGTTTGCGAGCAAAATGTGGAAAGGAATCCGTTGGAAAAAATGAAATATATCACTGATATAATTGTTAAAGCTGCAGAAACATCTATTCCTAAAACTACTACTATTAATAAAAGGCCGGGTGTTCCTTGGTGGAATATCGAGGTTAAGAATGTTATCAATGAAAGGAAAAAGGCCTTTCGCAAATTTAACACTTATCCAAATACTGAAAATCTTATAAATTTTAGAAAAATTAGAGCTAAAGCAAAATTTATCATAAAAAAATAAAAGGATAAGTTGGGAAAATTATATTTCTACTATTACGCCCTCTACTTCAAGCAAATTTGTGTGGGAGAAATTAAATAAAATTCAGGGTCGATATACCCAGAATTTAAAATTTTTAAATGTTAATAATAACATTATCTATAATCCATATGAAATTGCAAATATTTTTGCCAATCGATTTTATCAAGCTTCATCGAACCTAAATTATGACAGTGAATTTCTAGCTATTAAAAATTTGAACGAACAGATTCCTATTTCTTTTCATTCGGATAATGATGAACCCTATAATAGTCCGTTTACCTTTAGTGAATTTGAATATGCTTTGAAGAAGTCTAAAAGTAACTCACCTGGTTCCGATGGAATTCATTTAGAGATGATTAAACATTTAAATTTAAATACAAAAACTTTTTTGTTTAATACTTTAAACGAAATTTGGATTAATGATCTCTTTCCTCAATCTTGGAAGAGATCGATACTAGTTCCCATTCCAAAACGTAATAATAACCTAGACAAGGTAGAAAATTTTCGTCCTATTTCTTTAACAAACTGTGTCTATAAAATCTTAGATAGAATGGTTAACAAAAGACTCTCTTGGATCCTTGAGTCAAGAAATTTACTTTCAAATAACCAATGTGGATTTCGGCCTAGAAGATCTTGCCTGGATCATTTAGTTAGGCTTGAAGATTACATACAATCAGCATTTATCAAGAAGGAGCATGTTATTGCTGTCTTTTTTGATATAGAAAAAGCTTATGATAGAACTTGGAGGCATCTGATTTTAAAAAGCTTCAAAAAATGGAGGATAAAGGGTCACTTAGTGCATTTTATAAAAAATATTTTGACTGATCGTACCTTTCAAGTACGAATTCAGAATTCATTGTCGGATGTAAAGACCCAGGAGAATGGATTGATCCAAGGAAGTCCACTTAGCTGTATGTTATTTGCCATAGCTTTTAACGGAGTTGTTTCAGAATTGGGATGTAGAATTAAGTATTCAATCTTCGCTGATGATTTGGCTTTATATTTTAAATCTAAAAATTTATCCATTGTTCAAAATAGATTACAAACTGCAATTAATAAAATAGTTAAATGGACAAAGGAGAACGGCTTCAAGATTTCTCTTGAGAAAAGTGCTGCTATACATTTTTGTAAATTAAGGAATTGTAATGTAGACCCAGTTCTCTTTTGTGATAGTTCACCACTTGTATACAAAGAGTCTATAAAATTTCTAGGTCTTATTTTTGATAAAAAATTAAAATGGTCAGATCATGTTTCAAATATTAAGCAAAAATGTATTAAATCAATCAATTTATTAAGAATTTTATCCAATCATACTTGGGGAGCTGATTCAACAAGTTTGCTAAGGATTTATAGAGCCCTCATCAGAAGTAAAATCGATTATGGATGTCCAGTATATGCCTCTGCAAGAGATAATATCCTAATAAAATTAAATACATTGCATAACTCATGTATTAGAATTTGCTTAGGTGCTTTTCGTACTAGCCCAATAGTTAGCTTGTTGGCTCTTGCAGGTGAGCCTCCTCTCAGAGTGAGAAGGGACATATTGTCCATTAATTACATATGCAAAATCAAATCAATTCCATCACATCCCACATTTGATTCTGTATTCAAAAATAAATTAACTAATAAATTCCTTGCCAAGCCTAGAAGCTCAAGACCACTTTCACTCAGAATGAAAACGTATTTCGACTTATATCAAAATTACTTCGAGAATCTGATCACTTTAATTCCATGCCCCGAGCCACCTTGGAGTCTTCCGAAACCATTTATCATTTGGGATATGTTAACATTTAAAAAGTGTGATACAAATCCAATTGTTTACCAACATCTTTTTTTAGATATTGTATCTAAATATTCTAACTTTCAAATTTCCTTTACTGACGGTTCTAAATCTGATTCCGGAGTTGGATGTGCATTCAAGATTGGACTTCTTGAAAGATATTTCAAATTATCATTTGCAAGCAGCATTTTTACAGCAGAGCTAATGGCACTCATACAAATTTTGACAAAAATTAAATCTTTAAATGGCAGTAAATTTTTAATTTGTTCTGATTCCATGTGTGTACTTAAATCTTTGGAAAATATTTTTACCCAACATCCACTTGTTCAAAAAATTTTAATTCTAGTAAAGAAATTACAAGATTTAAATATGGAGATCATTTTCTTCTGGATTCCATCTCATAAAAATATTTTGGGGAACGAAATAGTAGATAGCCTTGCAAAAATGGGTGCTTTAAAACGAAATTTAGACTTCATAGTTATGAATTATTTCGACCTAAAAAATTATATAAACGGATGTATTTTTAATAAGTGGAAAGAGGACTGGCTCAAAATTGAAAATAATCATCTAAAGAAAACGTTACCTACAATAACTAAATATAATCTGATGGCTTTACCAAGAAAACAACAAATTATATTAAATAGACTAAAGATAGGTCATTGTATCTTCTCTCATCAATATCTTTTCAACAAACAATCTCCGCCTCACTGCGTTTCTTGTAATAAGAGAATGAATGTACACCATCTTTTGATAGAGTGTCCTTTATACAATACCCTGAGAGATAGATTTAAAATTCAAGGAAATTTAAAGAATATTTTGGTAGATCCGAAAGAATTTAATAATTTATTTCTATTTTTAAAAGAAACAGGGTTTTTCTCACAAATTTAATATTTTATAGTTTTTGATTTATTTTTATTATTATTCTATTTTGGTTGATTTTCTTATTACCTATATGTATTTTTTGTAGATATTTCTTGTGTGTTTTGAATATGGTATATGATTTGTCGGAGGTTTTGTTTTTTCTGTTGTTCTCTGTTTGCTATATTGTTGATTTTGATTTTTTGTTGTTGTTTTCTTTGACTTTGGTTTTTGTTTTGCTCCTCTGTTTTTTCTTCATTTCTTAATGCATAGAAGAGTGAAGATGGAATTGAAGAAAGAAAAAAGAAGTCAGGAACTCGGTGGCACTAATGACCTTAGTAGTTGATATGCCATGTATTTTGTAAAAATAAATAAATAAATAAATAACATCACTAAAAAGAGAAAAATAAAAATAATTTTTAAGAAAAAAACAAAAACCGACTTCAAATAAACTGCAACGGATCGTTGCTAAACTTTATCCAAATTCATTTGAAATATTAATATGTTCTTGAGTAAAGTACTTTAAAATATAATTTTACTAAAAACTTTATTTAACCTTATTTGTGGTCCCCAAGGTACTTAATTAGGATATTAAATTTCATCAAAATTGGTTAAGTCATTTTCAAGATATTTAGAAAAAAACTAAAAAAGTTCCGAAATAAAGTACTAATGTTTGTGGACCGATATGTACCAAAAAGTAATCAGCGCTTCATTTTGTTAAACTAATGGTAGGTTTTCAATTTCATTTCAATCAGCGCAAAGGTGTGGAAAAAATCGTGGACGAAAAAAACGATAACACACATCCATCCATCCATCCATCCATCCATCCATCCATCCCCACGCACTTCCGAAAAAATTGGCACTTTTTGGCCTCTCGACGAGATTCCAGGTAATTTTTGGCAAAACCGTCACGTGCTAAAATTCAATCTCATTGAATACTTCAATTTGTGACCTTAATTGAGTCCATGGGTTCCGTAGTCTTTACCTGAGGACCCTTTGAAGTCGCGCTTGCCGCGAGAGCGATTCCAATACTTTCTCCCATGCTTCGCATTGGATAAAGTAAAAAATTAAATGCAACAAATAAAATACACTAAAAGGTATAAAATAATTATTAACTTATTTAGTTACAACTAAACTAAGAAATATTAACATGACATTACTTTTTTAAGTTGGTGCCAAACATATACATTTTATGAATCGCATTGGCACCGAGTACAAAAAGTAATTTCATGTTAATATTTCGTAGTTTAGTTGTAACTCAAATAAGTTAATAATTATTTTATATGCATTTAATTTTTTTTGAAGTCGGTTTTATTTTTTTCTTAAAAATCTTTATTAAATAATTTTTAAGACTAAAAAGAAGAATATTTTTAATTAAACTACCGAAAAAGTATGTATAACTCTATTATGAATATGATGAAATAGTGATATAGAATATTGTATTACTTATAAAATGGTAGTTCATTTAAAGAACAAAAAGTATAGAAAAATCATATTATAGAGAATAATATAATCTATAAATTTAATTATGAGTATATCTACATTTAAGTTAGGAACAATAGATAATGAGATGTTATCAAAAACTAATGTTTCGTAAAATAGGCCAGAGGGCATATCATTTGTTGAACAAAATTATTGATACCATGTCCCCCAGGGAATATGGGTGTTTCCACATGGGATAGGACACCCTGTCTAACAAAAGAATTATCTTCTTTCTCTCTCGCTCTTTCTTTTTCTTTTTTTTTTTTTTAAGAATATGTTTTTCCACTTTGAAAAGTTCGATAATCAATACTTCTTTAATTTGGTTGTTTTTTTCTTCTTCTCTCAGTTCATATATCACCGATATCTCATTATTAAATCTCACTCTGGCCTTTACTTTCTCCACCCTTAACCCCCCCCCCCCCCGAGTCACCCACCCTTTACGTTCCCGGGGTTTGAAATCGAAACTATTTAAATGATACAGACGGCTAGGTATTCTGTGTCTGCTTCCATTTCATTCTCTATGCATCAAAATGGAATAATTATTATTTCATTGAGTGGAAAAGCAATCTCTTCTATCATTTCTCGCTTTTTCATTCAAATTTATTCATTTCTTTAATTTCACTTATGTAGAAGTACTATTATTGGAATGAACTCTGTAGTTTTATAAATTTTCTAATTAAATAAAAAACTAAAAAACATGCTTCTAAAAAGTACAAAATAATGTAATAATCAAAACGTGTAAGGCGCAGAAATATGTATTTTTAATTAATTTCGATAAAGAGCTCCACTATTTTTGACGAGCTTCGAGGGCGTGCCGAAGGCTGGTACCCTGGCGGGCAGCGTCTCGGTCAAAAATTTTATTCCTCTTAAAAAACCACACTCCAAATGTATACCCGTAAACTACCGAAAATACATCGTCTCTTAAAAGTTTCGCCTCTTTAATTTTTGAGTGGCGGGGGGGGGGGGGGGAGGAATAATTATGAATATATTTAATTTTAAAATTTAAATTTCATTTTTCCTTTTCAAAACAAAAACAATGAAATGATTTATGAACTGCAAAAAATTCGCAGGCTGAATCATGGAAATTATTCAAATTTACGCTGTTCAATTAATTTAATTAATTACAAAAAATATATTTAATGTTTCTTAATTTAAAATGAATCGGAGTCTTTCATTTCAAAATAACAATTATATTTCAAATTTGCCTGGTTAATGAAAATCGATTGGAGCCATCAGTTTAAAATCCGACGCTGACAATTATATTTCAAATTTGCCTCGTTAATTAATATATATTTAATGTTTCTTAATTTAAAATCTATTGGTGTTTTTTCATTTTCATTCGAGTTCAAATGAATACAATATTATCTCGACACAAAGTCTAAATCAAAAATTTATAGTTTTAGTAACAGAAATCATGGTATAAATATTAATGTTAGATTGGTCTAGTGGTTAAAGCTAATGACCTTAGTTCAAGAGTTGGTAGGTTCGAATCTAGGCAAGAGTGAAATTTTTTTAGAGAAATTTCTCTTATCGTTGTTACAAATTAATCTAGACAAATATATATAGTATTATTATTGTAACTTTTTACAAGCGTGTGTTTTTTGTTTTGTTTTTTAAATATAATTTATTTTTTTACTTTTTAGTCTTAATTATTTTTATAGAGAAAGGTTTGCGGAATTTAATAGAATGAAATGTATTTATTTTTATTATTTTTAAATAATTTTCATTTAAATTAAGTAGGTAAACAATTATTTTTATAGAAAAATGTTTGCGGAATTTAACAGAACAAAAGTCACATTGATACTTAGATAAATACATACACACATACATACATAAATACATACAGGTGAAGCTAACATAAATCGTGTAAAAATAAATACATTTTCGACTAAAAATTGATATTACATTTATATTGTTATCATTTCCCTCCATAATTTGTATTAATTTGAAAGTTTATAATAGGAAAATAAGGATCAAGTTTTTCTGTGTGACTTTTTTATTTATCAGGCAACGTTTCGTCGACTTTACTGATTTCTTCAGGGCTACAAATAGTCACGTCACACATTCGTCTAAATAAAAGATAAAAAGAAAATTTAGACGAATGTGAGGCATGACTATTTGAAGCACTGAAGAAGTCGTAAAAGTCGACGAAACGTTGGGTGATAAATAAAAAGTCACACAGAAAAACTTGTCCTTATTTTTCTATTATAAACTTTCAAAAAAATTAGGTACATTTATAGCTTTTATAGGCAGATTGGGAATTTTCACTAAAACACAAAAAACAAATCAAAAAGCGATTGGTAAATCTTTCTCTTATCAAGATAAGTAAAAAATGTTAAATTTTAGAGAATGATTACCTTAAATTCACTTTATGAATAGTTCTGATTTGAATACAAATTTAGATTATAAATTTTTGAATTATATGATAGTTTTATAGGGAGAGCAAAAGTTTTCTTAGAAAGTAGGGTTTTTTTTGTGGTTTTCTGAGCTCAAAAAATCTCAAAATGTGATTATCAAGATAATTCAAAAATGATAAATTCAGAAAATGATTACCTTAAATTCACTTTGGATGATATCTGAATTACTCTTGAACAAGGGTAACTCGTTCCGAATTTCGTTAGATTAAGAAAATCTGACTTCGAAGCTTAATAGACACTAAAATCTCAAAAAAAGTATAAACTATAATATGTAAAATAAAAAAATGCTTTATTTGCTTTTAAATTGTATGAAATGTAAAATAAAATTTTGAAGAAGGGTGTACAAGGCTTAGAAAAAAATATGTATATACATATATATCCGAGCCCTAATAATAGAAATATATAATAATATCTACTATAATCTACCTAATTATATTACTACTATAAAATAAAGCAGTAAGCAGTCTCTTGGTTTGTCCGGTTTCGCCCATTTATGGCTCCGCCTTTTCACACTCTATCTACCGTAGACTTTCCGGAAGGTTATAGAAACTTCGGGAACATTCTGGAAGGTCAGTCATTCACAAGAATTGGACTCTGTCTTGCAGAGTGATATTGAGCGACGGTTTGCGCGCTGCGAGCCAGCTGCAAAGCCCGCTTTCGGCTGGTTTTATTATATAACACTTGTTGACGAGACTGAGCGATGTTATTCCAATTGAAATGGAAAACAGGGATACAAGCAACATTTAACAAATTTCTTTGATGCCATGCCGTCCGATGTTGTTAAGTATCCCGTCAACTTGTCAATTGTTGTGGATACATGTTGCCAACATTTTCTATTCCGGTCTAAACTAGCCTTAAATAAATTTCTAATTAATATATTAAAGAATAATTAACATATTACAGGGATTTGTTCTTGATCGCGCTTTTTAAACAAGATATATATAAAGCGAGACTACTGCTGGTTGAGGCTATTGGAGTCTGCTGAATCTTAAGTCTGGACCAAGAGAGAATGAAGAAGATGTGATCCAGCATCATTTCGCGATTAGCCCGCTAGATGCTTTTATACCAAACACGGGTATGGGTCACCAAATGGATTTGTAATCTGAGATGTTATATATTCAATCCCTCAGTCCAGCGCGCTCGATCTGTTAACACGTGTGTTAGGTGTTTGCTATTAATTAATCATAAGTTATAATGAACTAGCCTTTACACTTCTATAGTTTTTACTAAATGCGAAGCATGAGTAAAGTATTGTAATCGGTCTGGCGGCAAGCGCGACTTCAAAGGGTCCTCAGGTAAAGACTACGGAACCCATGGACTCAATTAAGGTCACAAATTGTAGTATTCAATTAGATTGAATTTTAGCACGTGACGATTTTGACAAAAATTACCTGGGGTCTCGTCGAGAGGCCAAAAAGTGCCATTTTTTTGGAAGTGCGTGCGGATGGATGGATGTATGTTATCGTTTATTTCGTCCACGATTTTTTCCACACCGTTGCACCAATTGAAATGAAAATGAAAACCTAATATTATTTTAACAAAATGAAGCGTTGATTAGTTTTTGGTACATATCGGCCTACAAACATTAGTACTTTATTTCTGTACTTTTTTAGTTTTTTCTAAATATCTTGAAAATGACTTAACCAATTTTGATGAAATTTAATATTGTAATTGAGTACTTTGAGGACCACAAAACTGGTCATATAAATTTTTTGTAAAATTATATTTTAAAGTACTTTACCCTAGAATACGATAGTTCATTGGATAAAGTTTAGCAACGATCCGTTGCAGTTTATTTATAGAAGGGAATAGACATCCATCTTATTTATTAAATTTTTGTATTGCCTTAATTTATTTATCAATAAATTATTTTAAATATCTTTCAATTTCAATTTAGGATTGTTTTTATTGCTAGTAAATCCTGGTAAGTAAATGTCCCGTGGTGTAGAAATCTCGTCAGAAAATAATAATATTTTTTTAACGATATATAAAATCCAGTAAAATAATAATTATGTTAATTTATAGCAGGACGCTTTTAATTTATTATTTCATGAATATTATTTTGACTTGAAACTGGATGCCGAGGATGGATTAATTACAACCAGAGAGAGTGAGTAGATCATGTGTAGTTTATGGAGCTGTCAAATTTAATGAATATATAAGTAGGGTGATTATTGGATAAACTGCTGGATGCATATCACAATAATAACTTTCTTTTTTTATGATATCCCGATTGTGCTTATATTTTGAATGGATGGATTTTTTCTGGACTATTTTTTTACGGTTAAATTAAAAAATTAATTAAAATTATAATCAGTATTAATCCATATCATTATGATCAGATCAGTGGTTCCCAACCTGGGGGGATCGCCCCCCAAGTAGGCGATTTGGGTTATCAGGGGGCGATAAATAAGTGAGGGGCGATTGGGGGGCGATGAGTACCTATTCAAAGGGGGGAAATTAAAATACACTCACGTGCAAAGAAATGGAATCACTTCCTTGCGAGTTGTTAAATGTAATTTTCATTCTCAAATATGTTATATTAATATTTTTTAGAAAAAATATTTAAATTTCTAATAAATTACAAAGAAACATACTGTTGTGAACGCGGCATTTAAAGTATTTTTTTCTTGATAATAATATACTTATTCTTAATCATAATATTTTGGAGTCCTTTGATGCTGGAACATGTCTTATTTGACAATAGGATGGTGGGACTTTACAATTCGCACTTTTTGAACCTCAATAAATTTAATTTAGGTTTTTCATATTTTGGGTTAAGACATTCTAAAGGAAACACCAGATGTCAATAATAAATTCATTGATTGGGGGTTTTCTAAATTTCGAATTTGCGTGGGAATTTTCCAAGAGAGTAATTTCTAGATAAAAATTTTTAAGAAAAAAATAAAAACCGACTTCAAAAAATTAAATGCAACAAATATAAAAATACACTAAAAGGTATAAAATAATTATTATCTTATTTAGTTACAACTAAACGACGAAATATTAACACGAAATTACTTTTTAAAGTCGGTGCCAAACAAACTATACCTATAAGCGAGCGTACCCGCCAAACGTACTAAGGAAGATCCGTCGAGTGCGATTCATAAAAGGTATATGTTTGGCACCAACTTCAAAAAGTGATTTCGTGTTAATATTTCGTCGTTTAGTTGTAACTAAATAAGATAATAATTATTTTATACCTTTTAGTGTATTTTTATATTTGTTGCATTTAATTTTTTGAAGTCGGTTTTTATATTTTTCTTAAAAATTTTTATTTTTCTCTTTTTAGTGATGTTATTAATAGTGATTATATCATCAGAACTTGACCAAATTAATATGACACCATCCCTAAGACACCCCCTTTCGGATAAAAAAAGAACCATCGAAATCGGTTCATAAACAAAGAGGTTAGGTCTAAACAAACCTAATAAAAAAGGTCTAATACCTATGAAAAAAAATCGAAAAAAAATGGGACCAATCGGAAGCTAGACTGGACCCAATGCAAAAAAAATTTTCAAAATCGGTTGACAATTGGCGGAGATATGAGGTAACATAGGCACAAAAAAAAAAAAAAAAAAAAAAAAAATTCAATCGAATAGAGAACCTCCTCCTTTTTTGAAGTCGGTTAAAAATAGGCAGGCTTCAATATTTTGAACGCCCTGGTGATTAAGGATCCAACCAATAAGAAGGTTTTGGGGAATTTCCACTCAAAAAGTCGATCAATTTTCAAGACATAAGCAAGTCAGTTTTTAAGTCAGTAGAAGTTCATGCACTAAGGGTTCAAAGAAGAAGTGTCGTCAATACTCAGCTAAAATAATACAACTGCTTTATTATTTACACTTTACTTCAAATTAAAATTAGCCACAATGAAAATGAAAAGGGGGTGATAGGTGTTAGTCAACCTCTAGAAAGGGGCGCTGGGCCACAAAAGGTTGGGAACCACTGGGCTAGACACATCTATAGATATCTATAGATGAGGCATTGAACGAAAAATCCGACGGTTTGAAAAATTTTAATTTTTTGATTTCCTTCATTATTTAACATTTTTTAGTATCCATCAAAAAACTCTTCCTGGTAAATTTTGAAATTTTTTTGATCACCGGTTTAAAAGATATCGAATTTCGGTTTTTCGCTCATAACTTCTTCAATACCAAAAAGTGGTTTTAATAATGGTTAATAGCGATAGCGAATAAAGTTAGAAAAAAATAGTAATTATCATAGGAGAACTATTAACCCGGTCTAAAAAATTTGTAGAATGAAAAAGCTATCAAAAAAATCTAAGAATCTACATACAATTTCAAAATCAAGATAAAAATAATTTGGACCATTTTTGAAGAAGTTATGAGCAAAAAACCGAAATTCCATATCTTTTAAGCCGTTATATGCGATTTTTAAGTTTCAAAATTTTAATCTTGTTTTTGAAACTGTATGTATTTTTCGATTTTTTTGATAATTTTTTATTTTAAACTTCTATTCATTCTACAAATTTTAAGATCATCGGGTTGATAGTGGGCCTATGATAATTGCTATTAATTTCGATTTTCGATTTTTTATTTTGATTTTTTACTAATTATTTATTTTAAACACCTGTTAATTATAAAAATCAATTCAAAATAACTAAAAAAAGAGAACTCAATACTAAAAAGTGGTTTTAATAATGGTTAATAGCGAATAAAATTGTTTCGAAATTTTCAAAAATCGAAAAAAAAATAGTAATTATCATAGGACTACTATCAATCTGGTCTTAAAATTTGTAGAATGAATAGAAGTTTAAAATAAAAAATTATCAAAAAAATCGAAGATCACATACAGTTTCAAAAACATGATTAAAATTTTCAAACTCAAAAATAAAAACACTTTAAATAATTTTGTTGTATTTTTTTTCTAAAAAGTATGTAAAAAAACAAAAATTGAATTTGGATCAATTTTGAAGAAGTTATGAGCGAAAAACCGAAATTCGATATCTTTTAGATAGTTATATGCGATTTTTGAGTTTGAAAATTTTAATCTTATTTTTGAAACTGTATGTACTCATGGATTTTTTTGATAATTTTTTATTTTAAACTTCTATTGATTCTACAAATTTTAAGACCGGGTTAATTGTGGGCCTGTAATAATTACTATTTTTTTCAATTTTTGAAAATTTCGAAAAAATTTTATTTGCTAATAACCATTTATAAAACCACTTTTTGGTATTGAGTTCTATTTTTTTTTTAGTTATTTTGAATTGATTTTTATCATTAACAGGTGATTAAAATAAATAATTAGTAAAAAATTAAAATCAAAAGTCGAAAATCGAAAAAAATAGTAGTTATCTAGGGCCACAATCAACCCGATCTTAAAATTTGTAGAATGAATAGAAGTTTAAAATAAAAAATTATCAAAAAAAATTGAAGATTAAAATTTTCAAACTCAAAAATCGCATATAAAATCTCTAAATAATTTAAAAAAAAAATGAATTTGGACCATTTTTGAAGAAGTTATGAGCGAAAAACCGAAATTCGATATCTTTTAAGCCGGTAAAATTAAATTTATTTAAGCTTTTAAACATACATTTTTATTAATAAATGAATTTATCTTTAAGGACCAGTCATAGATTTTAGAGAAAATATTTTTACATTGCATATCAGAGAGGTTCGTCCCCTTAGGAATCGAACCCAAGCGCTAACTAAGCTTGCCGGACCGTTAGCCAAACCCTTAAGACCACATAAATTTTTATGTTTGAAATCTGATCCTTTTATTGAATTGTATTAAATGATTATCGTCTAATATTGAATTAAATTGAATTTTTAAATGTTTATCAGTTCAATTTGAATATCTCATCTTTTAACTTAATTTAATTTGAAATATTGTCCAAGCATAATGACTCTAAAGACCGAGGAAGTAGCTCAAGCTGTAGCTCTAATAAATGATGGAAAATCGTCTCAGTATGTCGTTCAACGACTTAAAGCATCAGTTCGAAGCGAGGGGTGAACCGCGATTGGAATTAGGTGTACTCCGCCTTTGGAATTATGTGGAATTATTTTGGAATTGATTAGATAATGCTCCTTCATCTATTATCTTCTACTTGGAAATGAAAGTGCAAGTGGAAGCAGGTGTACAAGATATTAGGTCGCGGTTCACCCCTCGGTTGTAAGTATCCACAGAGCTGGAAAACGATATAGAGAAACAAACTGTTATGCCATGAGACCGGGATCTGGTCGAATTAGAGCTTCAAATGAGAAAGATGACCGATTCATACTATTGGAGGTATTGGGGGATTGTACAGCAGATCAAATTTAACAGCGGCTTCTACAAACTCGATTAAGTCAACCTAAGTGTTTGCACTTCAAGAAGACGGCTCCGGGAATTAGTGTTGATGTCAAGGAGACTAGCGACAGGCCCTCTTTTGACACCCAATCAACCAATCAATCTAAGTGTTCCACTTTTTACTTTACCATACAGGTTATGGTCAAGTATTGTAATCGTGCATGAAAAAAGTGTTTTTTTTCCTTCTTTTTTTCGAAATATTTCAAAAACGGCTGAAACTATTTGGTTTTGAAAAATTGAGCTAAACCATGGCATTTGGCCCTACAAAAAAGCCCTAATAAGTGAACATCGAAAAAATTATATTTTTCGATATAATAAGTGTTTTGTCAAAATGTCCGTTAGTCTGTCTGGTTGTCCGGTTGTCCGTTAATCTGTGCGTTATCAAATTTTTGTGGACGAGCTAGCTCAAAAACTAGTGTGAATATCGAAACCAAATTTCACACGTAGTTTTGGTCCATTGAGATTAAGAGCTGATTAGATTTTGGTGAATATCGACCCAAAATTATGGGGGGTGGAGGGAGGTTAAAAATTAAAAATATAGGCTCTTGTACCAAACTCGACCAAATTTTGTATACATAATCAGTGGGACCCGAGAAGTCTAAAAAATCAAAAACTAACCGCCCAAAATGGGCGGAGGGGGGGGGTGTAGGGTCAAAAAATCAAAATATAGGCCCTTGTACCAAACTCAACCAAATTTTGTATGCATAATCAGTGGGACAACAGAGGTCTAAAAATGCAAAAACTAACCGCCCTAAATGGGGGGGGGGGTCAAAAATGAAAATATAGTCTCTTCTACCAAACTCAACCAAATTTTTTATACATAATCAGTGTGCCCCCAGGAGTCTAAAAATGCAAAAACTAACCCCTTCCCCTACATGATTATTAATAATTTTATCAAATATTAAATATAAGTGGGGGGCCAGGTTGTATGGTAAAGTCAAGTGGATGGCCACATCAGAACACGTCAGCTTATTTTGAACTACAGTGTATTTTCAAAATATTGATTTCATTAGGAAACTCTATAGATGAAGGTCGACCTAAGTCGGGATCTTGTACTATTAGTAAATAATTTTGTGTTATGGAAATTAAATGAACTTAATCCAACTTGACTTAATCGAAATTTTTGATAGGTTAATGCATATTTGCATTAAAAAAATTGGTTAAAGACCATAAAGTTTCATATGCTTTTCTGCTAATCCCTCTAAAAATCACACGATAGATTTAATATACCTACATCCGCAGATAAAATGAATGCAACAAAAATTTAATTAATTTCCTATTAACACCACGGATGGTCTAATCCAAAATAACCCCTTTCAGATGATTATACAGGTGCTTTAGAGCCATTTGTTGTATATGTAAATGTAAATTTGAAATTCCGCGTGTTGTTTCATACCACTCCCCCCCCCCATGAAGCGCTCACCCACCCTCTTTATCCAGATTAAAAAAATAAATCTTGATTTACATTTTGATTTTAAACCTTTTAAATTCGTGTCAGCGGCCTTTCAAAACGCCATTAGGGAGGAGAGTAGACACAAATATCGATGGATAGAGTGAAAAAATCCAAGCATGGTGGTGTGGGGGTGGGAGAGGGTGTGTATTTTTGCAACCTGCGCTCTGTGTTTATTGTTTGCTTTTGTTGGTCACTAATTATTCGCAACAGTGTGACCTTAAACAAGATGAATGACCCACGTCTGGCCGCGACACCGGCTTTAAAGTGAGCCTCGACATTTGCAATAAATCCCTTCACACACACACACACACACACACACACATAGGCAACGACCAGCATCACATATTTGAAATATTATTACTTTTTTGATAATCAAATAAAGGAGAAAAATTATTATTTCTTATTAAAATCATGTAAATTTTAGGAATTTTGAAAAAAATATTTTCCAAAATAACGAGTCCCGCTTTGGAGAAGCTTCAATTTTTTCGGAATAACTTAAAAAAGGCTCAAACTATTTTGATAAAAAAAATTGAGCCAAACATGGCGTTTTGGTCTACAAGAAAAGCTTATACACTGAAAAAACGATATATTTATAGTTAAGAAATTATATTTGATATGGAAATTATATTTAATATGAATAGATGGTGAATTTATGGTAATTATGCCGAAATCGACCTCTGTTCAATATGAATAAAATTTATAAGGTATTTTAAGTATATAGGAAATGATTAAGATGATAAATGATTTTTATTTTAGCTCGAAGGGTTAGTTAGAAGGATATTGGCCGGGCTTGGATGGGAGATGATCTTCAGAGACAGAATGGCGGCGTGAAGCCAGAAAAATGCTTTTCTAAAATACGAATTTGCCAGGGGCAGTTAAAAATATGCTTAAATAAAATAATGGCACAAAGCCTGCATTTATTGCTTTTTCGTAACAGAACGTGTATACAAATTACTTCTTAGACACAAGCCGTTTCTTTAGCAAATCGTTCCCAGGTAATCAATCACCCCTGAGAGTTGTCGATCCCATTCAATGAGCTTCAACAACTGAACAGGAACTGACAACTGAACTCGTGTCGAGGGGCTAGCTTCCTTAATAAACCTCTCGGCCCTAATTAGCAATTAAACTGATTAGTTAATTATTCGCGGTTTTTAGGATGACGCATGCATAAATGTTCGCGCGCTCGCCTGTCATTATAAAAGGGGCGTGTCCTTGCCGTTCACCCGTCATACGTTCGAAAGATCCTGACGGGTAAACAACAAGCGCCTTTCTCAAGGCGAAAATGAATCTTTATTTTTAAAAAGGCATTTTACATTGAAAGGGGTAGAGTATAAAATCCTACAGTATTATGGCAACTCTAGTTATATTAATAGTTAAGATGCCGCTATTTGAACCAAGTACCAATAATTAAATTATGAAAATATTGTTATTTGAGTAAAATAGTGAAATAATTAATTTTAATAGTTGGATATTTAAATGGAATAATACGTAATTACGATAAGAAATGATATAAACTTGAATATTTTTTATTTAGTTATGTATTTCTGTCTAGAAGATGAGTATATTCATTTGATGTTGAATCAATTCAATCAAATGAATTATACAAATATTTATTTTAATTATTCATTTGGTTGAATTAATTCTATAAAAATTTGAATTAATGAGCCTAGTTCGAATTATAGAATGTTCTCTCCCCGAAAAGGATTTCGAGTTATCGAGCGTATCAAAATACACAGAATTTTTCCTATTTACCGAATTTAAAAGCTGAAGAGTTCGAATTATCGAGGTTCGAATTATCAAGAGTCGACTGTATATATGTCGCAAGGGTTTATACTTCTATATTATATATCGCGCTAAATATTTTCAATAATTTTTGAGTTAATTCAATATTTAGGCCCAGCCGGCTGACTTTCCTTGCTGAGAGTGCCGAGTAATAAAAATTTATTATTTGATGTTAAATGTAGAGACAAGGATTAATCCTTTGAGAGTTGATCTCTCGCAATGCCTAATCAACGGAGGGAATAACTTCTAAATGAATTACTTTTTGGAAACTATTCGGCTAATAAAATTCCAAGATATAGCGACGAAAATGTCGTCTCCTAGGGGGGTGGAAATTTATCATCCCCCTCTCAAAATAACATCCAACTTCAAATATATTTCCAGTTCTTCGTCTTCTTGTTTCCTCGTCTCTCTTACGACTCTAATGACCTAAATTGCTTTGTATGATCCCAGACCTTCATTAAGTTGGTCCTTCTTACAATTATTAAGTCCCCGGAACAAATTCCCATGAGAGGGTTAAACAATTTACATGACTGATTAAACACTCGCTTGACTTATTACGTTCAAATTTCAATTAAGAAAACCCTCTTTTTACGAGTAGGTTACTTCGACTTATATGAATATCATAATATGATATAAATAGTATTGCATTACTCTTCCAAGATCTTGACACATTGCATCTTCTATCTATAAGGTTATAAAAGTTACTTTCACTTTGTCACTTCTAGATGAAGCAATTAATACCATTAATCGAATTTAGAAAAACAACGGGTTTATATGATACGGCTAACTGATTAAATTGATGGTAAGTCACAGAGCAACGAAATTCGAAAATTAAGTAAGAGATGAGCTAGGTTGAGGATTACAACATGCTTTTGGACCCGATTAGTTTTTAGTCCAGTAAATAGGGGGGTTTCAGCTTACATTAATTGCGGGAAAAGATTTTTTTCTCTAGGATCGTTTGGTATGGTGTGGGTATAACAGATCTAAGTTTGCGACCTCGAAAGTGTGGGGGACAATTTTTGGTGCCGAAAAAACACGGATTTTTCGGACTTTTTCCAGTTTTTAGTTTATAACTCGAAAACAGTTTACATTTTGTAAATAACCGTTCTATAGTAAATTAAATAGGACAAAATTTCGCGTCAATAAAAAAAAAGAAATGCAAAATTGGTAAAGTAGTTCAATTTTAATGTGGATCGAAAAAACATCCCTCCGGATCACTTTTGAATACCTATCCCAAAAACTCGCAATTTTTTCGATCATTTCTCATTTTGATCATCAAGAAGGAAGTTTTCGACAAAGAACACTCTGTACATTTTTTAATTAGATTAAATTTGCTACAATGTTAACAAAATTTCATCTTAATTGGATAATAGAAACTCGTTCCCAATGAGGCTGAAGTTGTGAAAAACTGCAAAAACTTACAGTTTTTCCTGCACAAAATGAAAACCACTTTTTCTAGAAACTTGATTCCTATCTCATTCTCTAGGAAATTTTCTTTCGTTGAACGTATACTTGGGTCACTTTTTTGATAAACCTTTTAGATTTATAGATATTTAACATTTTCCATGACGCTTTTGAGGATTAGGATCATACCCTGTCCGGAAAATGTAGGATATCTATAAATATAAGAGTTTTATCAAAAAAGTGGTCCGAATAAACGTTCAAGGAAATAAAGCTTCCTAGAGAATAAGATAAGAATAAAGTTTCTAGGATCAGTGGTTTTCATTTGTTGGAGGAAAAACTGCGAATTTACTGCAACCTCATTGCGGCACAAGTTACCATTATCCAATTAAAATGAAACTTTGTTTAAATTGTGGAAAATTTAATCTAGTTTATAAATGTATAGAATGTTCTTTGTCGAAAACGTGCTCCTTCATGCCCAAAATGGGGAAAAATCGAAAAAAGTACGAGTTTTAGGGATATTCAAAAGTGATCCCGGGGCATGTTTTTTGACAGGCGCTAGTACCGGTTCTACTGAACGTAAATAGATGAAATTGTTATCATTTTACGCATAATTTACAGAAATTTAATTTATCTAATAAATATCTTTTGGATTTGATAAGTTGTTTTAGAGTTATTCAAGAAAAACTGAAAAAACTCTGAAATTTTATCATTTTGAAGCGCGTAGAAAAATTTCTACAACACAGATTTGGGGGAAAACTTAGGGTAGTAATATTGGAGTACCAATAAAGGTATTCCAGCAATAAAATCTTTACCGGGAATTATTTCCTGTTAAAATAGTAATTAGCCTGGACTAATTATAAACAGATAAGCATTAATTAGAATTTGACAAATCTTTGATCTCATCATAGATTAAAAACTGAAATCTGATTAGAATCTGCCAAGAGGCCTATATAATTCTACAGGGATTCGTTACATATATAGGTATTATTGAAACTTCCAGTGGGACATTGTATTAGTTCCGGAATTAATGATGATTGAGTGATATTTTGATGAATATGATATTAATGATGATTTTGATAATGAATTTATACAGGAAATTGAATGGTTTTTGCAACTTTTTTACTCCTCAGTCAGTCAAGCAATATTCGACCGTCAAACTTTGATCCAGTTATGCCCAAATTTAGACAAATTATAACTTTTAAGAATTGATCTATTTTTAATTTGAATGATAAATGACGAGAAGACTGAAAGAAAAATTAGACAAGTTAATTTAAAAAATAAATGACTAGTAACTAAGTTCTGATACTTAAAAATTTCAAAATTTTACTTTACCATACAGGGTATGGTCAAGTATTGTAATCGTCCATGGAAAAAGTTTTGTTTTTTTTTGCTTCTTTTTTTCGAAATATCTCAAAAATGGCTGAAACTATTTTGATTAAAAAAATTGGCCGAATCTATGACATTTCGGTCTACAAAAAAGATCTAATAAGTGAACATCGAAAAAATTATATCTTTCGAGATAATAACTGTTTTGTCAAAATGTCTGTTAGTCTGGTTGTTAGTCTGTTAGTACGTTACCAAATTTTTGTGGTCGAGCTAGCTCAAAAACTAGTGTGAATATCAAAACCAAATTTCACACGTAGTTTTGGTCCATTGATTTTTCTTGAGTAAGATACGAGGTAGGTTTCAATTTTTTTGTGAAACCTACCTCGTATCTTACCCAAGTTTTATTATTATATTAAAATGTTTCACCTAGAACCAACACCGAACTCCTTAAAAGTCATTGATTTTTCGTTTATTGGGCCACGCAGGTAGGGGCCTCCACTAACAAGAAATATTTACATAGACGTGTGAATTTAATTACAGGAGTATTTACATAATTATAGGAATATTAACATAATATATTTACAAAAAAAAAAATTTCTGTTGAAGCTGTAAAAATTCATTAATAGTTTTTAAGGAATTTGGTGTTGGTACTTATTGAAACATTTTTTAAAATTATTGGATAAAAAAGGTAGGTTTCACATTAAGATATAAAAAATAAAACGAATTTATTTTTAGAGAATCTTTAATCTCGATATATATATTTCGGGTGACTAACCCATCTTCAGGAGATACAGAAAGTAACTGATTCTCTAAAAATAAATTCGTTTTATTTATTTTTTATATCTTAATGTGAAACCTACCAAGTATTTTTATCCAATAATTTTAAAATTCATTAATGAACCCCTCATCGCTCTGAAGGTCATAAAGTTCTCTGGGAAATTCCCAAAGCGACAAGGGGAGGCACCGCTTTATGCCACCACACTCCCTTCCACGAGAGTGTGATGGCTTCAACTCTCACAGAACCCGAGCCCACCCCAAACCTTGCCGCAATGTTGCTCACCAGACTGGAGTTGCCCTTATAATAATTGATTTTGTTTCTGTGGGCAACCCCCAGTCCGAGGAGCGCTGACACTATCTGCACATCCAGAACCCACACCGTCCCCGACCCGTCCTTAATTATTAAGAGCTGATTAGATTTTGGTGCATATCGACCGAAAAATTATCGGGGGTGGAGGGGGTGGGGTTAAAAATTAAAAATCTAGGCCGTTTGACCAAACTCAACCAAATTTTGTATACATAATCAGTGGGCTACCAGAAGATTAAAAATGCAAAAACTAACAGCCCAAAATGGGGAGTGTAGGGTCAAATAATGAAAATCTAGGCCCTTGTACCAAACTCAACCAGAATTGTGTGGTAAAGTTAAGTGAATGGCCATATCAGAACGTTTCAATTTATTTATTTTTCAAAATAACTCAAAAAAGCTCAAACTATTTTTATAAAAAAATTGAGCCTAAACATGGCGTTTTGGTCTAGAAAAAACTTATAGAGTGAACATTAAAAAATATATATATATTTTACAAGATATTAATTCTTTTGTCTGTTAGTACATTAGCACGTTAAATGTGAGAAAATTTAAAATATTTCTAAGGCACGATTATTCTGAGTTTATAACCGAAATATCCATAATGGCCATTATTCGAAATCTTTTAAGAGTTAAGAGTAGGTACATGTATTAAATAAAATCATTTAATAGACCATTTCAGATTTCAATATATAACATTTTATATTTTCCTTACTTTTATTATATGTTGAAATAATATACTTAAAAGTTACTATAAAACTTTTCTCTTGAATTCTTAATATACGGATTATATTCTATAAAATAGAATATTTTTTCAGTAGTATTAGTAATTTTATTACTAAGAATGTAAAATTTACGAAATTTTAGTTGTTTTTTTTTTTTTTTGGACATTTTTATTTCACTTCAAATGTATGTTCATCAAATGACGCTCAGAAAGATATTCAACCAATTTAGAATCATATTTTGCTTTTCTACAACAAATTATTAAATTATTTATTACAATATTTGTAATTCAAGAATTATTTATTAATAAAACTGTTACAATAATAGAAAAATAGAATATTTTATTTAAATTTTTATTTGTAAAACCTACCTAGCAATGGGGGTTGGTGACTTTTCAAGGGATGCTGTCCAAAAAAGTATCCTTCATTTTTTTTAATTTTATTTTAATCTTCGCTTTTTTAGTTTCACATTTATATTCATAGAATATAATGGGGAAGTATTGCGATGCCCTGTCTGGGTCCTGACTCTTTGAGAGCTTGTATCTCAGAGATGAAAAAGGTTAAATTGAAAGTTTTTGCCGAGAGTAGCAGAATTTTTATATATTGAAGGAGACAATAAAAGAGTGTGTCTTCTGCTGGAATTATAAATTTTATTTATTTATAACGAGACTATAGTTTCGAGGGCTTTGCCCTCTTCATCAGTCTATTACAATGTATTCACAGGAATTAATTTATGAATGAAAGTTTTACATTTTTCATGTGTTGTAACACATGAAAAATGTAAAACTTTCATTCATAAATTAATTCCTGTGAATACATTGTAATAGACTGATGAAGAGGGCAAAGCCCTCGAAACTATAGTCTCGTTATAAATAAATAAAATTTATAATTCCAGCAGAAGATACACTCTTTTATTGTCTCCTTCAATGAAAAAGGTTCATTTAATTTTGTAACTTCTAAGTGGAAGGAATCGATCCATTGATATTTGAAAATCGGATTTAGGATATAGAACCGAAAATTGTGGTCCCCAGAGGCCAAAAAGGGGTTCAAAAATCCATTTGTCAGTGCGTACGTATGTACCCCCCCTGCGTTTCGCAACCATAAGTCTCAGAGCTATGAAATTCGAAACTTTTTTTTTATGATATTGACGTGAGAAGGAGATACACCAGAAGGTGCCTTCCCTAATCCTTCATCGTGAAAAGAACAGAGTAGAAGGAAAGAAGCCGGGATCACGAGCCAAATCTCAGAAAGTTAGATACAATCCAATTTACTAAGTTTTTTAAGGGCTTCGAACAGTGGTAAATTCTTAGGTTAAATTTATCTCCCACTTAAGCTCGATATAGGCTAGAAGGAGTACAGCAAGCTGGAAAACCGGAAGTGGACATTTACATGAAACATTTTCTCAAAAACGGCTGTAACGATTTTTTTAAAAATTGGTGTATTTATCAAGTGTCATGAGTTATTAGTTGTGTCAGATTTTCAATCGGATTAAAAATTTGACACAACTAATAACTCATGCTACTTGATAAATACAATAATTTTTAAGAAAATCGTTTGAGCCGTTTTTGAGAAAATCAAAAAAAAAAACGAAATAAAGGAAGAGGGTGTAAATTAGTAGTGTCGCGATGACTTCAAATAAATGAAAATGTGAAAGTCGTTGTGAACACACCAGTTGATTTTTTTTTTGCAAATTCCATCGAATACGGCATCATTTTCGTTATTTTTCAAATTTAACATTATATTTTTAAAAAATATATTTTAGGAATTTCGCCCCAATGGGATACTGCTTTTCTTAGTGAGGGTAGGATTCAGAAATTAAATCTTGTGATTTAAACTACACAGTTCCTGAGATGGAAATCGACCATCTTCCGCAATGAATCAGCCTGTCCTATAAGAAAATCTTAAATTTATCCTAATTCTATTGCTATAACTTGTCTATATATCACTCTTAGTTATTTCCGATCTTATATATTGGGAGTTCGTTGAAATGGATTATTCTAAAGATTCCCGAATCATCTTTATTTGTTCCTTTTTTATTATTATTTTAATAGTTCCTCAGCGAGAACAATCTTTATTCGACTAAACTTGTCTGGACTTGTCTTTGACATGCTTGAACTGAAAGATAAACCAGGCAGGGACTTGAAACCTTCTATCTGCACCCTTTTCGGAAAAATAATTAAACCCCTTGAAACTAATGCAACAATTCTATTTCATTTCGAGAACCAATATACTTTTCAAAACAAAAAATGTTTTTTTATAGAATTATTTGAAATTACGAATAATAATTTAAAAATTTAAAGATCCTACAGAAATTTTGAACCTTATATTTTTATAAAAATGCTCTAAAATTTTTTTTGAAATTTCAGGGATGCGCCACAGCATCCATGAACCGCACGCCACTTGCTATCTAGTAATTTATTTTTAATTTTAATATATGATATATAATAAGTTTTAATTAAATTGAATTGGCTAAGGGGCCAGTAAGGGGAAAATAAAAAGTTGAAATAAAAGTCAACTTCCACCTGTTACTTTATTTTGGGCAGACGCAATCGATATTTTAACACGTTTCGAGCGCTATACCGCTGCTCTTCATCAGTGCACGCCAACTGGAAAAGATCATTGCATGTTTTAATTTTTTGTTTTAACATTTATAATAAATTTTTAAAGGGTGGAAATGAGGATTATATACCACTCACCCAAGTCACAAAAACACGTAAAATCTATTTCCAGCAGACGCCCTACATTAAGAATCATTACACTGGTAAAACAAGTTATTCCAACAGAACAATCTCAAATACTGTCTTTCGACCTGCCTTCATTATACATACCCAGAAGCAAAGTTCCCACTCCACTCAAGATCAACGCACTCCAGGCTATTTATAAATACACATATCACACAAAAGATCGATAATTAATACAAAATTTAAATAATTAAAGTTATGCAATTGATATAAAAAATCCATATTTACAATTAAAAGTCAGTCATTTGGTATAAAATTCATATACATAACCAAAAGCCAGCACAACGATATAAAACCTATATACACAATTAAAGTTAGTCAATAAAACAAACAATAAATAAATAAAATAAATAAATAAATAAAATCCACGCATACAATTAAAAGCAAGGTCATTTGATATAAAATTTATATAAATAATTAAAAGTTTGTCAATATTTACATATTTCTAGACTAAAGCTGGTTGATTTTATCAAGTAGACAAGTGTAGAGAGTGGATATTTTTAATACATCAAGCTTGTAATTTATGGCGTTGTTGATGTCCATTTGTATATAAATACCCTCCTTGTATTTTCTTTTCCATGTGACTCTCTCACTGTCCACTATTTTTGCATCTTCGAAATTCATCAAATGCCCATTGTCAACTGCATGTACGGCCAATGCACTGACCAAATTTCCCTTAACAACCGATGAAGTGTGTTCTTTTAAACGAACACATAAAGGGCGGCAACTTTCTCCATAGTACACTCTTGTTTTATCTTCCAAGTCCCTGCAAGATGAGCATTGAATCCTATAAATGATATTGGATCTATCCTCTTCACGTTCTCTATCCTTGTTATTGTATATGCTCAACAATGGTTTTTTTGGTCTCATTGCAATGTCAATATTATATTTTTTAAACATTGCTTGAATCTTTTGAGCTAATCCTTCTATATATATAATTGACCCTCTCTTTGTTTGTGGCACAAGATCTGGGTTTTGTTTGTTATAATTATTGTTCTTGTTCTTATATTTTCTGATAATGGTTGTGATTAATTTTTTTGGATATCCATTCTTATTAGATCTTTCTATCAGGCTATCTAAATTTTTTTGATGAAATTGTTTATCGGACAATTCTATTATTCTGTGTATCTCATTTTTTATGATACACAATTTTTGCTGCAATGGATGTTTAGACCTAAAATTAATCATCCTCGCTGATTTTGTTGGCTTATTATATATATCTGTTTTCAGAGTACCATTGTTGTCTCTTGTGATTTTGAGGTCTAAGAAATTTATTGTATTATTATTTTCATTCTCTATACTAAACTTGATATTGTTATGGTACATATTGATTGAGCTTAATATGTTGTCAGCTATATCTTTATTGCATATGAGAAAAGAGTCATCTACGTATTGTAGATACATCTTAGCATTATGTTTGCTTAAGATTTTTTCATAAATATCATCCATCAATATATCAGCTATAGTAGGGCTCAAGTATTAAAAATATCCACTCTCTACACTTGTCTACTTGACAAAATCAACCAGCCTCAGTCTAGAAACATGTAAATATTGACAAACTTTTAATTATTTATATAAATTTTATATCAAATGACCTTGCTTTTAATTGTATGCGTGGATTTTATTTATTTATTTATTTTATTTATTTATTGTTTGTTTTATTGACTAACTTTAATTGTGTATATAGGTTTTATATCGTTGTGCTGGCTTTTGGTTATGTATATGAATTTTATACCAAATGACCGACTTTTAACTGTAAATATGGATTTTTTATATCAATTGCATAACTTTAATTATTTAAATTTTGTATTAATTATCGATCTTTTGTGTGATATGTGTATTTATAAATAGCCTGGAGTGCGTTGATCTTGAGTGGAGTGGGAACTTTGCTTCTGGGTATGTATAATGAAGGCAGGTCGAAAGACAGTATTTGAGATTGTTCTGTTGGAATAACTTGTTTTACCAGTGTAATGATTCTTAATGTAAAACGTCTGCTGGAAATAGATTTTACGTGTTTTTGTGACTTGGGTGAGTAGTATATAATCCTCATTTCCACCCTTTAAAAATTTATTATAAATGTTAAAACAAAAAATTAAAACATGCAATGATCTTTTCCAGTTGGCGTGCACTGATGAAGAGCAGCGGTATAGCGCTCGAAACGTGTTAAAATATCGATTGCGTCTGCCCAAAATAAAGTAACAAATAGAAGTTGACTTTTATTTCAACTTTTTATTTTCCCCTTACTGGCCCCTTAGCCAATTCAATTTAAATAAAATAGGGCCACCAAACACGGTTCTTTTTAAAATAAGTTTTAACTTGAACTTAGTTCATTCTTCCTGGACAGTAGTTGATTGAGAATTTAAACAAAAAATAAAATATTAATTTTCAAAAAACTAAACCAATTTTTAGTTAAAAATGTATATTTTCGTTTGAATATCATGAAAAAAGTACTTTTTTTTACCCTCTCTTGGAAGGCTAATTGTTGATAAGGGGGGACCCTTATCAACTTGATTGGGAGGGGTCAGATAGGCTAGGCGGTAGCGTGACAGCGAGCTAACCAGGGGACCCGGGTTCGAATCCGACTCGAGGCATCCAGCTAAAATCTGACCCCCGGGGGTAGAGACAAATTTTTAAAAAAATATCACTAGTATCGTAATTAGGCTTATGGCTAGAAAGGCCGAAAAGCCAAGAAAAAAAAAAACTTGATTGGGAATTTATAAAAAAATAAAATATTAATTTTCAAAAAATAAACCCATTTTTAATAGTATATTTTTAAGCGACTTCGAAAAAGGAGGAAGTTCTCAATTCGACTGTTTTTTTTTTGTCTATGTTACCTGATATCTCCGCCAATTGTAAACCGATTTTGATGATTTTTTTGCATTGGGTTCAGTCTAACTTCCGATTGGTCCGTTTTTTACTTTATCCAATGCAAAGCATGGGTAAAGTATTGTAATCGCTCTCGGGGCAAGCGTGGCTTCAAAGGGTCCTCAGGTAAAGACTACGGAACCCATGGACTCAATTAAAGTCACAAATTGTAGTATTCAATTAGGTTGAATTTTAACACGTGACGGTTTTGCCAAAAATTACATGGGGTCTCGTCGAGAGGCCAAAAAGTGCGATTTTTTCATTTAGTGCGTGCGGATGGATGTATGTATGTTATCGTTTTTTTGGCCCACGATTTTTTCCACACCGTTGCACCGATTGAAATGAAATTGAAAACCTAGCATTCTTTTAACAAAATGAAGCGCTGATTAGTTTTTGGTACATATCGGCCCACAAACATTAGTACTTTATTTAAGTACTTTTTTAGTTTTTGCTAAATATCTTGAAAATGACTTAACCAATTTTTATGAAATTTAATATCCTAATTAAGTACCTTGGGGACCACAAAAAAGGTTAAATAAAGTTTTTAGTAAAATTATATTTTAAAGTACTTTACTCTAGAATAATATAGTACTTTTTTTAATTTTTTATTTTAAATTCTTTAAAATTTATTCATTTGATCGTTTTAAGATAGCTCATTTAACCTAACTTAAGTAAGAATGGCTAGGCTTCTAGCTGTGAAATGGTAAAAATTTGGGAGGAAATTTTATAAGTAACCATAGCAACTGCGTTGTTTTCTTATCCGTTACCTTTGCTGAAGACATAGAGAAATCGACTTTAAACCAAAAATAGCGATTGATTCTCATCTAATACTTGAGGAATAACCATTCTATATTGGATTTTTGACGTTTCGGATTTTATTGGTAACCATTGCTGAAGACACAGAGAAATCGACTTTAAACCAAAAATAACGATTGATTCTCATCTAATACTTGAGGAATAACCATTCTATATTGGATTTTTGACGTTTCGGTTTTTATTGGTAACCATTGCTGAAGACACAGAGAAATCGACTTTAAACCAAAAATAGCGATTGATTCTCATCTAATACTTGAGGAATAACCATTCTATATTGGATTTTTGACGTTTCGGTTTTTATTGGTAACCATTGCTGAAGACATAGAGAAATCGACTTTAAACCAAAAATAGCGATTGATTCTCATCTAATACTTGAGGAATAACCATTCTATATTGGATTTTTGACATTTCGGTTTTTATTGGTAACCAGTGCTGAAGACATAGAAAAATCGACTTTAAACCTAAAATAGCGATTGATTCTCATCTAATACTTGAGGAATAACAATTCTACATTGGGTTTTTGACGTTTCGATTATTATTGGTAACCATTGCTGAAGACATGGAGGAATCGACATAAAATCAAAAATAACGATCGATTCTTATCTAATACTAGAGGAATAACCTTATTGCAATCCATTTTTGATGTTTTGACTATTAATGGCAACCTCTACTGAAAACGTGGAAGAATCGACTTTAAATCAAAAAGACTAAATTCTTTTTGGTAAACAACTCAAGCTTGAGTTGTTTGCCATAAAAGAATTTAGTCTTTTTAATTTTAAGTCGATTCTTCCACGTTTTCAGTAGAGGTTGCCATTAATAGTCAAAACATCAAAAATGGATTGCAATAAGGTTATTCCTCTAGTATTAGATAAGAATCGATCGTTATTTTTGATTTTATGTCGATTCCTCCATGTCTTCAGCAATGGTTACAATAATAACCGAAATGTCAAAAATCCAAAGTAGAATGGTTATTCCTCGACTATTAAATGAGAATTATTTTTGAATTAATGTCAATATGAACTACAAATTGCAAGTGATATCTGATTAATAATAAAGGAACAAACATATTAATATTTCAAATGAATTTGGATAAAGTTTAGCAACGATCCGTTGCAGTTTATTTCATTGGTATTCGACCTTTTTTGATATGTTTGTTCAAGCATAACTTCTTTGTTTATGAACCGATTTTAATTATTCTTTTTTTATTGGAAAGAGGGTACCTTATGGGTGGGACCATATTAATTTGGTCAAGTTCTGAAGATAGGATCAATGACCAAATAACGTAAATCTCCAATTCTTATGACCAAATAATCGAAAGTATAATAAATAAAATCTTTTATAAAAAAAAATCTTAAAACATTCATTTAAAACCCGCAAACCTTTCGAGAGAATTTCTATATTTATGAATTAAATTTTATTATCATTTTCTGCCCGACCCTTTCTCTTACGGGATGCATGGAAGTTATTATATTAAGTCACTATTAATGACATCACTAAAAAGAGAAAAATAAAAATAATTTTTATAAAAAAAAATAAAACCGACTTCAAAAAAATTAAATGCAACAAATAAAATAATAATAACTTAAAAATAAAATAAAATACACTAAAAGGTATAAAATAATTATCTTATTTAGTTACAACTAAACGACGCAATATTAACATGAAATTACTTTTTGAAGTCGGTGCCAAACATATACATTTTATGAATCGCACTCGACGGATCTTACTTACTACGTTTGGCAGGTACGCTCGCTTATAAGTATAGTTTGTTTGGCACCGACTTCAAAAGTAATTTCATGTTAATATTTTGTCGTTTAGTTGTAACTAAATAAGATAATTATTTTATACCTTTTAGTGTATTTTATTTTATTTTTAAGTTATTATTATTTTATTTGTTGAATTTAATATTTTGAAGTCGGTTTTATTTTTTTATAAAAATTATTTTATAGAGAGTTAAAAGAGTATATTTTCGTTTGAATATCTCGAAAAAAAGTACTTTTTAACCCTCTCTTTGGAAGCCGAATTGGTGATAAGGGGGAGATCCTTATCAACTTGATTGAGAATTTGTAGAAAAAATAAAGTAGTAATTTTCAAAAAACTATACAAATAATTATTTTATTTTAGTGATTTTTTTTAGTGATTCTTTTATAAGCCAAAAGCGTGTTTTCGAAGTTGATGATGAGAATTCAAAGAAGGAATAAGGTATTTTAGGGATTAAACTATTAACTGGAAAGTTTGGAATCTCTTGGCCGTGACAGTTACTCTCGTGTTAAGTTCTTCCTTCTTCCTATGTAAACAAACTAATAATCTCAGACTGACTGACCTGCCCGGAGTTTCTCATCTTTCTCGAAAGTAACACGCGTGAGTTTGCCCGCCGCTCTCTGATGCGATCTAATATAATTCTATTTATTGAGATATTAGTTCAAGGGGAAAACTTAGATTAAAATAAACAAAGGAAACTCTCGAAGTTAACTTAAACACAAAGTAAGTATAAGATGAATACATTTTAATAGGGTTTATTTATCTAATTTAGTGTAGTTATGAATATTATATTAAATATATATTTAATCAGTTTATACCTACTTCATTTGAATGTAGTGGAGGGAAAAAAAGACTTTTAAGACTGTATGCCAGGGATGTCCAAGCCGTGGCCCGCGGGCCGCATGCGCCCCAGCATACACTGGAATGAGTGTGGCCCAACATAAAATCATAAACTTCCTTAAAACACTTCACATTTGTACAATACGTGAATATTTTTTCAAGAATAAAATTGACTAAAAGCAAAATTATAAGCTCATCTATATACACTGTGGTGCAAAAAAGTGGAACACTTAGATTGATTCGGTGATTCTGTGTCAAAAGAGGGTCTGTCGCTGGTCTCTTTGACATCATCTCGGAGACGTCTTCTGAGCGAAAATCTATAACATCAATAAGAGCCAATGGATGGAATATTTTACTAATCAATATAACGTTGACCATTCCGTTCAAATTATCGATGACGAGGGCACCTCAGGGTCCAATGGACCAAAGCCCGAAGTAAATAGTTCTGAAGTGATATCAGCAATCCTCTCCCTTAAAAGCAGAAAAGCTCCAGGAATCGATGATATTTCGAACGAACTCCTTAAATACGAAGAGAACCAATAAACCAGTGAAGTTACTATAATGATAAAAATCATATTCCGACAGACTCAAATCCCCCAGGAGTGGAAAAACAGTGTCACAATCTCAGTTTATAAGTGAGGTAATAGAAATTTTGAGTTATTATTTTATTTGTTGCATTTAGTTTTTTTGAAGTCGGTTTTATTTTATTTTTTTTTATAAAAATTATTTTTATTTTTCTCTTTTTAGTGATGTTATTAATAGTGACTTAAGATAATACCTTGCATGCATCTCGTAAGAGAAAGCGTCAGAGCGAATGAATCAGAAAATGATAATAAAATTCAATTCATAAATATAGAAATTCTCTCAAAACGTTTGCGGGTTTTAAATGAATGTTAGAAGATTTTTTTATAAAAGATTTTATTTATCATAATTTCGATCATTTGCTCATAAGAATTAGAGATTTACGTTATTTCTTCGTTGATAATATCATCAGAACGTGACCAAATTAATAGGGCACCATCCCTAAGATACCCCCTTTCCAATAAAAAATGAATCATTGAAATCGGTTTATAAACAAAGAAGTTAGGCCTGAACAAACCTAACAAAAAAGGTCTAATACCAATGAAAAAAAAACGGGACCAATCGGAAGCTAGACTGAACCAAATGCAAAAAAAATCTTCAAAATCGGTTCACAATTGGCGGAGATATGAGATAACATAGACACAAAAAAAATCAGTCGAATAGAGAACCTCCTCCTTTTGTGAAGTCGGTTAAAAACAGGCGATAGTCTATATAATAAAGAAGAAGAAGTAAAATATTTAAATATTGTTTAACGACTGTTAAGATGATAATTTCAAAGACGGGGTGTTTATAAGTGTAAGTTATGTGGTGAATTCCCTTCATGTTTGATAATATTATGAACATTAATCTACTTTAATTATATATTTTATTTTTAGAATCTCCGATTGCGTTGAATTTATTTCTGACAAATCAAATTATTTTCTAATATTGAAACAAATCTCGAGAGACACAGAGTCGAGGGGGCGAAGAAGCCAAAATAACATCAACAACTCAGGCAGGCAATCCTAATAAATGTTTGTTCGTGTCTCCGTGGATAAATCTCTCTCTCTCTCTCTGTCTCTGTCTCCTTCACACGCAAATGTCAATCCTATAGATAAATAAACAACTTAGTCTTCTAATTTTAGTTAATTATATTTTTATTGAACTGAGCAATCCCATGGTTCAACTAAGTAAATAATACAGTATCTACTTTTTTTATTATTAGATTGTAGGAAACAATAATTTGATTAAAACATTTTCAAAGAACTTGTAAGTAAAAAAAATATCTCCAAGTATCCCACGTGTAACTTTCCACGAAAATTCCGAATTAAGTAAATAGTAGGATTATGCGAAGGAAACTTACCACCCATACAAAATTAGATATGAAGTAAAATTGTGCATTATATACAGAAACTGCGTTATAAAGGTTTGCATTAACCAAACATTTCCAACGATATTTAAATCGTGTTATATCAAAACCATTTATTCTATTCAGTATCTTTTTGGAACTAGGGACTGTATTCTGCTCCCAACTAGCAAAATAGCTGTGTAATTTTAAAGTTAAAGAACTAATTTGTTAGTTTTTATGGAATTTGGTGTTGGTACTTGGTGAAACATTTTTTAAAAATTATTGGATAAAAAATACTTGGTAGGTTTCACATTAAGATATAAAAAAATAAAACAAATTTATTTTTGGAGAATCTTTAATCTCGATATATATATTTCGGGTAACTAACCCATCTTCAGGAGAAACAGAAAGTAACATACCTGGATAAGTCGAAATTGAATACAACTCAATGGTAAAATTTATTTTTTAAGATAACAAAAGGGTAAATATTTCAATCAGGGGTATATAAATTGACTTGTGATAACTGCGAACGCAATCTACATAGGACAGACTGGACACTCTTTTAGAACCTCGCTACTCGGAACACGAAAGAGCCTTTAATAGTCTCAGCAGATCAGATGATATTAATATGGAATCAACTTCTACCTTCGCCAATCATCTACATTTGAATAAACACACCTCTTCTATTAGCCACCTAGTTCCGTTACATTTCGAAAGAAAGGGCTTACGTTTAGATTTTTTAGAGTCAACGGAAATAAAATTAGCTCTCTCAAATAAAACGAATATACTAAATAATCAATTAGAAGTTAAGAAAAGTACAATCATTGATTACATTCTTTAAATATTTGCAAATTTGTTTTGTGTGTGTAAATTCTCATTTCTCAGAAGACCATTCAAAATTAAACAAAATAGACTTCTCCCTCCACTAATTTTAAATATTTACCCTTTTGTTATCTTAAAAATAAATTTTACCATTGAGTTGTATTCAAATTCGAAATCCTCATTGCTCAAAAGGCCATTCAAAATTAAACAAAAGTAGACTTCCTACCTTTTCTCCCTCAACTAATTTTAAATATTTACCCTTTTGTTATCTTAAAAATAAATTTTACCATTGAGTTGTATTCAAATTCGAAATCCTCATTTCTCAAAAGGCCATTCAAAATTAAACAAAAGTAGACTTCCTACCTTTTCTCCCTCCACTAATTTTAAATATTTACCCTTTTGTTATCTTAAAAATAAATTTTACCATTGATTTGTATTCAAATTCGAAATCCTCATTTCTCAAAAGGTCATTCAAAATTAAACAAAAGTAGACTTCCTACCTTTTCTCCCTCCACTAATTTTAAATATTTACCCTTTTGTTATCTTAAAAAATAAATTTTACCATTGACTTGTATTCAATTTCGACTTATCCAGGTCAGTTACTTTCTGTTTCTCCTGAAGATGGGTTAGTCACCCGAAATATATATATCGAGATTAAAGATTCTCCAAAAATAAATTTGTTTTACTTTTTTATATCTTAATGTGAAACCCACCAAGTATTTTTATCCAATAATTTTAATTAATTTGTTTTTTAGTTGTTATATAAGTGCTCCGCAGTAGCAAATTGGTTATATTAGAGTCTCGGCAATCACCATTTTGACACATGTAACATAATTGCTGCGATTTAAGCCAATAGAACGTTTAAGAAGCAAAATTACACGACTTTTAAGCAGCTAGTGATATAATGGTTGTATAAATGTTTCACTTTTATGACATTCAAAAGTAACCAATAACATGAGCAACGGACGTTCATCTGCCTGAAATTATTTTCAGAACATGATTTTTGTTCATGAATTTCATTTTTTCACTGGTAAATAATATCTAAACTTTCTTTTTTGGTAATAAAAATTTTTGTAAGTTAAAAAACAGCTGAGTTTTATTCTTATTTCAAAAACGCCCTACCACATCACCCACGAGGAAGAAGACTATGCAGATGAAATATATTAGAAGCTAATCAATTTATCGAGACTTTTTCTCGAATTGGATATTTTATTTGTATTTTACCTCTGCAACTATAAATTATATGTACAATAATGTTTGATTGATTTTTTATATGTTTATTAAATATATTTAATAAATTTTATTCTATTTTTTTCAAATTAATATTAATTATTTTTTTATTTTTCTAGGTAAACTGGATTTATGAATGAATAAATATTTTGTTGGTCATCACCTTGGAGAGAACTATTATAGTTGACTCGGAAGATGACTTTTGGTATGAATATTTCCCATTAAGTAAAACTTTAGTTTAGTTTTACATAATTGGAAAATTCTTTTCAAAAGAAACTTATATTCCGAATGAACTATTAGTTCATCAAGCTGGCAGCCAACAACATTTATTTATTTATAAATTGAATTTACATAACCTCAATCCTTACAGCAATTATAAAACCTCTAAAGAACAGTTTTATAATGGTATTCTTTTACTTGGATTAAGCCTGTATAACAGCTACCCAATACGCTTACACAAGCTTTTATACAACTATTATGTTTTATAAAGTGGCCCCATTGTTCGTTGTATAAGCGTTCTTAAAACGTTCTTGAGACTATTTTTATGTTTTATTAAATCGCCGTGTTAACGTTCTCTCAACTCTTATAAAACATGAAATTGCTAGTTGGGCTCCACTCTGTGTAAAAAAAAAAGTAAACGTTGTATGATAAAAAAAAGTAATTACAATATTACTATTTCAAAGTTACAAAACCCATGCAATTTTAATTATAATATTTGTCGAAAACGCTTGCGGTACATTTGACAATCTCTCGCGGCACACAGGTTGAGAAACACTGACTTAGAGAGACCAAAATCTAAACAGTTCTCGGCATTGGAAATATAAAAATTTTGCTTCAGAGCAATCTCTCTAAGAAAATATCTTTTTATGAATTTAATTTTTCTATTGAATGATAAAAATGAAGAAAAAAGTAAAACTTTTTCATGACCCAGTACCTTCGCCAGTTAGAACATGTATTTTTTCCACATTATTGTCTCAATTAACTATTTGCTCTCTCTATAACGAGTATAATTTTGATCCAATAGCAAAATGCCATTCATTCCTTCGTTATAAAGGAAGAATTTAGATCATTCTATCCACGCCCTTTTTAGCTATTTTCCTCGATTTTTTTTCCGGGTCGTATAAAGTACCTTTATTCTAAATTTCAAGACCGTAGGTCTAATAGTTTTGGAGATATCGTGTTGAGTGAGTGAGTGGTATATTTCGCTTTTATATGAGCCCCGTCCCATCTCAATTGGCCCACCAATATTTTTTCTTTTTAAATAAAATTATGCTAATTCACGGTAAATTTAATTTAAATATTTATTTTTATTATCATTTGGAACAACATTTTAAACAATTTAAAACATTTTATTGTAACATTTAACTTAAAATTATTTTTTAATTGTTAAAAACATATTTTTATATAAAAAATAATTCTTTGCTTTTCACGATTTTTTTTTAAGAATCTTTGAATATGTGAAATAATCAAGTAGGCTTTGCCTTTTTCCAACAAACAAAGTTTGTTTTGTTTACTATTATTAGTAAAAATGACTCGTGGAAAGGTTGTTGATCAAAAAATTCGCTCAATTATTATCAATTTATTTAAATAGGGAAAATCAAACGCTGAAATTGGCGATCTAGTTAATTTATCAAAGTTTAGTGTCATAAATATTATTCGAGTTTATAAAACAACGGGTACAATAGCTACAAAACCTCGGTATGTGTCGAAATCCAAAATATCAGATGCTTATAGACGGGCATTGAAGAAGATTATTAGAAAAAACAGGCGTTTGAACTATGGTGGATTATCTGTTCTTTGGAGCGATGCTGTGGGGCAAAGAGTTTCAAGATCCACGTGCCATAGAGAAGCCCTTAAGTTAGGTTTTACAACTTACAAGGTAATTTTATTGCAACTTATTCCAAATTTTTTTTTTGTAATTTTACTAATTTTTTTTAGGCGAAAGAAAAGCCACTCATGACATTAAAACAAAAGAAAAACCGGCTTAAATGGGCTAAAAGTCACAGTAATTGGACGAGTGATGAATGGAATAGTGTCCATTGGAGTGATGAGTCTCGTTTTGAAGTTTGTGTTGGGGACAATCGAAGAGGAGTTATTCGTCAGAAAAATAAAGCTTTCAATTCAGATTGTTTAAAAAAGAAAGTAAAATTTCGTGCTTCAGTTATGGTATGGGGTTCAATGTCTGCTAGAGGTGTTGGAAAACCTCAATTCATTGATGGAATTATAAACACCAATAAATATTTAGAGATTTTAAAAAAATCGTTACTTCCAACAATGGCAGATGCATTGCAGAATAATAATAATTTTGTGTTCCAACAAGACGGGGCGGCCTGCCATACATCAAGAAAATCTTTAAAATGGCTTTCTGATCATAATGTTCCACTTTTGGAGTGGGTGGCAAACAGTCCCGACTTGTCACCAATAGAAACTCTTTGGCACACAATGAAAAAGCTATTACGAATACAACCAGCTAGAAACGTAGTCGAATTAAAAACACAAACTTCAAAATATTTGGGATACTTTCACTCAAGATGAGTGTCAAAACTTAATAAGTACGTTGCCCAAAAGAATTCAAGCCGTAATTAAAAATAAAGGCGACGTCACACAGTGGTAAAGGTTTTGGATTTTGTATGTTTTCTTGTTTTTAACAATTAAAAAATAATTTTAAGTTAAATGTTACAATAAAATGTTTTAAATTGTTTAAAATGTTGTTCCAAATGATAATAAAAATAAATATTTAAATTAAATTTACCGTGAATTAGCATAATTTTATTTAAAAAGAAAAAATATTGGTGGGCCAATTGAGATGGGACGGGGCTCGTATATATAGATTAGCTTAGGCCAATACAAATTCAATAATAAAATTTCAATATTTCGTGAATCCTCCCTTTCGAGCAATTACATATTTTGTATGCGCTGCGGCAATGCTGAAAATTCATTTTTTGGCTATTTCTTGAAGTGCATGTGTATTGTGCCATGCTTTAACAATATTATCTATCAAGCCCCTTTTGTTAGTAATTATTTTATCTTTGGAAATTTCTTTTTTTAAGGGCGCCCATACATTTTCAATCGTGTTGAGGTCTAGCGAATTGACAGGCCAGTCCAAAAGAAGTTATTGGATTAGATTACTACTAGATTTTATGAAAAGTTTGAATAAAATAAATTTACTTGATAAAAATAATTTCAGTATAATAATTTAGCCACCCTAGTTAAATATATTTTGTTATTTTTTTCTTAAAGGAAAATCGTCTATTTTGCCAATTAATTTTTATAGTACTCTATTTATATGGTATGTGTATAATGTAAATAAGTATAAGACCTAGATTATAACCAGTAAAATTTTAGTAATGGCCTTAAATTCGAGTCTCATGCTCACTTAAATGTGAAATTCCAAACTAATAATTACTTGATTAATTAGCAAGCAGAAACATTTTTGATATGTATAATTTACTTATATATTTACTTACGGTTTGTTAATAGTGAAAATCCAAAAAGTAAAGGTCTTGTAAATATTATTGAGGGTGAACGAAATAGCAATAAATTATAATTTTTCTCATTAATATATCAAAGAATAATTGACACGTCAACGAGAATTATTTTGACCCCGCTTGATTTGAAAAAGATATTTTTATCTCGCGAGACTACTGCGGATTACGCTATTGGAGCCTGCGGAGTATTAAGTCTGGACCAAGAGAGAAAAAGATGTGATCCACTTAGCTACAATCCAACGTCATTTCGCGTATAGCCCGCTAGACATTCGGATGGATCACCAAGTGAATTTGAAATCTCAGATGTTATATATTCGATCTCCCAGTCCAGAGCGCTAGATCTATTAGTATGTATGTAGATGCTTGCCATTAATTAACAGAATGTTTTCTACATTTGATTCAATCGCGAATCTAATGTAGGGAATTTTTGTCAAATATTGAGTGAAAAAAATATTTGAACTTATATATTTCTTACTTGAAATAATGATATTAAATAAATTATAATTTTTCTCATTAATATATCAAAGAATATATAACATCTGAGATTTCAAGTTCACTTGGTGATCCATCCGAATGTCTAGCGGGCTATACGCGAAATGACGTTGGATTGTAGCTAAGTGGATCACATCTTTTTCTCTCTTGGTCCAGACTTAATACTCCGCAGACTCCAATAGCGTAATCCGCAGTAGTCTCGCGAGATAAAAATATCCTTTTCAAATCAGCGCGGTCAAAATAATTCTCGTTGACGTATCAATTATTCTTTGATATATTAATGAGAAAAATTATAATTTATTTAATATCATTATTTCAAGTTAGAAATATATAAGTTCAAATATTGTTTTCACTCAATATTTGACAAAATTCCCTACATTAGATTCGCGATTGAATCAAATGTAGAAAACATTCTGGAAATAGCAATATTTTATTGATAGATTTAATCGACTCTAAAAATGTACTTTGAAATACAAATCAAACAATTTGGTTTATATATATGGTAGATATATATACAGAGACATGTGTTATAAATTGATAATAAGAATATAAGCATTTGAAACCCATTATCAGTCCAATTAACCAAAAAGGATTTTTTTTATTATTCAGAAGGGGTATTCGAGGGTAAATAGTCAGAGTAATGAAGCGCGTTCTCAATTCAATTCCACCCCCCACCCCTCCCCAAATACACCACTCGATTTCGAAATAACAGTTTTTTTCTCTACAAATTACACAAAAAGATAAATCACCAAAAGAGAGAGTGGCAATTAGCAAAAATTAAATTAGTTTTTAGCAAATATATACCTATTACATACAAGTTTGGGTTCACTTTTGGAAAAACATTTTTAATATTCATTTTATGTGAAAAAGTTATTCCAGAGGCGGATTTACGCATTATTATTATTATTTTTTAATTATTGATGGAGGGGTAACCAGGCGAAAAAAATACTTTTTCCGTTTTTACTTGCAGGGTATGGTCAAGTATTGTAATCGTGCATGAAAAAAGTGGATTTTTGATTCTTTTTTTTGAAAATTTTAAAAAACGTCTGAAACTATTAGGATAAAAAAACCCATGGCGTTTTGGTCTACAAAAAACTCTAATAAGTAAAAAAAAAAAAATTGGCACGTTCATCTGATGTGACCATCCACTTGACTTTACTATACACCCTGCTCCCTCTAATATATATAATAATATTTAATAAGATTATTTATAATCAGGTAGGGGGGTTAGTTTTTTCTATTTTTAGATTTCTGGGAGCACACTGATTAGGTATACAAAATTTGGTTGAGTTTGATACAAGGGGCTAGATTTTTATTTTTTGACCCCCACCCCCCTAATTTTGGCCCCAGAAAAATAATATTTTCGTTATTATAGGTTCATTTTATAGTATACTAGCTGACGACCGGGCCTTCGGCCCGGCGTCACCTAGCCCTGGCGGGGAGCGTCTCGTTCATACCAATTTAATAATTGAAATTTAAAATCTTACTGTAAGTATCGAAAGAATGTGCTGAATGAAATTGATTCAAAAATAAGGAAGAATAAGGAAAGATTTATTTAACACATTGCCTAAGCACGATCACTATCTGACCAATCAGAATCGTTCTAATAATTTAACGCTTTGGCATTGGCTATGCACTGGCCAATCAGATCGTTTCCACATACATATCCACATACTTTTCTATTTTATATATATAGATAGATAGATAGATTTCATTTTTATTGTTTTTTTAGTTTTAAAATATTATAATTTTAAATTTAAGGCCTCTCCTTCCTTAATTTGTGGCCGATTTGCACCAAAATCTAATCAGCTCTTAATCTCAATGCACCAAAACTACGTGTGAAATTTGTTTTGATATTCACACTAGTTTTTGAGCTAGTCCGTCCAAAAAATTTGGTAACGCACAGACTAAGAGACATTTTGATAAAACAATTATTATCTCGAAAAATATAATTTTTTCGATGTTTACTTATTAGGGCTTTTTTATAGAACGAAATACCATAGTTTCTCCTAATTTTTTTAATCAAAATAGCTCCAGCCGTTTTTGAGATATTTTGAAAAAAAGAAGCAAAAAAAAAACTTTTTTCATGCACGATTACAATACCATGTATGGTAAAGTAAAAAGCTCAATAATTGTTATTAGTAATGAAGCTATTGAAGCTTTTATTTATGCTATTAATTTCATTAAAATTTGAATTTTTATGGGTTTTAATTATTAAATACATTTATTAAAACAACTCTTTCATATAAAATAAATATACATTGAATTTTGAGGATTCGACTTCGGAGATTACTTCTCCACTATCGACTGTCCTTAATCTTCTTGAGCCTGTGATTATCTTTATAGTCCTTGATTTTAATAAGAGGAAAAATTTAATAAAATAAAAAACCTCTTTGCCATCTTGATCCTGTCAAGATCTCCGATTTTTCCAATCATCCCCCTTATATCAATTCATGGGTTTTAAATGAATATAAAATTTTTATTTATTAAAGTTTTTAAGTTCTTGATGCTTTTGCGAGTTTTTAAGTATAATTTTGTATCATTTTTTTTCATACCAACAAACTTGCAATTACCACTCCCACCCTTGGGTAGGTGATGCGTGTTATTTCATTTGCGTCGCTAATTTTAAGCATCGCTCAACTTGCCCCCCTTCGCAAGCGTTCGAAAGGCCGAAACAGAATAACAGACTAACTATCTCACTAACAGACATTTTGACAAAACAATAATTATCTCGAAAAATATAATTTTTTTGATATTCACTTATTAGGGTTTTTTTGTATACCGAAATCCCATGGTTTCGCTCAATTTTTTTAATCAAAATAGTTTCAGCCGTTTTTGAGATATTTTGAAAAAAAAAATGAAAACAAAACATTTTTTATGCACGACTACAATACTTGACCATACCATGTATGGTAAAGTAAAAATGAATTGTAGTCGCATTTTTCAGTTTAAGAAACATTCTGGAAATTGCAGATTTGTCCTTTTTACTTTACCATACAGGGTATGGTCAAGTATTGTAATCGTGCATGAAAAAGTGTTTTTTTCTTCTTTTTTTGGAAATATCTCAAAAACCGCTGGAGCTATTTTGATTACAAAAATTGAGCGAAACCATCGCATTTCGCTCTACAAAAAAGCTCTAATTAGTGAACATCGAAAAAATAATATTTTTCGAGATAATAATTGTTTTGTCAAAATGTCTGTTAGTTAATCTGTCTGGTTGGGTGTTCCGTTAGTCTGTGCGTTGCCAAATTTTTGTGAACAAGCTAGCTCAAAAACTAGTGTGAATATCAAAACCAAATTTCACACGTAGTTTTGGTCCATTAATTTTTCGTTTATTGGGCCACGCAGGTGGGGGCCTCCACTAACAAGAAATATTTACATAGTCAAGTGAATTTAATTATAGGAGTATTTACATAATTATAGGAACATTTACATAATATATTTACAAATTTTTTTTTTCTATTTTTTTATATACAATTTCTAGCGCATGGCGATTTCCCTATAAGTTCTCCTGTTGAAGCTATAAAAATTCATCAAAGAACCCCTCATCGCCCTGAAGGTCATATCGCATAAAGTTCTCTGGAAAATTCCCAGGGCGACAAGGGGAGGCACCGGTTTATGCCATCACACTCCCTTCCACGAGAGTGTGATGGCTTCAACTCTCACAGAACCCGAGCCCACCCCAAACCTTGCTGCAATGTTGCTCACCAGACTGGAGTTGCCCTTATAATAATTGATTTTGTTTCTGTGGGCAACCCCCAGTCCGAGGAGCGCTGACACTATCTGCACATCCAGAACCCACACCGTCCCCGACCCGTTCTTCGCCACTATGTCTGGCTTCCTGTTCCCGGCTGAGCTCTGATATTAATATTCGATCATTCCCTTTTTTATTAGTTCATCAGCCAGACGTCTAACCACCGCATCACGCCTCCTGACCTGATTAGATATTAGTGCATATCGACCCAAGGGGGTGGAGAGGGTGGGGTTAAAAATTAAAAATCTAGGCCATTTGAGCAAACTCAACCAAATTTTGTATATATAATCAGTGGACCCCCAGAAGTCTCAAAATGCAAAAACTAACCCCCCTACACGAATATAAATAATTTTATTAAATATTAAATATAAGTGAGGGGCCAGGTTGTATGGTAAAGTCAAGTGGATGGCCAAATCCAGAACACGTCAGCTTATTTCTCTTCACCATCGATATGAGTATATAATTTAATTTTATATTTATTTAATAAACGCTTCTACTTGATTAACTCATAGTTTCATTTCTAAAATTATAAAGTAGATATTTTTATTTATTTATTTATTTATTTATTTATTTATTTATTTCAACGGCATGTGCCTTTAAAAACATTACAAAAAGTAATACAAAGAAACACTACTTAGTAAAAAGTAGAGAAAAAAACAATAATGTTAAACATACAAATACTAAACAACAATACAGAGTAAATCAGATATAATAATTATGATAGTGAGTATTTAAATATATGAAAGTGTGTTTATTTTTATAATTCTAGACATTCTGTTGGTATCTATAGTAAAATTCAAAACGCATGTTTTTTGGGAAAGGGCGTTATAAGCGATGCTTAATCTATAAATAGGGTTGGTTTCGGAATGACGTGTAAATGGAACTGGTGGATAGAATGGTTGATTCTGTCGTAGTGGGTACGAGGGATTGTTCAGTGGAAAAAGAATTTTAAGCTCAGGACAACGAATGGTATCAGACATAATTTTAAAAGTGAATAAGTTGTCGGAAGCAATCATAGACGAAAGAATAGTTGACATGTCGAAAGTTTCAGCGATTTTCAAGTAGTCATGATCGTATCTAGACATAGGGCTACCAGAGAGAGACGCTAGATGTCTCAAAACTTTATGCTGAATTCTTTCAAGTCTAGCTATGTTGGTTTTTAGATTCGGTCTCCAGATTGTTGAAGCATACATTACGACAGATTTAATCAAACTTATGTATAGGTATCTGATACAATTGGGGCTCCTAAAAGCTTTAGTGTTGCGAAATATGAACCCCCAAGTTCGGTTAGCTTTACTAACCACATGATTAATATGTTCATTAAACGTGAGCTTTGAGTCAAAGGTGACACCAAGGTCTTTGATTGAAGTTACTCTAGTGCAATAAGAAGTATCGTCCAGATAGTAATTGTATGAGATAAAATATTCCTTTTTTGAGAATGAAATGGTGAAGCATTTGTCAAAATTTAGAAAAAATAAGTTTGCTTTGCACCAGATAGTTAAGTTTTTTAGGTCGGATTGTAGCTTGTTGCAGTCTGAAACTTTAGAAATGTCAAAAAACAATTTGATATCGTCTGCGAATAGCAATATATTGCAATGTTGAGTTACATTGACCAGGTCATTAATAAATAAAAGAAACAATAGGGGACCAATGTGGCTACCCTGAGGGACCCCAGAGGGTGCTAAGAATTGTTGGGATACCGCGCCATTGATTCGGACGATTGAATATCTATCGGAGAGATAATTTCCAATCCATAGAATTATATTAGTTGGAAGATTAAAGTACTTAAGCTTTAGCAACAAAATTTCATGATTGATGAGGTCAAAGGCTTTTTTAAAATCAAGGTAAATAGCGTCGAGTTGTGTATTTTTGTTAAGGCTGAGGAAAATAGAATTTGTGAATAGAGTAAGATTAGTGACAGTTGAACGAGAATGTACAAATCCATGCTGTTTACTGGAAATCGCATCAGAGCAAATTAAAAGAATCTTGTTGTACATAATCTTGTCTAATAATTTTGGTATCGCACTTATTATAGCTATTGGTCTGTAATTTCTGATATTATTGCGTGAGCCACTCTTGAAAACGGGAGTAATAAATGATTTTTTCCATAGTTCAGGTAGAAATTTTTCTTCGAGAGAGAGGTTGAATAATATAAGTAAGGGTTTAATAAGAGACAAAGAACAGTTTTTGACTATAAAAGCAGGTACACCATCAGAGCCGACGGTGAGAGAGGGCTTCAATTCCTTTAATGCAGTGATTATTTCTTCCTCGGAAATTGTAATTGGAATATTACTAGCATGTTTATCGGGGACTAGAGTATTTGCACAATAGTTGGCAATAGTGTCTGAGTCAAATGTTACATTTGTTGTAGCCAAGCTATAGACATTTTTAAAGAATTCAGCAAAAAGATTGGAAATCTGTGCATCATTGGAGCCATTGAATTCATCGAGGAACATGCTGGAAGGATATCCCTTTGTGCCCCTCTTTGCATTAATGAAGTTCCAGAAGATTTTTATATTGTTTGGCACATTAGATTCAATATTTGAAATATAGGTAGAATAACAAAGTGTGGCCTCGGCTTTACACAGAGACCTTAAGTTTTTGAAATCATTATAATTTGTTTCACTCTGATTACTCTTGTAATTCTTATGGGCAATTTTTTTGTTAATTATTAGCGAAATAAGTTTTTTAGAAAACCATGATGGATATCCAGCACTATTGCAATGCATTTTAGGGCATGTTTCTGCTATGAGGGACATTATTATATCATAAAACCTCGTTACCGCAGAAGATAAATCTAAATTACATAAAGTGGTATTCCAATCAATTTCTTTCAATTTTTGACTAAGGACTTCAATGTTGCATCTTGCAAAATTATAACTGACCCATTTTGATTTTAAAGAACTAAATGACGGTGAATCAGCCAGACGTCTAACCACCGCATCACGCCTCCTGACCTGATTAGATATTAGTGCATATCGACCCAAGGGGGTGGAGAGGGTGGGGGTTAAAAATTAAAAATCTAGGCCATTTGAGCAAACTCAACCAAATTTTGTATATATAATCAGTGGACCCCCAGAAGTCTCAAAATGCAAAAACTAACCCCCCTACACGAATATAAATAATTTTATTAAATATTAAATATAAGTGAGGGGCCAGGTTGATATGGTAAAGTCAAGTGGATGGCCAAATCAGAACACGTCAGCTTATTTCTCTTCACCATCGATATGAGTATATAATTTAATTTTATATTTATTTAATAAACGCTTCTACTTGATTAACTCATAGTTTCATTTCTAAAATTATAAAGTAGATATGTAAATTAGTGTGTTTAAATTGGAAAAACTTTCATGTTGGTAACAAAAAAAACTATAAAAACCTTATTATGAAACCGAAATAGAAAAAATTATTATTTATTATTGTAGAGTATAATTTAAGCACTCGTTAGTAGTCAAAGCATATACAAAATATACATCTATACTAGAGGGAATATTTAAAAAGGAATAGTTCCACGGATCGCGTGTCTATACTACATAAATCCATTTGCTCAATGAATATATAGCTACAAAAACTTTTAATGAAAATTATTCATAATTTTTTGTAATTAGCCACTACCCCCAAATGACGCCGCCGGACATATAAAGATTAAAATCAAATTAATTTTCAGCGTCAGAGATAATAATATTTAAAAATATAATAATTTATTTTTTAATTTAGCAGCCCCCTTTGACAATATTAATAATGAAATTTCAACCACTGTTAACATAGACCCATTCAATAACTATAATTATAACACATTTGAATTCAGTTTTTATTTTATCAGCTATTTTTTGAAAAAAAAAAATTATAGAATTATTAAAAAAAAGTGAATTTTATCCTTGATATAGAAATAATTATTATATTCAAGCAACTTTAAAATATATTCTGTTCAATGACGTTAATTTTTTTCATAATTAAATTTCTATTCTTAAATTATCGAATTGATGATCGCTTTATCAATAAAATTGTCGTTATAGGCATAAATTAAAAAATAATTACGATTATTATCATTCTCCGTTTATTATTAATAGTTTTGAATGTCTATAATCTATACTACAGGGTGGGCCATAAAAATATACCTCATTTTGAAAAGGTACAAAAAAATGAAAAAATTTAACTAGAAAAAAACTGAATATACACTCAAAAGAAAAAAAACCGGCCACTTGATAATTTTTAGATAAAATGAATAAGTACAATATTAAAAAAATATTTCCATATTTTGACTAGATTAGGTAATTAAAAAAATTATCTCTAAAGCGAAAATGGTATTTTAATTTTGTTTGGCTTAATAAATATAATTTTAAAAAACAGAAAATTATAACGGCTATCTATTAAAATAAAAAAAAATATGATTAATTAAAAAAATGTCTTTTTATGTCTCTTATATGAGCTTTTATACGATAAAAGTATGAACAGTTTCGAAGACAAAGAATAAATGATCGATTTTCATTAAATTCGTTTTTTTTTATTTTCGATATAATATTAAGTTTCCATGAATTAATCGAAAGTGTTAACATTTTAAATTATGTCTATTATTATTAAAAATATTTTGGTTCGGTTATTTTATGAGAAAATTTATTTTAATTCATTTTATCAAAAAATAAAAAATACAAATTATCAAGTGGCCGGTTTTTTTGCTGTTGAGTGTATTTTTGAAAAGAAAAGAAAATATTTTTTTTTTTTTATATCAGACTAAAAAAAGGGAGGGAGCCCTTTCAACCAAACTCAACCAAATTTTGTATACATATTCTGTGGACCCCCAGAAGGCTAGAAATGCAAAAACTAACCACCCAAAATGGGGAGAGAGGGGTCAAAAATAAAAATTATAGCCCTTCTGACCAAACTATGTATACAAAATTTGGTTAGTTTTTGCATTTCTAGCCTTCTGGAGGTCTACAGAATATGTATACAAAATTTGGTTGAGTTTGGTCAAAAGGGTAGAATTTTCATTTTTGACCCTCCCCCATTTTTGATGGTTAGTTTTTAACCTTTTTGGGGCCCACAGAATATGTAGGTATACAAAATTTGGTTGAATTTGATCGAAAGAGCTAGAATTTTCATTTTGACCCCCCCCCCCCTCATTTTTTTGTCTGTTAATGTTTAAAACACATTAAAAAAAATATTTTATGTTCTTTTTAAAAATATATTCAGTTATTTTCTAGTTAAATTTTTTCATTTTTTTTATACCTCTTCAAAATGTGGTAGATCTTTATGTCCCACCCTGTATATTAGTTTATTATCTAAGTGACCTCAACATGGTTATTCATCCGGATGTTAATTAAAATAAAATATTTGTTATGTATTATATGATACAAGGACAAAAATATAGAAAGAAAAAAATTAAATTCGGTCTAAATTGCGCTCCGCTGGGCAGTTGGATTTAAAAGCAAACCGAGCCAGAGTGCTCAATAGAGAATATCATGTTCTTAATTTTAGTACAATGGGAAAGGTTAGTTTTTAAAAGTTTAATAATAAAAGGTCTTAACATATCAGAAATAATTTAGTAAAAATACATGAGAGAAGATTTTACTTAAACCAACTAGAAAACATTAGATTCTGATGAATTGTTCTGTCGAAACTTGTATTTCGATAATCAACCTGTCCGGTCAGTTCTAGCGCTCTCCGCTAGATCGCACTGTAACCTCAGATACAAATGGTTTATTTAACTAAAACAATACTTTAAGACAATTGTAGTGATAATTCCTTAAGTATACAACAGTCAATTTGTTAAACACACTGCATAAACGAGAGTCAATCAATCAATTATGAAACAATAAAACAACGAATTAATGATAGTCGAATTAACGCGTTGGGTGGCGTGAGCCATGATTTTCAATGAATAAAATAATTGCGTCGATTCGAATCGAATTAATTTAGCTACCACCGAATATGGTCTGCTCATTTGTTTTTGATTATCCACTATCCACAACCTTATCTTCCGTCGTGGTTGGAACCACCTGCGGGGTTACTGGGGCATTCCCCGTTCTCCTCCGACAACCAACCCCTTCCAAAACCTAGTTAGCATCTTACCCCGCCACTAACAAACCCAACTATCAAAACATCGAATCTGCAGAAATACCTAGGGTTTGGGTTCAAATTATTCCACCTGAGTTACCCTTTTATTTATGACTTTTTAGGTAGATTTCGAAGAATTATACCTATTGTGCTCATTCTCATGGTTCAGGAAAATTTCATCATAGTTTTTCCGATCATGGCCCCTAGACCCCAAAACCACCCTCCATTCAAAAGTTTATATATATGTGGGTTTGTGGGGGAGTATGCATCGCAATTTTGTGGGTACGCTGCAGCCCGTAACGTTCAACCGATTGCAATAAAATTTGGCACAAAATTTAGTCTTGATGTAAACAAGAACTGATTAGTTTTTGGTGACTTCAGCCCCAAATGGGGTGGAAATGGTGGGGGGTTGAAATCTTAAAAAATCCATAACAATTAATTAATTAATTTATGAATATGAATGATAGCAGTTTGGTTGTAAATGGCTAATATTCTACTAATTAATCTCTACAACTTGTTCCCGAAAAGTTTTTGATAGGAGCAGTCTAAAGGGGGGGGGGGGTAGATCCCCTCTCGAAATCTACCTCTTCCTACAGCCTGCCGCAGGGATTTTTTAGTTTCCAGTGGATCAATTTCAAAGGAGAAGTGAATTTCACTTAGAACACACGTAATGTTTTATTTTACATTCTTTGAAAATACGATTTGAACAAATGATATTCAAGTGGATTTTCCCTGAGCCATTCGAGCTGGGATGTTTCAATCGACACCTGTAACAATTGTCAATTATTAATGTCATTATTAATAGCGATTATAGCATTTTTTCTCTAAAAGTATAATAGGTAGCTACTTATTTATAGTTTTATTTTAAATTCTGGTCAATAGCAGAATTATTCAGGATTGCGTAACAAAAATTAGAATAATAAAATATGTAAATTTGTACCCACAGCATCTCATTATTTAGGGCAGGGTAGAGATTTTCACCATTTTCAAAAAATGCATATACCTCGAAAACTATGAGACTTTTATTAAAAAAAAAAATAGCTTCTGAATCGTCGTAAGCTGGCTTAAGCCGTGTACATGGTTTATCGTTGTGATACTGGATACCCTATATAGGCAAAGGATTATATTTTCTGTAGAGAGGGGGAAAATAAAACAATAAAAATATCAAAATCATAAATCCGCGAGGGGTGATCCGCAATTGGAAGTAGGTATACACCTCTTTGGAAGTATTGTTGTGCCCCTCGAGAATTCTTTCCTTGAATATAAATATAATTATTTTTAAGGGCAATATTTTGGCGATCGGATTCCCTTTTTGATTCTCGAATATGACCATTTCACAATGGATAAGGGACTTTACAACTTCCTGGACCTAAATGTGAAATGGTTTTTAAAACGAGTCGTAAATAAATGTCAGATGGCCTTTAGCCCAGATGTGTATTATAAATTCTTTTTGCCTGGGAAAATATCTAAAGATTAAATTTCAAGAAATGGGAGTAATGATTTTAGGATACGCCCCGCTAACTAAGAGTTTGGCCTATGGGAAGGAATCTTAAAATTTCGGGAGACAGGCAGGTTTTTGAGTCAGTTGAGAGAAGACAGTTCTAATCTGAAGCCCAGTTGGGGTGGTCAGTGAGTTGTCAATCGGAGTTGAGAGAGGAGTGTTAAGCTCTCCGGCCATCAGCTACGGAGAAAATGTATTAATTATAAAATAACTAAATAAAATAATCAATATTAAATAATGCTCTTTCTTTGAACGATCTCTCCTACTTCAATTAAATCACCAATCAGCATCAGGGCTTAAACAGGTCGAATCGCTTGGACACGTTACCAAGACCTTTCTGCGGGGAGCTATCTTCGAGATAAAATCGACAAATCGTCAACCTTTCTCTGGTCAAGAAGGGTTGCAACCAAAAACTTAAAGTGTTGTCGTGACAGTATTTTGGAAGTACATTGAAATATTTGGAAGTGCATGGGAATCTTTGGAAGTACTTGGGAATCTTTGGAAGTACTTGGGAATCTTTGGAAGTACTTGCGAATCTTTGGAAGTAATTGGAAATATTTGGAAGTAGGTGTACAGCATATTAGGTCGCGGTTCACCCCTCGTAAATCCGTCTATGATGATTAACGTTGATATAGATATAAGGTCATTTAGTTATATATGCTATTAAATTTTCCTTTTAATAATTCTTTACATTGATATTCATAATTAAGGTAGGTACTTTTCAAAAACAAAAAATGTGATTGTTCTCCGTAACTAGGTTAATCATGTAAAATGATATTTTCTCTGTCCCATTAGAAATGAAATCCATTTATTTTAAGTGAAACTACATCATCCGGGGAATAAATATCCGGCCCTGGTTGCCTTAAAGTAGATGTAGATTCCAAGTTGTGGCGTCTGCGGCTTTTGGCAGATCATTACTGTTTGAGGAGCAGATGACAACTTACCTCTTGTTGAGGAAACGACCTCTTCAACGATTCAGCGTGACGTCATGCGATCCCTGAAACACACACCCACTATTTTATTATATTATATATATGAGCGCAATGCAGATCTAAAAGGTCACCCACGACGACTAATTAGAACCATTTACTCAGTGGTCTCCTGTATTCGGAGGGAAAACCACCGGCCGGAACTTAACCTCTGAACAGAGAGAGGACTGGAAAAAGATCGGTGGCGACAGGATGGGGGGACGGGACCGGGATTTTCTATGATTTATTATGCAAATCCAACGCACACACAAATTAATCTCCGGTCAAACGCCTCTATGAGATTTTCTCTATGTAGAAAAACGAAAACTCACCCCCGGTAAAATGAATGAGCTGCAACAACTCGACAACTTACAGAAGCCGGCCATTAATTTCTCTATTCCAGTTTAATTTATTTTTTAAACAAACTAGACAAAGAAAGAAATATATTAAAATAAAAGAATAAAGAAGAAAATTAATTCTACTTTGTAAAAAAATTTATTATGAAATAATTATTTGAGAGAGAAAAAAAAAGAATCAAAAAAATTAAGCTTCATAATAGCCCAGGCAAATTACGTGAAAAAATGCCATAAACAGGAAATAATTCCCCGGTAAAGAATTTAGTGCTGAAATACCTTTATTGGTACTCGAATATTACCACCCTAAGTTTTTCCCCCAAATCTGTGTTGTGGAAATTTTTCTAGGCGCCTCAAAATGAAAAGATTTCTGAGTTTTTTCAGTTTTTCTTGAATAACTCTAAAACAGTTTATCAAAACAAAAAGATATCTATTAGAGAAATTAAAGCTCTTTAAATTAAGCATAAAATGATAACAATTTCATCTATTTAGGTTTAGTAGATCCGGTACTAGCGCCTGTCAAAAAACAGCCACCGGGATCAATTTTGAATATCCCTAAAACTCGTACTTTTTTCGATTATTCCCCATTTTGACCACGAAGGAGCACGTTTTCGACAAAAACGGCTCTATACATTTTTAGACTAGATTAAATTTGCTGCAATTTAAATAAAGTTTCATCTTAATAGTAACATAACGTTGAAGTTTTGAAAAAAATGCAATTTTTTGCAAAAAATCGCAATTTTTCCTTCTTAAAATGAAAAGCACTAATCCTAGAAACTTGATTCTTATCTCATTCTCTAGTAGATTTTGTTAACTTGAACGTGTACTTGGACCACTTTTTTGATAAACCTCTTAGGTTTATAGATATCCAGCATTTTCAATGACATTTTTGAGAATTCAGATCATATCCTGTCCGGAAAATGTAGGATATCTATAAATCTAAGAGATTTATCAAAAAAGTGGTCCATGTAAAAGTTAAAGTCAACAAAATTTCCTAGACAATGAGATAGAAATCTCGTTTCTAGGATTAGTGGTTTTTATTTTATGGTTCAAGTCTTTAGTTGAGGAGCTGAAAATTGTATGCAAAAACATCAGAATGCACCAAATTTTAATTGAAAAGTTTTTGTTTTGCCGAGAGTAGCAGAGTTGTTGATTCACAAAGAGAAACAAAGAGGTTGTTCTCTGCTTGATGCAAATAAACATACACACATATATATCGAGATGATATATCTGTATATATATATATATATATATATATATATTATTTATTTGTATTGAGACTATAGTTTCGAAGACTTGGTCTTCATCATCAGTCTTTTTTATTTATAAATGTTTGTTTTTCATGGAGTCAATATCGTATGGATATTGAAAATTTGTTGTTCCTTCTTCACTGGTGGTCAGCTTAGAACTAAAGACATTCTTTTGGTTCACATTCAAATATAACAATATGTTTCCCTTTCTCCTTGTTTTACAAAGAGAAAGACTGACAATGGAAGGGTTTGTTTTTCTTTTTTTCTTTTATCTTTTGTTAGCAAACATCTTAAGCAGATTGCTATTTGATAATTCAATTTGGTTGTTCAAACAAAGTTTTGAATTTCGATTGAATGATTTCAAAATTTCTAACGATTCAATTGCCCTAATTAATTTTGGATTTCTTTCTCCTTTTATTAATCTAATCCCTGTTCCTTCTGGGAAAGAGTGATTGTTTGAATTTAAATGTTCCGCAAAAGAGTTTTCATTCTTTTTATTTTTAAAACCCCTAATATGTTCATTTAATCGAATTATCAGATTTTTCTCTGTTTTCCCAACATAGATCGCTTCGCAATCTTTGCATTTCAAACTATAAACCCCTTCTTTTTCTATATTTGGTAATTAGTCTTTTTTATTTGAACCTAAATCTTTTCCTAGAGTAATTGGAGTTTTGAATACTGTTTTGAACCCTAATTTTTTCATTTTTTGTTTTAATTTTTCCGAAATTTGTCCATAATATGGGAGAACTATCCTAGGATTTTCTTTTTCTTTTTCATTCTTTTGTGAATATATTGATTACAGGGTTGCTTTTTCAATTTTTTTATAAACATAAAAACATACATAAAATATATATATACAGATATATCATCTGGATAAATATATGTGTGTATGTTTATTTGCATCAAGCAGAGGACAACCTCTTTATTTCTTTTTGTGCACCAAATTTTAGTTTTTTATCTGAAAATTTTTCCTGAGAGTTAAATTAAATTAAAACTTTTGTCTTATTCGCTGTAACTTTTGTATTTCTATTTTTTCAACGGTTTATTTATAAATTCTGAATTTGATTTGAATAAGTCTGATTTTGATTTTTTAAATCCTGAATTTTATTTGAAACATCTTGAATTTGATTTATTAATCTGAATTTGATATGAAGTCCGAATTAGAAGTTAAAAACCTATAGCACATAATTGTGAAACCCCACATTTTTATATATTTACTATTCATTTATCAACTAATCGACTTTAAAATAAGTTAAACTTTTTAAGGTTAGTAAATATAAAGAATACAAAAAGAATTTTCAACATTTCCTATTTAATAACTTTTAAGTAGTTAGGTGTTGGTTCTAGGTGAAACATTTTAATATAATAATAAAACTTGAGCAAGATGCGAGGTAGGTTTCACAAAAAAGATATAAAACAAAATTGAGTTTTGAGTTTTAAATAACCAATTAGAAGTGCATAAAAATACAATTATTGATTATATATTATAATAAATTAACTAAACATTCCTTCTATTGTTCGCACATTGAATATATTAAGGTAATTGTACCCTCTCAGTCACGTTTCAAGTTGTACCCTGTCACGTACGTTCCCCTTTTTACTTTACCATACAGAGTATGGTCAAGTATTGTAATCGTGGATGAAAAAAGTGGTTTTTTTCAAAATATCTCAAAAACGGATTAAACTATTTCGATTAAAAAATTGAGCGAAACCATGGCATTTCCCTCTACAAAAAAGCTCTAATAAGTAAACATCGAAAAAATTATATTTTTCGAGATAATAATTGTTTTGTCAAAATGTCTGTTAGTTAGTTAGTCTGTGCGTTACCAAATTTTTGTGGACGAGCTAGCTCAAAAACTAGTGGAAATATCGAAACCAAATTTGACACGTAGTTTTGGTCCATTGAGATTAAGAGCTGATTAAATTTTGGTGCATATCGACCCAAAATTAAAGGGGTAAGGGGGGGGGGTAAAAATTAAAAATATAGGCCATTTGAGCAAACTCAATCAAATTTTTTATACATAACCAGTAGACCCCGAGAAGTCTAAAAATGCAAAAACCAACCGCCAAAAATGGGGAGAGGGGTGTAGGGTCAAAAAATTAAAATCTTCACCATTTACCAAACTCAACCAAATGTATACATAATCAGTGGGTCCCTAGAAGTCTAAAAATGCAAAAACTAACCGCACAAAATGGGAGGAGGGGGGGTCAAAAAATGAAAATCTTGGCCATTTACCAAACTCAATCAAATTTTGTATACATAATCAGTGGGTCCCCAGAAGTCTAAAAATGCAAAAACTAACCGCCCAAAAAGGGGGAGGGAGGGGTCAAAAAATGAAAATGTTTGCCATTTATCAAACTCAACCAAATTTTGTATACATAATCAGTGTGCCCCTAGGATTTTAAAAATGCAAAAACTAACCCCCCTCCCCTACATGATTATAAATAATCTCTTGTAAGTTTATACTTTTGTATTGTATTGAACTCTAATTCTGTACCTATATTGTCAGCGCAGTGTCAGAGTTTGGAGTCTATTCTTTTCATAGTCTCATATTACTCCAATTAGTTTTTCCATTTTTAATTATTTTAATGTACTAATTAATTCAATTTCAAATATTAATTAAAATTTGTTTAATTAAATTGTAACAAAAAAAACAATCTTTGTTTTATTAGTTTCTATCGAGACGGTTTTATAGCGAGAACTCATCCATTCCGTCTAATTGAGTGAGTTGCTCGACTAGTATTTTTAATACCCAGAGAGTTTATGATCTCTGTTCGAAAGTACTTAAGTTCTTAAGTATTTTAGTAGGTCCGTCAGTTGACCAATAGCAAACATCTGGGAGCTGTTGGCAGATTTTTCAGATACTAATGTGAAATACATATAAATAGATTAAATCAGGGGTGTCCAACCTTATAGCTTAGACGGAGCACATTTAATACCCTAATGAGTAAGGCGCGGTGACATAATTGAAACGCCCAGTTTTAGAATTCCTTCTAGAGAAAATTCTCTCACGAGTTTCTGGCAAAATTCGGAGAAACCCCCAAATTCACTTGGCATCTGTTGCTAAGAGCCATCTACATTTATGTAAACATGTCAATTTAAATTTATTGTTATTCCAATTGCTTTTCCCACCATATTCCACCAAATATTCGTCTATTGTTGAAAGGCAATGTTTTTATAATAAGAGAAGGAAAGGCCTCAGTCAGCCACCTGTCCCAGCAAAATATGACCCTTAAACAAATAATTTATTATAATAGAAAAATGCTTCGCCAATTCACCGAAATATATATTAAATTTCTAAACATTATAATTTAAATTGTCGAAAGTTTATATCGCGAATTTGACATCCCCATGAAAATTTAGCTGGCTAGGCCACTGGCACACACTACTTGATTTCAAGGAGGTATGCTTATTTGTTTAGACATATATTATCCCTTTTTAAAAAATGAGCATTTTAGAGGGAGGAGAGAAAAGCAATGTTTATTATATATTGCAATAAAACCTGAACTTCAATATTATCAAGCCTCGAGGATAGAATTGATATTGATATTGATATTTATCGATGTTAAGAATATTAGATTAAAATACCAAAAGTTCTTGCTTTCTCTCTCTCTTTTTTTCATTCTCTGTCCCTTTTTTACCGCACACTCAATCCACTCCAACCCACCCCTTCAACCCCCCCCCCTAAGAAAAGTTTTTCTTATGTTGAATTTATCTCCGCTCTCTTGTCTCTATTATATTCTTCCTGGTATTGATTTGAATACGCCGAATGGAATATGTTGATTTTTCACTTAGGAGTTTTTATGGGGTGGAAATTAAAAAAAAAAGCACAAAAAAATAAGAAAAAAGTTTGTTCCAACCATGGATTCATTTTTTTCTTCAATCTTATTAAATAAAGAACTTAGATATTTATTTGGTATTCCCTCTTCATATAAAAAATAAAAAATCTTCACTCGCTTTCTCTCTAATCCTATCATAGAGGGTGGAATACTTTTTTTTTTATTTTTTTCTGTCACTTTTTCAGAAATATTTTTCTCTATTTTCGGATATACATAAATTTATGGGATATAAAGATTTAATAATATTGCAATTTTTTGCTAACCTACCTTTTCAACTTCAAATAGATATTGGTATACCAATCAATTTTTTGAAAAAGGGATGTCAAAATTTCAAAATAAAAATAAATCCAAGGTTTTTTATTAACATTTTGAAAATTTATTAATCCAAATTTAAAGTTGTAAAGGTTTATAATTTTTAAGGATTTTGGTGTCGGTTCTAGGTGAAACATTATAAATAACTTATGAGAAGAATTTTCTAGGTTAGGTTTCACAAAAAGGAAATATTAAAACAAATGTATGTTTATTTGAGTTTGATTCACTCGATATATATTTCGGGTTATTAGTTATTATTAGTTCAAATAAAAACTGAATACAAATTTGTAAAAACGTTTAACAAGTAAAATTTTGAGAGAGAAGAGTATATTCAGAAAGTTTTATCAACAACCAGAATTTAAAGTACGTTCAGAAAATACTTTCAATCTTTTTCTTAAATATAAACAAAATGTTATTATTTAAAATAAAATTAAAAACAAAAATAAAAACAAAATTAAAATAAAAACAAAAAACAAAATAAAAACACAAAATATGTAATCCAATTTAGGAGCCGATTTTTAATTGATTAATTTTAGCCAAATTAGAATCAATGATTATATCTTTGTCAAAGTCCAATTGATTATTGAGAATACTGAATTTATTCAGAAGGGCCAATTTAATCTCAGTTGATTCTAGAAGAAGAAGTCTGGGACCACTTGTTTCAAAATGAATTGGGGTAGGATTAGAAGTAGAAGCAGTATGATTTTTCGAATGTAAATGAAGAGCGAAAGCAGAGGTAGAATCTGAATTAATATCGTTAAGGACTCTAAGAGCATATTCATGTTCAGAATAACGTTTTTTAAAGGAACGACCAGTCTGACCAATGTAAAAGGAATCACAACCATCGCAGTCCAACTTGTAAACCCCTGACTAGTTTATCAATTTTATCAAGTTTGTTGTTAATCAAATGTGAGCCGAAATATATATCGAGTGAATCAAACTCAAATAAACATACATTTGTTTTAATATTTCCTTTTTGTGAAACCTAACCTAGAAAATTCTCCTGAAAAGATTTAGTTGAGTTTAAATTATTGCTAACACTGTAAAACTGTTTCTTGAAATAGATTCAAAATATGATTTTCTTCGAGGATTTTACTTTATTTCAATGGGCTAAATTTTGAATCCATTTCAGGAAACTGTAGAAAAATACAATAGGTAATTACGAGGGGTGATCCGCAATTGGAAGTAGGTGTACACCTCTTTGGAAGTATTTTGGAAGTACTTGGAAATATTTGGAAGTAGTTGGAAATATTTGGAAGTAGTTGGAAATATTTGTAAGTACTGTAAAACTACGTTTCGATATTCAAACTAGTTTTTGAGCTAGCTCGTCCGAAAAAATTTGGTAACGCACAGACTAACTAACAGACAACCAGACATTTTTACAAAACAATTATTATCTCGAAAAATATAATTTTTTCGATGTTCACTTATTAGGGCTTTTTTGTAGAGGGAAATACCATGGTTTCGCTCAAATTTTTTAATCAAAATAGTTTCAGCCGTTTTTGAGATATTTCGAAAAAATAAGGAAAAAACCCACTTTTTTCATGCACGATTACAATACTTGACCATACCCTGTTTGGTAAAGTAAACAAAAGTTTCCTGTCGAAAAATTGTGCTAATTAACAGAATTTGTTGTACTGAACATAAATAAGCTTTAATTTCTTGAAATGGCCATGAAATGAAAGAGGTTCAAGATTATAAATTTAACTTCTAACTTATTAATTAAGTCAACGTACACACAAACAATATTTTTCAATTCAAATTATCTTCTGTTTTTCATTTCTAATCTTGATTACATAATCTTTGTGTATTTAAATCGCATTTCATATTCAGTAATGAATTTCCGTTCTCCTCTTTCTCACTTTTCTCAGACAGCCAGCCACCCTCTTAATAAACATAATTAATCTTAACAAATATACACGATCCTCTCTCATAAAAGAGATTTAAGGTTTCCTTTTTTCTTTCTTCCCTGGCCCCTTTCTTGCCCCCCACCCCGCACCCCCACCACTCTCCAAAGTAGACGAAGAAACTTTTTAACGTTGAAAAATTGGAAGTTATTCGTGAAATTTTAATCTCATTTATTCAAGTTGATTATTTTCTATAAAGAATTTCCCCCGGGGGTCCTTTATTCAACAAGTTCCACCCGCTCAGCCATTGGATCTAAGACATTTGAGTTTTAGATAACTTAATTATGAACTTCGAGTGAAAAAGGATTAATACAATTTTTGATAATACTATAGCAGATTTTGAAGATTCTTCTCTTTATTTATGAAATTGTAAATAAATTAATGTTGATTTTTTATTAATATTATTTAATTTCATTTGAGGCTAATATTTATTAGATGTTTTTATTTGCTGTCTGGATCTCTTTCCAAAAGGTCATCTCTCTATTTGGTTGCCTGGGTAGAATCTTGTAAACTTATTTTGACTTATTTCTACCAGGATTGTTTTCTTGGAATTACGCATGCATATAATAAATTAATGGTCATTATAGGTCAGTGACACTCAACGAAAAAAATTATTTCACCTTTATAAATATGACCATGGGGGGGGGGAGGGGATAGTTAATTAATTTCCAATATCTCTTTTGCTGGGCATTCACTAAATAATTTTTAATTAATAGTAATATTTTGGCTTTAAATTCTGATTGCATTTGATCTGTCAAATATATCAATTATAAGATAAGAGGCTTAAGATATAATTGTCATTTTAGTTATTTAGTTATTTGACTCAAGCTTGACTTGTTTACCATAAAAAATTTAGTCTTTTAGATTTTAAGTCGATACTTCCACGTTTTCAGTAGAGGTTTCCATTAATATTCAAAACATCAAAAATGAAATACAATAAGGTTATTCCTTTAGTATTAGATAAGAATCAATCGCTATTTTTGATTTTAAGTCGATTCCTCTATGTCTTCAGCAAAGGTAACGGATAAGAAAACAATGCAGTTGCTATGGTTACTTATAAAATTTCCTCCCAAATTTTTAGCATTTCACAGAGAGAAGCCTATCCATTCTTACTTAAGCAAGGTTAAATGAGCTATATTAGGACGATCAAATGAATAAATTTTAAACAATTTAAAATAAAGTACTATCTTACTATAGAGTAAAGTACTTTAAAATATAATTTTACAAAAAACTTTATTTAAACTTTTTTATGTTCCCCAAGGTTCTTAATTAGGATATTAAATTTCATCAAAATTGGTTAAGTCATTTTCAAGATATTTAGAAAAAACTAAAAAACTACTGAAATAAAGTATTAATGTTCGTTGGCCGATATGTACCAAAAACTTGAAAATTTGAAACTTTAGCCGTAGATGTTATTGAAATAATTTTTTTTTTATAAATTTTTATTAAACCATTTATTTTACATGAATTTATGCATACATTGTTTTTGAGCTTCGACTCCGGAGATTACTTCTCCACCATCGAATGTCCTTGATCATTTTTTAGTCCTTGTTTTTAATAAGAGGAAACAACTATTTAAATAAAAAAAACCTCTTTTCCGATAATTATTTCAATTCCATCATTTTATCCCCATCGACCTCCTTGAAATAATTTAAATTTCCTAATTTTAATAAATTTTATTTGTCATGAAATATTATTGGGTTTTAAATAGTAATTTAAATTTTGTAATTTTAATAAATTTTATTTGTCATTAAATACGAGTATTAGTGAGTTTTAAAAAAATTATTTCCCCTCTATTCTCTTTATGGTAACAAAAAAAAAAAAATCAAACAGATACGTAACTGAAGAAGTTTCTCACTTCAAAAAATGAACATTTTTGTAGTGAATTTATAATATTTCGAGGCAAACACACTGAACGTTCTTCAAAAGATGGACCGATGGGCTATAGGCTATAGCAGTGGTTCTTAACCTATGGGTCGCAACCCAAAATTGGGTCGCTAAGCATATTCTTTGGGTCGTGCAGAGTCTTTAACCAAATATTTTACTACATTTATTTTCAATAAGTTTAATTCGTTCAATCCTATTAAAAGTAAAATAATTAAAAAAACGTGATTTTCATTACATTTTCGTTGAATCGAAAAGTACATTTTTGGATGGAGGGTCTAAGAAAAAGTGACGTTAGCAGTTCGTAAATTTAATTTTAATTTTTTCTTAACTTGTTGTTTTTTTTTAAATTTTATTATATTGAGATCTAGCTTTTGTGACGTTATATTTGTTAGGGGGTTACATAAAATGATGTGACGCAGCGTGACGGGGGGGGGGGGGGGGGTAAAATATGCTAAATTTTGTATGGCGTATTTTATGAATGGCCTCTTTGTTTATTTCAAATCTTAAAAAAAAATATAAGTATGTGAGTTAAAAAAAAAGTCATCATTGTAAAATTGAAGAAAATTGTTTAAGTATGATCTAAAAAAAGAAAATGAAAAAAATTGGCTTTTTTTGGGTCGCGATATGAACATATTTCTCAAATTTGGGTCGCGGCTTAAAAAGGTTAAGAATCACTGGGCTATAGCACACACTCAAATGTCCTCTTAAATGGGTCCACCACTCTGATAATACATAGGTATCAGTAAATACGTTTATATTATGCACTGATAAAAAAAAGAGTAGAAGATTATTCTAATCCCATCAAAATTTAACGAGAAGACAGTTTAGATAACGAGTGACTGCTTTGGTGTAAGCAGGATATTGAGAAGGTATTATACATTCGGTTATTTAGTAAATATATCAGCTGGATCATCCTGGAAATATGAAAAGCGCTATCCCGGTTAGTATCGCCCGATTAATTATTCTATTTCAATCCAGGATATCCACTCTCGTTTCAAAATGCATTTTATTATTATTTATGAACGAACCTCGAGTTTTTTTTGTCATTTTTTGTTTTTATCGCAAGCCAATAAATCAACGATTATTTATTTCCAATTGATATCATACTTAAAGCTCAAAAAAGGTTTTTTTTTTAATCTAGATAATATTTGGTGTGCAACAAAAAATCAGTCAGAAATGCATGAGATAATAGAATTGAGATTTTTTCCAATTACTTTTTTTCATTTTTTTTATGATGATGTATGGAAATGATCGGAAAGTTAAATTATTATTAAAAAAGATCAAATATTGCTGAATAGAAAAAGTAAAGAGATAATCGCTTTGCGTAGAACTCGTTGTTAATTTATAGTTATAGGTTATTGGCGAAAATTGCGATAGGGGTGACATCTCTTCGAGTTATATACAATTAATAACTCTGCTCAACAAAAAATTTTATTCGTAAACTTAACAATTGATACCGACTTAGGTCGACTTATCGAGTTTCGTAATGTATATTTTGATAATATAATGTATTAATAAACAAAACGTGTAGAGTCGACATCCAATTTCCCTGTTTAGTTATTTTATCTATAATAATTTATTAGATTTATTTATTTTTATTTATTTATTATTTGTTTTATTTTTTTGTTGATTATCTACATTTTCATTATAACAATAAAGGAAGCTCTATAGCTACAAAATACTAATTCGAAGTTAACTGTTGATACCCTGTCTACCTGGACTTATGCAGGGAAAAAGATGGCGACCTAACTTTGGCATTTCATATACAGATTTTACTCTCGATTAGTAATATATTTATCTGGAAACTCGATAACTACATTTATGTAATAAAATTAACAACTTTTAATTTTTAATTAAAAATAGCTATGGAGGGAAATTGGATGTCGACCCTATTAAGGTTTGTTTATTAATACATTATATTATCAAAATATTAATTTCATTAGGAAACTTGATAGGTGAAGGTCGATCTAAGTCGGGATCATAGACTAATAGTGTTTTTGAATTTTTTACAAGAAATCTGAAGTTATATTCCATGATTAAGATTTATATTGTTTTTGGTTTACATTGATATAAGAAAAAAAGTTTTTTATAAATAAATATATTATCCTCTCGAATCCACGAGTTATTTTTAATAACAAAGTCAGGATTTTGATCATAACACCAAAAAAGGCCATTTTGGTCTAATATTTTTGAGAAGTCATAGATATGAAACAGCAGTATTTAAGACCAAAATATTTTGTTTCCTTAATAAAAAAAGATTCCTCTTTGATTTTCAGTTCACTGTTTGTTTTTAGATCAATAACAACTCGAATTATAACTAAAAAACTAAGACGATGTGTTTTAATCTATGTTTATTATCCTTTATACATAATCACATAGCTTTAGTTTTTTGCTTTAAATCAAGTTTTAATTGAGATAAATGGATAAGTAATTTGAAAATCAAAAAGGAAGCTGTTTTCTAATACATCAACAAAATATTGTGATTTCAAATATTGCTATTTAATATCTAATGGGACTGAAAAATACGTCAAAATGGCCTTGTTCGTCATTTTGATCGATAATATCTCAAAACAGTGAACTGTAAAAAATCAGAAACTTGTATGATAATCAGCCTATATAACTCTACTGGAATCCATTGTTAGGTTTACGGATACAAATTTTTGTTTAATTTTTGTCGAGTAGTGTAATTACATGTAAAAGAATAGCAAATTTACCCCTTTAATAGATCTCAAAAGTTAAGCAATTTTATAGAATTGTGTTTCGGAACTAGTGAAGGTCGAAAATACAATTAAGCTATGACAGCTTTACCGATCAATTTGTTTATTTAATATTGTAAAGTCAAGTCTCAAAGTGAAGTTAAAAAAACATGGCGAAATCACCTACCTGTAGGGTAGGCAAATGATCGCCATAACTGTTAAATTGAAAAGAAAATGAAAGGCGCTCTGCGATTAGACATAAACTCAAGCTTGAGTTGTTTACCATAAAAGAATTTAGTCTTTTTGATTTTAAGTCGATTCTTCCACGTTTTCAGTAAAGGTTGCCATTAATAGTCAAAACTGGAATGCAATAAGATTATTCCTCTAGTAAACTTTAAACTGGAATGCAATAAGATTATTCCTCTAGTGAAAAATCGATTGTTATTTTTGATTTTAAGTCGATTCCTCCATGTCTTCAGCAATGGTTACCAATAATAACCGAAACGTCAAAGAATCCAATGTAGAATGGTTATTCCTCGAGTATTAAATTATAATCGATCATTATTTTTAAATTTAAATCAACATGGACTGCAAATAGCAAGTGATATCTGATTAATAATAAAAGAATAAATATATTAATATTTCAAATGACTTTGGATAAAGTTTAGCAAAGATCCGTTGCAGTTTAATTTAGTTTGAAAATACTATAATTTTAAATTTTAACCCCCTCTCCTCCCCTTAATTTTGCGTCGATATGTACCAAAATCTAATGAGCTCTTAATCTCAATGCACCAAAACTACATGTGTAATTTGGTTTTGATATTCAGAATGGTTTTTGAGCTAGCTCGTCCACATAATTTGGTAACGCACAGACTAACAGACATGTTGACAAAACAATTATTATCTCGAAAAATATAATTTTTTCGATGTTCACTTATTAGGACTTTTTTATAGATCAAAATGTTATGGTTTTGCCCAATTTTTTAAATCAAAATAGTTTCAGCCGTTTTTTGAGATATTTCGAGAAAAAAAAAACACTTTTTTCATGCACGATTACAATACTTGACCATACCCTGTATGGTAAAGTAAAAAATGAATTTAGCCACTGAAAAGGAAATATCCAAAAGACATATGTCTATACTTATTTATTATTTATAACTTTGATCTTTCCACCCACCTTAACACAATACCCTGACTGATTTTCCTTTTGAATATTTAAATCAATATTTTCTCAGCAACCCAAAACTTCAATTCACAAGGGAATTTTTATGAGTGAAAGAGGGTGATTTCAGAGACCCATGAAAATGCTATATATGATTTGTCGGGGAACGTGATATCCACTTGGGGAGACATTTTCAATAACCGATATTTTGTATAGACACCGTTTGGAATAATATTGTCTCCATCAAGGAACGAATCCTTAATACAGAGATAGCATTTTGGACTATTTTGATAACATATTTTGTTAAAATGTATGTTTTTAATTAGGGCTTGTCAATTTAATCATTATAATTTATGCTAAGTACAAGGTGAGGGTAAAATATTGAAAATCATCACTGATTCTAAGTAGTCCAGGCAAATTACATGAAAAAATGGCATAAACAAGAAACAATTCCAGGTAAATATTTTATTGCGAATCGCTTCAGAGGATCAAATAAATAAATAAATCTTATTATATTAAACGAGAAATTCTTGTATATATACCTCTATATAGAATCGGTTTCTCGAAAACGGCTCTAACGATTTGGATGAAATTCACGGGTTAGGGGGTTTTTGAGTTGACAATTCGATCTGTCTCATCTTCGGCTAAGTTGTTTTTGATGGGTTTTTTGTTTATTGGAATAATTATTCACATGTGATTGTTTGAATAAAATTTTATAATTACATTAATTTCAATTTTCTTTTAATAAAATTAATTGGTTTTTTATTTTAAATTCCTCTAATAGATCATTACAAATATTATCTATTATATATTGGAATTTTTGGAGATGGATGGATGATGGAGAATCCAATCGACTTGATTGGGGAATAATGGAATTGAAATAATTATCGGAAAATAGGTTTTTTTATCTAATTAGATTTTTCCTCTTATTAAAAACAAGGACTAAAGATGAATAAGGACACTCGATGGTGGAGAAGTAATCTCCGGAATTGAAGCAAAAAATACAATGTATACATTAATTAATGTAAAATAATTGGTTTAATTGGAATTTTCCAATTTAATTAATTAAACGTATTTTTCTATAAAATATCAATTCATTTTCTTTATAAAATCCGACAATTCGAAGGATCGTGGCTTCTTCTTCAGGATTTAAAAGGGTCAATGAAAGACCCTTGGTCTATATTAATATTATTTTTAATTGCATTTATATTCAAAACTTTGTGGCCAGTGTTAGGTACGTCTTGATGATGGCCATAGCGGGTCCAAAACGGTAAATTAAGTTTTATTTTGGCTTCGACCTTTTTACCTGAATTTAAAATTAAAAATAATATTAATATATATCGCTTTTAACTGAATTAAAAAATTTCCGAGCATCGCTCGGTGTTCCAGTTAGGTACTATATATTGTATTGAATTAACAGATCTGTAACTTTAAAATGCGGGGTTTTTCAATAAAAATACTCAATATGTCATGCAGCGAAAACACCTTCCAATGCCTTACTGGTTGTTTTCCGATCAACGTATGATTCAAATTAATCATTTATTGTCGGTAGCGATCCGTATTAACTGTTTTGACAAGTTTCAGCAGCAATTCTTCTTCAAACTGTTTCGGTCGATTTTCACGTTTTTTTGTCACTGACATTGAAATCACCTCTTCTGAATCGCTTAAACCACCGTTCCCAAGTGTCGACAGATAGAGTATCTGCACCTTATGTTACCATAAGAATTCGATGTGTTTTCGCTCCTTTTTTCTTCTGATTGAATAAGAAAATCAGCACGTGCCTCAAATGCTCTTTTTTTGTCTTAAAACTCGACATGTTTACCACCGAAAAAAAGTATGCAACTAACTCTTAAACGTTTAAACAAATATGACGTTTTGAAGCTTGATGTCATAGCTACAAAACGACATATTGGTTATGGCGCCAGAATATATAGGCTTTGTGGGCCATCTTTTAGAAAAAAAATCCGCATTTTAAAGTTACAAACCTGGTACATATAGGCTTTTGTTATTTACACCAAGCAGAAGACAGCCTCATTGATTTCTTATTATGTTTAAAGGCTCTTACATTCAAAAGAATGGTTTAAAGATTTTCCCTTTTGGCTAAAAGTTGGAGATTTTAGAAATGTTGCTTTAAATACTGTCCCATATTCTCTCTCTTTTTATAAATGTTGCGAAACGTGTCTGTCAGGATTTCTCTGCTGTGAGAAGCGCACCCTTCATCACGTCCTGCCAGAGATCTCGCGTCATAATTCACCACCCCTCGTCTCTCATCCAAGAAAAATGATCGCCTCGCACTCTTTTCAATGATTGGTAAAACTCCTTTAAAAAAGACGTTACCCATCACCTTAAGCTACTCGAGACATGCACCAAGAACTCGATCATTTTTCATTTGCTAAATATTTTTCCAACTTGTGAATTCATTCAATGTTGTTGAATGGAATTTAAAATTTCTTTTTAAAGCTCACTAAAATTTAAAAAATAAATATTTCAATGTCATCTGAACGATTTAAGCATCCTATTGGTTGGAAAAAGGAGAATTAGTCCAGGCAAATTATGATTTTAACTGGAAATAATTCCCGGTAAAGATTTTATTGCTGGAATACCTTTATTGGTACTCCAATTTTACTACCCCAAGTTTTTCCCCAAATCTGTGTTGTGGAAATTTTTCTAAGTGCCTCAAAATGAGAAAATTTCAGAGTTTTTTCGGTTTTTCTTATATAACTCAAAAACGGGTTTTCAAATCAAAAAGATATCCATTAGATAAATCGCTTTAAATTACACATAAAATGATAACAATTTCATATATGTAGGTTAAGTAGAACCAGTACTAGCGCCTGTCAAAAAACAGCACCCGGGATCACTTTTGAATATCCTTAAAACTCGTACTATTTTCGATTTTTCCCCATTTTGACCATGAAGGAGGACGTTTTCGACAAATACTATACTATACATTTTTAAACTAGATTGAATTTGCTACAATGTAAACAAAGTTTTATCTTAATTGGATAATGGTAACTCGTGCAGCAACGAGGTTGAGGTTTGCAGTTTTTTGCAAAAATCGCATTTTCCTTCATAAAATGAAAGCCATTCATCCTAGAAACTTGATTTTTGTCTCATTCTCTAGTAAATTTTGTTGACTTGAACGTTTACTTGGACGATCTTTTTGATAAAACTCTTATATTTATAGATATAATTTCTATGACGCTTTTGAGGATTCGGATCATATCCAGTCCGGATAATGTAGGATATCTATAAATCTAAGAGATTTATCAAAAATATATCCCAATTAAACGTTCAAGTCCACAAAATTTTCTAGAGAATGAGATAGAAATCAAGTTTCTAGGATGAAGAAAACTCCGGTTTTTTGCAAAAAACTGCAAATTTCAACCTCATTGCGGCACGGGTTACCATTATCAAATTAGGATGAAACTTTGTTTAAATTGTAGCAAATTCAATCTAATTTAAAAATGTAAAGAGTGGTCTTTGTCGAAAACGTGCTCCTTCATTGTCAAAATGGGGGAAAATGTACGAGTTTTAGGGATATTTAAAAGTGATCCCTGGGGCTGTCCCTTGACAGGCGCTAGTACCGGTTATACTCAACCTAAATAAATGAAACTATTATGAATCTACGCATAATTTAAAGAGATTTAATTTATCTAATGGATATCCTTTTGATTTGATAAGCCATTTTTGAGTTATTTAAGAAAAACTGAAAAAACTCTAAAATTTTCTCATTTTGAGGCGTGTAGAAAAATTTCCACAAGACAGATTTGGGAGAAAACTTAGTGTTGTAATATTGGAGTACCAATAAAGGTATTCCAGCAATAAAATCTTTAGCGAGAATTATTTCCTGTTTATGCCATTTTTTCACGTAATTTGCCTGGACTATAATAGGTATATCCGAGGGGTGAACGGCGATTAGAATTAGGTGTACACCGTCTTTGGAATTATGTGGACTTATTTTGGAATTCATTAGATAATACCCCTTCATCTATTGTCTTCTACTTGGAAATGAAAGTGGAAGTGGAAGTAGGTGTACACGATATTAGGTCGCGGTTCACTCCTCGGGTATACCCATATTTATCCATAATATTAAAACACTTGGAGGAAAAAAGAGACAACGAATGCTTGAATGATGTAGAACTGGACCAAAAACATTTCGATAAAGGTCTAATCAAGTCAGAGAGGTGGGGGGGGGGGGTGCCATAAATCTAACACCTTTGGCGTTGGGCACAAATTGGGTTTGCCCGAAAGACAGGCGGACATACACACACGCACACACATAGAGAAAGGCAAATGGAAAGAGCAGCCAGCAACTCTGGCGTTGTTCTGAAACAAATTAACCTGGACCGCACGTTAATTCCGTCTGCATTTGCATTCCGTCGCGTCGTCGAGTGAACATTTCATTCAACTCGACTTGCAACAACTTACGTTTTGCTTTGATGTACAAAATATGGAAAATGAAAAAAAAAAAAAAAAAGAGAGATACAGTCTGAGTGGTTGGTGGATTTAGCGTTAGTGGAAGTGCTAGGGGGATGTTTTTCGTTCTTTTTTCTAACGTCAAAGTTAATTCGTAACAACTCCTACACGAATAGTCAGTCTATTTCATATGAATACTCTGGCATTCATTTATTCAATGGAAAAAATATATTCGGTAGATATGGAAGATAATAATAATAATGATAATCTTAAAAATAATTTTATGAACAGAGAATATAAATTACTTATTATAGAATAATTATACAGGATGAGGTATAAAGATCTACCACATTTTGAAGTGATATAAAAAATGAAATAATTTAACTAGAAAAAAAACTGAATATTTTTTTGAAAAGAACATAAATTTTTTTTTAATGTGTTTTAAACATTATTTGACAAAAAAAGGGGTGGGGAGGTTAAAAAATGAAAATTCTAGCCCTTTCGACCAAACTCAACCAAATTTTGAATACATATTCTGTGAGCCCCATAAAGATTAGAAATAATAAGTAACCACACAAAATAGGGGAGGAGGGCAGGGTCAAAAATGAAAATTCTAGCCATTTTGACTAAAATAACCAAATTTTGGTAGACTCTGAAAATACGATTTCTTTATAATAAATATATAGATAGAGTTAAACATTTTTAATGAGAAGATATTTTATTAATAATCAAGATATATCGAAATCATTCCAAATATGACCAAATTTTTTAGATATTTAATCCAAATATATTATATACTTGAGTGATCTATTTGATTCTATTAGATATCTATTAATATTTTGTTTACTTCTATAGTCAATAAGGCTTATAGGAAATTGGGGATGTTTGGTAGAATTTTGAAGGGTACATCTAGAGAAGTTAAGTCAAAAGTTTATTTAACTTATGTAAGACCTAATTTAGAGTATTGTTATGTGGTTTGGGACAAACATCTCACAACGATTAGAGAGAAAAATTGATATGGTACAAAGGAGGGCGGCTAGATTTGTTTTGGTAAATTTGATAGGTTTAGTAGTGTCACTTCAATGATTAATGAATTAGGATGGTCTAGCTTATTGGAGAGAAGGGAATGGGCTAAATTGAAAGTGATTTTCAAAGCCTATAAGGGTTTTAGGAGTTGGGAGGAAATAACGAATAGATTTCAGGAACCAAATTATTTAGGTAGAGCTGATCATAGAAAAAAGATTCGTAAGCCAAGATTCTATAAAAATATCGGTTTACATTCAATTGTAGGATCTGGCATTGATTTGTGGAACAGGCTGTCTGTTACTACTTGGGATTATAGTCCTCTGCCCCCTATGATTAAATCAATTATAAATTTTGTCAAGTCCTAATGTCCTAGAGTTGTGCAAAATTTTATTTAGTTCTCACAAGCAGAGATTAGGTGAGGTAGAGAGAGGTCATACCATCCTTGTTAAGGTTTTGACCAGGTTTCCTTAACAACTTATGGCAAATGCCGGGATGGCTAATGCGCCGCTTGCTTCTGGTATCGGGTTTTTGCGCGGAATTTTTAAATTACTTTTTGTCTTTTGATGGAAATCTATGTTCATGTTATTTGTTAATGAGCATACATTTCTATTTTTTTTTTACTTGTTTATTATTTGTTAAATTGTTGTAATTAATTTGTATTGATGTTTATTAATGTATTGTAGCTAGATTGTATTGATGTTTGCAGGACCTAGCCACCGAGGACTTGTGCCTCTAAGCAGGTCGAGGAATAAAGATTTATTTATTATTTATTTATTAAGAAACCTCTAATTATATCTAAACAAATGTGTTGTTATCATAAAACGACTTAGATTTTTTGCAAATAGTGATATCTTAATAATTAAGATATTAAAAAAAATTAAGAAAAATTTTGTTTACATTATTAATTATTTTGTTCTTTAATTTTAAAACCCACTATAAGATTAGAAGAAATATGAATATATATTAAAATTAGATTACCGTGTACCTTAAATCAAACATAATAATTCAAATTTTTATCTAATTAATTCAACCAAATTAATAATTAAAATAAATATTTATATAATTCATTTGATTGAATATAAATTCTACATCAAATGAATATACTCATCTTCTAGTCAGAAATACATATATTTATTATAAATAAAAAATATTCAAGTTTATATAATTTCTTGTTGTAATTATATACGTATTATTCCAATTAAATACCCAACTATTAAATTTAGCTATTCCACTATTTTACTCAAATAACAATATTTTCATAATTTATTTATTGGTGCTTTGTTCAAATATCGGCATCTTAACTATTAATATATATAGAGTTGCTCCAAAAATATGATAATATTTAAAATACTTATTTCATTTATTCATATTGAACAGAGATCGATTTCGCCATAATTAACTTCACCATCTATTCATATCAAATATAATTTCTTAACTAAATATATATTTTTTTCAGTATACGAAAAAAAAAATTCATTCACGTTTATAATACTTCACCATACCCCCAGAGCTAAGTGAGTGAATCATGTTAAGTTCATTGGAGATTTTGCGCTGTAAAAACATGTTAAACACTCCTTTATACTTTGGTTTTGATAAACCTTCCACAGAGGTTGTTTTGAGAAAATGAACAATATGAACATGTTATGTAGGTACATGGCTATTATGTCTAACAGATAAATTCTAAAAGGATTTTCCCAAGTTTTAGCTATTTATAACTTAACACGATGTTCATCCACTAAATTATGCTATGTAGTAATTTATTAAAAACGATTCTCAGGAGTTTGGAGTAGGTATTTTTTTTTCTTCAAATAATTATATTGTTTATTTAGTAATATTTTCGTCTATGATTGTGGCTTTCTCAAGCTTTAAAACTGAAAATAAACTAACCGAATGTTTTTTCATTTGATCCAATCGTGAATCAACTGTGAGAATTTTTGTCAAATATTGAGTGAAAATAATTTAATATTTGAAGTTATATATTATTTTCACTCAATATTTGACAGAAATTCCCTACATTTAATTCGCGATTGAATCAAATGTAGAAAACATTCGAGTTAATTCAAAGATTCTAACATACATGCTAATAGACCGAGTGCTCTGGACTGGGAGATTGAATATATAACATCGGAGATTTCAAACTCACTTGGTGATCCGTCCGAATGTCTAGCGGGCTATACGCGAAATGACGTTGGATTGTAGCTAAGTGGATCACATCTTTTTACTCTACCATACAGGGTATGGTCAAGTATTGTAATCGTGCATGAAAAAAGTGTTTTTTTCTTTCTTTTTTTCAAAATATCTAAAAAATGGCTGAAACTATTTAGATTAAAAAAATTGAGCGAAACCATGGCATTTCGGTCTACAAAAAAGCTTCAATAATTGAACATCGAAAAAATTATATTTTTCGAGATAATAATTGTTTTGTCAAAATGTCTGTTAGTTAGTTAGTTAGTTAGTTAGTTAGTTAGCTAGTTAGTTAGTTAGTTAGTTAGTTAGTTAGTTAGTTAGTTAGTTAGTTAGTTAGTTAGTTAGTTAGTTAGTTAGTTAGTTAGTTAGCCTGTGCGTTACCAAATTTGTGTACGAGCTAGCTCGAAAACTAGTGCGAATATCGAAACCAAATTTCACACGTAGTTTTGGTCCATTGAGATTAAGAAGAGCTGATTAGATTTTGGTGCATATCGACACAAAATTAAGGGGGTTCGAGGGGGGGAGGGGGTTAAAAATTAAAAATCTAGGTCTTTTGAGCAAACTCAACCAAATTTTGTATACATAATCCGTAGACCCCCAGAAGTCTAAAAATGCAAAATCTAACCGCCCAAAATGGGGTGGGGGCCGGAGGGTCAAAAAATGGAAATCTAACCGCCTCCCTAAATGATTATAAATAATTTTATTAAATATTAAATATAAGTGAGGGGCCAGGTTGTATGGTAAAGTCAAGTGGATGGCCACATCAGAACACTTCAGCTTATTTTCTCTCTTGGTCCAGACTTAAGACTCCATAGACTTCAATAGCATAATCCGCAGTAGTTTCGTGATAAATATCTTTTTCAAATAAGCGCGGTCAAAACAATTCTCATTGATATAGCAATTATTCTTTGTTATATTAGTTAGAAAAATTATAACAAATTTATACTGAAAATAAACATTCTAGTGAAAAACTTAAATCAATTTTGCATTTATAGACAATGAGTAGGTATACCTGGAACACCGAGCGATGCTCGGTAATATTTTGCTTTAGTTAAATGCGATATATTAATATTATTTTTAATTTTAAATTCAGGTAAAAAGGTCAATTTTTATTCGCAGCTAAAATAAAATTTAATTTATATTTTTACCAACGTTTACCATCACGTCTATGGACATCATCAAGACATAGTATCACTGGGCACAAAGTTTTGAATGTAATTGCAATTAAAAATAATATTAATATACACGGTGGTTCTTTCGTTGACCCTTTTAAATCCTGAAGAAGGAGGCACGATCCTTCGAATTGTCGGATTTTTTAAGAGAATGAAATTGATATTCTAATAAATTATTTTATAGAAAATAGAAAAATACCTTTAATTAATTAATTAAATTCCTCAATTTTAATTAGTATAATAATATTTATAATGAACTAATTAGCGAGAATATAGAATTAAAAAACCAATTAATTATTAAAAGGAAATTGAAAAAAATTATAAATTCTTATTGAAGCAACCACCTGTGAATAATTATTTCTATTAACAAAAAACCAATCAAAAACAACTTAGCCGAAGATGAGACCGTGACAGATCGAAATGTGAACCCAAAAACCCCCTAACTCGTGAATTTCATTCAATTCGTTAGAGACATTTTCGAGAAACTGATTCTATATACCGGGTGAGTTTTTTATCTTGAATTACATTTATAAGACTTATAAATCAAAAACAGTGCTTTATATGGAAAAAAGTTTCAAATAAAAGTTTATTTATGTCAGAGGGGGAAACCAAACTACGCTATTGTTTTTCGACGTAGAACAAGCTTTCAAGGGTATTTCTAGGTCAAGTCCTGTTTTTTAAATAGAACCTTATATTTTTCATTACATCTACTTAATCTACAAAAATAACTAAGTCGACAAACAATACCGTAGTTTAGTTTCCCCCTCGATATAAATAAACAAGATTAACAAAAGAATCATACAATTTACAATCAAAAGTACTTAATGGAACATAATACGATATGTAAAAAATATCTATATATATAAAATTAAGATTTTGTCTGTACATTGGTCCAAATCACGCCAAATGTTGGTTGCACACGTTTCAAGCAAAGCTATGAACGAAAACACCCTCAACAAAATTCCTGTCTGTCTGTATGTATGTTTGTATGTCTGTCTGTTTCAGTGGTTTCCGAAAAGTTGCTCACGATTCACGTAAAAACGGTTGAAGGGATTATTATGAAATTTCATATTTACATCAGGTGTTTTCTAACTTACGTTTTTAGCTATATAACGTTTTGATATTTTGACCCCAGAAGGGGTTTTGGGGGGGCGTACGAATGAAAATTATCAAATAATTCCTAAACTATTAACCCTACGGCAAATTTTATGATGACAAAGTTGTAGGAGATGTGATTTCTGACAACTTTTGTTTAAAAAAATTTCCCCAAAAACCCACCCAAAAAAAGGGGGGGGGGGGGGGGTGAAAAAATGTAAATTCTTGCCCTTGGAGCAAACTCAACCAAATTTTGTATACATAATCTCTGGGCCTCTAGAGAGCTAGAAATGCAAAACTAACCACCCAAAATGGGGGGAGGTCAAAAAATGAAAATTGGGTGCGGGGTGGAATGGGGTGGGATGAGGAGTGAGGGCGAGTAGGGTGGGGTGGTGCGGGGTGGAGTCCAGGGGGATAGCGGGGGTGGGGTCAGGGGGCTAAGCGGGGGGTGGTGCCCAGGGTTGGAGGGCGCGGGGTGCGGGTGGTGGTGTGGAGGCGGGGGTTGGGAATGGGTGCATGGTGCAGGGGTGGGGATGCTGGAGGGTTTTTGGGGGCTGGGTTGGGGCGAGGGCGGTTAGAGTAGGTTAGGGTGCGGAATGGAGTGTTGGGGTGGTAGTGTGGGGTCGGGGGCTGGGCATGGTGAGGGGGTGGGGGTTTCCGGGGGAGTGCGGGGTGAGGGGGGGTTCGAGGGCTGGGGGTCCAGGGGGCGCTGCCTTCTGGCTAGCAGGGCCGCCGAAGGCGGGCCTTGCAGCTAGTTTTTAATAAAGTATTAGATTAATTTAATAAAATGAAATTAAAAATCACTTAGCTATTTTTTACTTTATTTTTAGAATTCTACCTTTGTTTACACTCGGCAATTTGATATTTTCTAGTCAGAACTAGATTAACCTAAAATCTGTTTTAAACCGATAGGATATCCGAGTACAATGTCTTCGACTTGTTTAAATCTTGATCGAAAAGTTTTCTTACCCCATTCAAGCAAGCATTCTCTATTTTTCTTCCACCTGTTCCAATATAATCTATACATATATATTGTTCGAATGCAACTTTCGGCTTGAGTTTAATTGAATTGACTTAATTCCAAACGTGGGCTTTGTATTGGTGGTGAGAAGGGTAGAGATAAGGCTTTTCGCCACGGCACAAGAAGAACAAATACTACACCTTCACTTTCCTCTTGAGAGAGGAAGTCGAGCTGGTTAGCGGTGGTATTGTGGTATAGCGCTAGCGCCCCGTCTACCACTAGAATAGTTCGAAAGTTAAAAGGAACATATGCTTACAACACAAGAGACGAGTTGCTATCTAAATCGAAAACGCCAAGCGAGGGGAATCCCCTTTTCTTAATTAGGAGGAAATTTGCTGCTCTATACCTTCTGAAGTTTTCAATGCAAACCCGAATATTATAATATTATATATACGTATATATGTGAAAGTTTCTTGCATTGTTAATTTCTATTCTAGTAGAGAGATATTCGGACATCTGCGATATTAAATAGAAAAGTGAAAACTTTTTCAGGACTCTCAGGGATGATTTAGCAATTTTTGTTTGACAACGATTTGAGCTAGAAAGCTAAAATTGATCAGTAAAATACAGGCTATTGATATAGACAAACTTTTATACTGAATTCTAGCCTCATGATTCGTTATTGCGTGCCCTATTGCAAAAAAAGCGATGATTAAAATAAATTTCAAATAAATTTTATAAAAAAAAAATAAAACCGACTTCAAAAAATTAAATGCAACAAATAAAATAATAAGAACCCAAAAATCAAATAAAATACACTAAAAGGTATAAAATAATTATCTACTTTAGTTACAACTAAACGATGAAATATTAACAGGAAATTACTTTTTGAAGTCGGTGCCAAACATATACATTTTATGAATCGAACTCGACTGATCTTACATAGTACGTTTGGCGGGTACGCTCGCTTATATAGTTTGTTTGGAACCGACTTCAAAAAGTGATTTCATGTTAATATTTCGTCGTTTAGTTGTAACTAAATTAGATAATTATTTTATACTTTTTTAGTGCATTTTATTTTATTTTTGAGTTCTTATTATTTTATTTTTTGCATTTAATTTTTTTGAAGTCGGTTTTATTTTTTTTTTATAAAAATTAATTTTAGTTTTCTCTTTTTAGTGATGTTATTAATAGTGACTTAATATAATACCTTGCATGTATCTCGTAAGAGAAAGGGTCGGGCGAATGAATCAGAAAATGATAATAAAATTCATTCATAAATATAGAAATTCTCTCGAAACGTTTGCGGGTTTTAAATGAATGTTTTAAAAAAAAAATTTATAAAAGATTTTATTTATTATAATTTCGAATATTTGCTCATAAGAATTGGAGATTTACGTTAATTCGTCATTGATAATATCATCAGAACTTGATCAAATTAATATGGGACCACCCCTAAGGTATCCCCTTTTTAATAAATAAAGTATGATCGAAATCGGTCAATGTGGAAAAAAGTTGTCGCTGAACATACATAAAATAAATAAATAGGTATCTTGACTATCTTGGAGCTATACTGATCCAAACGCAGAAGAATCATTAAAATCGGTTCATAAACAAAGAAGTTGTGCCTGAACAAACATAACAATAAAGACCCAATACCAATGAAAAATAAAAGGGGACCAATTGGAAACTATACTGAACCCAATGCAAAAAAATCATCAAAATCGTTTTACAATTGGCGAAGATATCGAGTGACATAGACACAAAAAAAAATCAGTCGAATTGAGAACCTCCTTTTTTGAAGTCGGTTAAAAAAATGAAGGGTACTTTTTTGGAATGCATCCCCTAGTTGAAAAGTCACAAACCGTTACTGTATAGAATTCTCTTGAGCATAATATATTGACATGTGCGAAATTGCAAGGATTAAGGTTTAATAATTTATAAATTATTTTTAATTTTTACTATTATAGAATGCCTCTAAAGGCTTTACCTACCGAAGTTTTCAATTTCAATATTTTATTGTAAAAGAACATATGATTTGATATTAATTAGATTGTCATCAAATTTTCATTTGTGAACGAATCGATAATAAATATTCAGTGGCGTATTTCGGGGTAGAACTATAAAGGTTATTTATTTGATAAATTTATCAATACCCATTTATAAGATTCCAAATCAATGCACATACATATATACTGATTAAATTTTAAGTTTTTAATTAAATTCTTAATTTAACAAGGTATTTAATGAAAACCAATGGTAATTGAGATTCTATGGAGGTCTCTCTCCGAGTTCATGGACCCCAGGCGGCCGCCCAATCCGCCCACCGTTGGATCCGCAGCTGATACTCTTCACTTTTTCAAACAAATAGAAATAAAAATATAGTAAAAAAGTGAAAAACAATATTATATGAATTGAGAATAAATAAAAAATAAATTAAATTTTTTTAATAAAATAAATAAATGGTTTTTCTCATATAGCTTAATAAAATATTATTCAAAATAAACTTGACTATACTAGATGAAGGAGGAGGTATCAGCCAAAGATGGAATCACTGGGTTCAATAAAACACCTTTAATGAGACGTTTCGGCCTAAATTTTCTATTCTTATCTTATTATTCTATAAAAGATCCATAGCCGAAATGCTATATATAAAAATAGCAGGTGATAAGGCTATCAATTTTAAAAGAGATTGTATGTTTTCCAATATTTATACATCTATCCGTGTGATATGAGCCAACAGTTGTTTTTCTTGAACTTAATGTATAGAAACTTTTTTGAAAATTTTTTTTTTTTTTAATAAGAATTTGTATAATTTGATTGAATGAAAAAATGCATGTGATTTAAAAGTAATTAGATCTCTAATTTGATTTTCTGTTTGTAAATAAATAATGATGGGATATATGATGACCTCATATGGGTCAAATATCTAATTATAATGTAATATATAGAAAAGATTTATTACTCATTGTTCATTCTGAAATCTCTTGGCTCCGCCTCGTTGTAAATTCGCAGGCTAACCAGAAATTTTATGTCTGCGGGCGTTCGATCCGTACGGTCTGATGTGTATAACTTAAGTCTAGATAACACTTGTCAACTATAATTTTTGCGTAAAAAAATATATCCACTGATCCGAGTCGTAAAATCTTAGCCTAATTATGGTGGCCAGATGAAATTTAGCGGCAGCTCATTAAGCTGCTTTAGAACCTCAGTGATTCCGATCTTGGCTTGTATCTCATTCTTCTCTAAGTTGGCTTTCATCACGGCTGCGAGTTCCTTCTAACTCTTCTATTTTCACGATGGAGGGGCCATTTGTTTGATAGCCACTTTACTGGGGCATCCACGCTTCTCGATCAATTCCTTACTCATTAAAAGCAATTATTAATAATGCATAAATAGATAAAAAGGTCGATTTTTATTCGTAGCCGAAAAATAAAATTTAATTTATATTTTTGCTAACGTTTACAATTGCTATGGCCATCATTAAGACGTATCACTGGCTACAAAGTTTTGAATGTAATTGCAATTAATAATAATATACACGGAGCTTCATTCGTTGACCCTTTTAAATCCTGAAGAACAAAATATAATTGTTAAATAGGGAATGAGTGGTTGTAGAGGAGGACCTGAAACAAGGACAAAAGTTTCAATTAGCAAAGGGGCCGTCCATAAATTACGTCACACGACCCTAGTAGCACAATGTTTCAAACTATATAGTAACTATATAGGGGCTATATAGATTTTCGAAAATTACTAGGGGAGTTTCAATATTTTTAGACCCCCCTCCTACCCACGTGTCACATTCTGTTGCATTTCCCCCTCAACACCTGTATTGTGACGTTTTATACCCTATGATTTAATAATTTATTAATTTTTTACAGGGTTTTTCTCACAAATTTAATATATTATAGTTTTCGATTTATTTTTATTATTATTCTGTTTTGGTTGATTTTCTTATTACCTATATGTATTTTTTGTAGATATTTCTTGTGTGTTTTGCATATGGTATATGATTTGTCGGAGGTTTTGTTTTTCTGTTTTTCTCTGTTTGCTATATTGTTGATTTTGATTTTTTGTTGTTTTCTTTGACTTTGGTTTTTGTTTTGCTCCTCTGTTTTTTCTTCATTTCTTAATGTATAGAAGATGGAATTGAAGAAAGAAAAAAGAAGTCAGGAACTCGGTGGCACTAATGACCTTACTAGTTGATATGCCATGTATTTTGTAAAATAAATAAATAAATAAATAATTTTATAAATTTATGTGTTTTTGCTAAAAATTGCTAAAAATTGGATGGTATTTTTTAAGTTGACTTTTGTAACATCACAATTTTTAAGATCCCCGGCCCGGCCTGTCACATTTTGTCACAAATCTGAGATGCTCCTCCCCCTTTTACTGAATGACGCAATTTATGGTCATCCCACAACTGCAGTTTCACCTTTCTAACTCAAACTGTTTGCTTACAAAAATTGACACTGAGTGTACTGAGTTTTGAATAAAAAATTTCCTTTTTTTTCCTTTATAATTAATTTCCTTTTCTTTATATTTTCCTAAATAAAACGATAAATTTTTTAATAAGTATTCCTTATATAGTTGAAATAGCTTGCATTTATATTCACCAACTCTTCTTTCTAGTTAAATACATGGAAGCTATACTAATTATTTTGATATTATTAAAAATAACTTCCAATTACTACAATTTTATTACGCTGAATGGCAGTCGCTCAAGCCCTCCTTTATTTTTATTTTTTATTTATTTATATTTCATTTTAGTCTAAATAAATAAATAAATTAAAATCGGATTTCCCATGGAAAAAACTTCTTTCATAAACAAGATTTGAAGTGACTGGATTATTCATAAAATGTTTATTTATTGGGATTGAATGAATGCCTTTTGAATATTTTACCGATCACTATTCAATAATATACTTAATATATTTTTCAATAAATAGAATTCAATTGATTTATTTATATATAATATTGGAGAAAATCTAATTATTATTATTTTTGAATTTCTATCCTAACGATTTTAAAATAAAAAAAAAATCATTTTATAAAAGCAGTCAATTGAATTTTCTCAAATATATAAATTATATTATATATTGATGATGAAAAATTAATACATTTAAATTCATGATAAAAGGTTGACTCTTTGCAGACAGGGATAAATAAAATTTAAATAAATTATTTATTTTTCCGAACGTGTCGGTTTTTGCTACAGTAGCCAGGGCATAAAATGAATCAGATCCAATAAATTAACTTTATTAATTTATAATTTTATTAGAGCTGTTTTTTTTAAATCATCGTGTAAAATTTAACCAATTTTGAATTCTTTCATTTATCAAGATTTTAAAGCAGAAATTAAATTAAAATAAGCTCACAAGAAAGGGTAAATAATTTAGTGTTGTAATCCTATATTTATACGGTATGATAGAAAAGCGCACATTAATTACTGTTTAGGTACCAGTTGAAGGAATTTCGGTAGAAGGCGTAAATACAACGGTAATGTCAGAGCTAGCTTGCACTTTTTGTTGAAATTTTAATCACAAAAGAATAAATAAAATTTATTTATTTGTTTTTTTTAATTTAATGACAAATAATTATAAATTGGATCTAAAGTATTAAAAATCTAAAAAAAAAAAATTAAAAGATAATTAATTTTGAAAAATGATAGTGTATGGTCAAAATTTGGGTGTTCTAAGTAAGCAAAATGAAGAAAACCAAGTATTTAAGACAAACGCCAAAAGAGGATTGTGATTTAGCTTTTGATTGCGATGTTGTTCGTTTTTCATACAAACGTAAAATGAAAAACTATTATAGGCACTACTATGTCTGTTTCCCTGGTCTTACTCTCAAAAAATTCAGCTCAGAGGCTTAATATTTTTAAAGGTCCTCCACATCCACATATCCCTTTATAGTCCTCTTATCCTCTCACTCAGGATCCGGTTGAGTGGCTCAGGTGTGGCCACAACAGAACGGTGTAAAACCTTAGTATGCTGCGGCCAAGAAAGAAAATAATAATAATAAAAGGAAAATCGCATGTCGTCCAAATTCTTAAAACAAATAAATAAATAAATACACTGGGAAAAATAAATAAATTAATTAATTAAATTAAATTAAAAATTAAAAAATTAGAATATAACACTGGGTTTGAAGAAATAGCAGTTAAATTGAGTAAAAAAAATTTTTTTAAACAACTAAATAAATAAGTAGACAGGAAGTTGCCATAGTCAAGGAATAAAATAAATAAATTAATAGGCAGGAAACCGCCATTGTTAAAAAAAAAAAATATTTCACTGGGAACATAAGCTACTGGGTAAAATGGGACACATTTAAATGTGGGGAAGGGATTGAATTTTTTGTGTATTAAGAGTGTATTTTTATTCACGCGTTTGAAATAACTTCGTAAAGAGATGGTACCTTACTTAATCCCGAGCCTTTACTATGTAGAACATTTTCTTTGTGGTAATTTTCTTGGGGAAATTGTCAACATGGGTAATTTCCAATGGTCTTCCACTGTATTTGATGAGAAACATTGAATTTTTGTTAGGAAATATTTTATTAGTATTAATTAAAATATGGCTATACTCTTTAGAGAACATAAGACATTGACTGTTCAAGCAGAAGCTATCCAGGGTGGCCACAGAAAAATGATTTCAAATTTCCATGAACATTCCAGTTTTTCCAGAAAATTTATTATAGTTTTCCATGATCTGAATAACTTATTATTTAAATTAAAAAAAAAAAAAAAAAAAAAACAGCATTTAAAATTAAAAAAACTGCTGAAAAATAAGCTTTTCACTTTTTCCAAATTAGTTAGTTTTTTAGTAGATTTGGGATCAGACACGGTACTATGGAATTCAAAAAATATATATATATATTTTTTTTTGAAATATCTACAAAAAAAATGTCAAAAAACAAAAAAATGGCAAGGCTTGTGAAATTTCTAATTTTGTCAAAAAATTTGAAATATCCAAATTATAGAAATTTTAGTATATTTGTGATCAGAAGGTACTAGAGAATTGAAAAAATATATTTTATTTGAAATACATATCTCAAATTATTTTTTTTTCGATATACGAAAAAATGTCAAGGCCTTGTGAAATTTCTGATTTTGTCAAAAAAAATTTCCATTATTACCATACCTACTTAACAATCTATTATTGTATTTGCACAAAAAAGGACCACTGAAGAAGGAATGTTGTACAAGATTTCCGAAATATTTGGATAAATTAAAAAAAAAAACACCATTTAAAATTAAAAAACTGCTGAAAAATAAGCTTTTCACTTAATACCTATAATTTACGTATTATGTTTAATTACATCAAGCAGAGGACAACCAGATTGATTTCTCTTTATGAATCAACAACTCTGCTACTCTCTGCAAAATAAAATCTTTTCAGAAGCTAGCAGATTAAAATAAAAAATACTACTTATACTAAAAATATCAAGTAAGAATGTAATTAAATAAAAATGTGTGTTGAATAGAAGTACATCTCACGCGTTTTATACATAAATTATACCACTAGGTTATTATATATACATACATACATGATTATACATCGTTAATTTAATTAACATACTGAAGGATAATTTGTCGTTTTTAAAGCAACCTTTCAATCTAATTAAAATGATTATTTTTTTGGCGAATCGAAAAAGATAAAAGAAAATGAAAGCAAAACATAAAAGAGGGTAGGAGAGGGTGTTTAAATTGTAAATTAATTAGAAACAAAATATAATTCAAAGGGGGTTGAAAGGCAAGCCGGCCGGGCTCAGGCGGGTGTGAAAAATCAAATGGAATATTTTTAGTAACAAGAGTATTTGAAAGAGGGCGCAAAAAGAAAGGGGGGTGGTTCAATGAACCTCACATTAACATCGTTAGTTTTCACCCCTAAAAAATATATATTTATCTTAATTGGAAACATTTCATCTGTCATCTACAGTTGGATTGGTTGATCTTGTGACGTTTAGAAATAAAAAAAATGACTTTTTCACCGAACCGATTTAAATTCCACTCCCACCCTCGTTTTAAGAGTCATTTGAAAAATGCCCACGGGGGTTGATTTCCTTGTCAGTTTATTTTATTTTTAATATTTCTCTCTCAAATTAATAAATTTGTTTTTTTATTCTTGGTTAATTCGTTGATTTTTAACCGACTTCAAAAAAGGAGGAGGTTCTCAATTCGACTGATTTTTTTTTTGTGTCTATGTTACCTGACATCTCCGCCAATTGTGAACCGATTCTGATGATTTTTTTGCATTGGGTTCAGTCTAGCTTCCGATTAGTCCCGTTATTTTTATTGGTATTGGACGTTTTTTGATATGTTTGTTCAGGCATAACTTCTTTGTTTATAAACTGATTTTAATGGTTCTTTTTTTATTCGAAAGAGGGTACCTTAGGGGTGGTACCATATTAATTTGGTCAAATTTTGATGATATGACCAATGACGAAATAACGTAAATCTCCAATTCTTATGACCAAATAATCGAAATTATAATAAATAAAATCTTTTATAAAAAAATCTTAAAAACATTCATTTAAAACCCGCAAACGTTTCGAGAGAATTTCATATTTATGAATTGAATTTTATTATCATTTTCTGATTCATTCCTCGACGCTTTCTCTTACGAGATGCATGCAAGGTATTATATTAAGTCACTATTAATAACATCACTAAAAAGAGAAAAATAAAAATAATTTTTATAAAAAAATAAAACCGACTTCAAAAAACTTAAATGCAACAAATAAAATAATAATAACTTAAAAATAAAATAAAATACACTAAAAGGTATAAAATAATTATCATCTATTTAGTTACAACTAAACGACGAAATATTAACATGAAATTACTTTTTGAAGTCGGTGCCAAACATTTACATTTAATGAATCGCACTCGACGGATCTTACTTAGTACGTTTGGCGGGTACGTTCGCTTATAGGTATAGTTTGCTTGGCACCGACTTCAAAAAGTAATTTCATGTAATATTTCGTCGTTTAGTTGTAACTAAATAAGATAATAATTATTTTATACCTTTTAGTGTATTTTATTTTATTTTCAAGTTATTATTATTTTATTTGTACAATTTTTTTTTTGAAGTAGGTTTTATTTTTTTATAAAATACAATAAATTTTTCTAAACATAATCAGTGGGACCCCAGAAGTATAAAAATTCAAAAACTAACCCCCCCCTACATGATTATAAATAATTTTATTAAATATTAAATATAAGTGAGGGGCCAGGTTGTATGGTAAAGTCAAGTGGATGGCCACATCAGAACACGTCAGCTTATTTTATTAAATATATCAGAGAATTTTCTATTAATGTTACGAATGGTAATTACCTTTCTAAGGGATGTAAGCTTAAAGGGATGACATGCCGTTTTGGTATTTTTATATTGAATATCCAGTAGGTACAGTCGGGGCTAGAGTTAGAAATAAAAAATCCCCTCGCCACTTTTCACCCGTCCGAAAGAGAGAGAATCGGGGGATCCCATAAGACTAATTGCCGTCTTGCACGCTGTTTGTAGGTAATTTATCCTGCAAGGGCGGCTGGGATAATATTTTACAACCGCCGACCAACCAACCCCAGCCATATCGGTCAGACGCTTAAATTATAAGAGTTCCATATACCATGAGCTAATTCCTCGTTTGTTTGTTTTTTTTGTTTCTGAAACAAAAAAGTAATTATTCATCGTTATATTGTTCCTTTTTCTTTTCATCCCTCCCCCATTTTTTTCCACCCTCTTCCATTTTTATGATCCTCTTCTTCTTTGATTATTCTTTATTACTTTGGAATATTTACTTTCAAATCTCCGGAAAACATAAAAAGAACATATTTTAACAAATTAAAGATCGTATGTGATTTCAATATGCAAATTAATTTGGATTTTTTAATAACAGAAATGTTTATTAAACACACACACACACACACACACACACAAATAATAATAAGAGAAAAATAAACTGATGTGGCCATCCACATGACTCTACCATACACCTGGCCACTTTCTTATATATTTAATATTGAATTAAAATAATTTCTAATTATTTACGAAAGAACTTCTTAATTTTGGGCCCATTAGCAATTAAGTACCTGAAACACCGAGCGATGCTCGGTAATTTTTTGATTCAGTTAAAAGCGATTTATCTATCTACTCTTATTAAACGAGCAAAAATTGTATATTTATTTATATATATTTTATTTATTTATATATTGTATCTTGGTTCTATTTTGAAAACGGCCCTACCGATTTTGATGAAACAAAATCTATTAACAAGTTTTGAGGATGAAAAAACGATCTGGATAGGTCTGGACCTCATCAAAATTCATCTTAATTGATTTTTTCTTAATTAAAGTAATTAATGATAGATGAAAATGTCAATAAAAAAATAAAAGATTCTGCGCAAGTCGTATTAGAAGCTGGGACCTCTTGCATATGAAGCCGACCCTCTAGCATTGGACCACCGAACTATTTTAAAAATCCTTGCTTTTTACTTTTACTAAAATGAATATTTTTGAATTAGACTTTATTATAAGTGTGGAAATAATTGAATATATTATATATAGCTATGTATTTAATAAATAATTTTATGTTTTTATTTCAGATCCTATACGATTATTTTTTATTATTATTATTTTCTTATGTATTTTTTATAATGTTTGTCAATATAGAACGAATGTGGGCAAATTGGTGTACGAGTAAATAAATATACACATAATATGTGGACCATTAGAAAGATAGAAATGCAAAAACTGGGTCGGGGGTGGGGATGGATGTGAGGGGTGCAGTTGTGGGGGGTCCGGGGATGGGAGGGGCGGTTGGGGTGGGGTGGAGTGGGGGTGCAGTGTTGGGGGCGAGGTGTATGGTTTCGGGAGGGGGGGGGGGTCAGGGGTTACCGAGCATCGCTCGGTGCCTCCAGGTACTTAATATTATTTTTAATTTTAAATTCATATAAAAAGGTCGATTTTAATTCGCAGCTAAAATAAAATAAAATTTAATTATATTTTTTGCCAACGTTATGCCCATCATCAAAAGACATATCACTGAGCACAAAGTTGTGAATGTAATTGTAATTAAAAATTATATTAATATACACCGAGGTTCTTTCGTTGACCCGTTTAAATCCTGAAGAAGAATTCTTCGAATTGTCGGATTTTTTAAGAGAATGAAATTGATATTTTAATAAATTATTTTTTAGAAAAATAACTTTAATTAATTAATAATAAATAAATTTTATTAAACCAATTATTTTACATTAATTAATGTATACCTTGTATTTTAGCTTCGATTTCGGAGATTGCTTCTCCACCATCGAGTGTCCTTATTCATCTTTAGTCCTTGTTTTTAATAAGAGGAAAAATCTAATTAGATAAAAAAACCTCTTTTCCGATAATTATTTCAATTCCATTATTCCCCAATCAAGTCGATTGGATCTCCCTCTTTAATTAATTAAATGGGCAAATTCTAATATATAATAATATTTGTAATTATCTATTAGTGGAATTTAAAATTGAAAAATTATTAAAAGAACATTGAATAAAAATGTAAATATACATTTTTATCGAGACAACTACCTGTGGATAATTATTTCAATTAACAAAAAACCCACCAAAAACAACTTAGCCGATGATAAAACCCTGTCAGATCGAATTGTCAACACAAAAACCCCTTAACTCGTGAATTTAATCCAAATCGTTAAAGCCGTTTTCGAGAAACCGATTCTATATGGTATATATACAAGCATTGCTTGTTTAATATAATAAAATAAGATAATATCTTCTTTTAATTATGATTTTTATTTTATTAGAAATAGCACCTTTCTTCAATTTTTGTTTGAAAATATTTTTTCAGATTTAACCAGTTCCCTCTTTTCCATTGGGCATTCTGGGCAAGTGCCCAGGGCCCCACGATCTATAGGGTCCTTCTGTTAATTCCTAGGAACTAATTTATCTTAATATCGTCGATGTTAGCAGAACACTTAGTATTAATTTCTTTTAGAGGAGCCCCATTATTCTAAAGTGCCCAGATAGCTCTAGACACGAGAGTTTATATGGTACAAATGCTATCGAGTGTAAAAAAAGAGCCACAATGCTAAGTGCCAAGCAGCCATTGAAAAGAGTGCCTCCGAGAGAAGGGTCCCTAAGGAAATTTTTACAAACATATTCCTTTTTCATGGTCCATGGCTTAAAGTAGGTGAAATAAGCTGACGTGTTCTGATGTCGCCATCCACTTGACTTTACCATACAACCTGGCCCCTCACTTATATTTAATAAAATTATTTATAATCATGTAGGGGGGGTTAGTTTTTGCATTTTTAGACTCCTGGGACCCACTGATTATGTATACAAAATTTGGTTGAGTTTGGTAAATGGCCAAGATTTTCATTTTTTGACCCTCCGCCCCTCACCCCATTTTGGGCTGTTAGATTTTGCATTTTTAGACTTCTGGGGGTCCACTGATTATGTATACAAAATTTGGTTGAGTTTGCTCAAACGACCTAGATTTTAAATTTTTTACACCCCTCGACCCCCCTTAATTTTGGGTCGATATGCACCAAAATCTAATCAGCTCTTAATCTCAATGGACCAAAATTACGTGTGAAATTTGGTTTTGATATTCACACTAGTTTTTAAGCTAGCTCGTCCACAAAAATTTGTTAACGCACAGACTAAATAACTAACAGACATTTTGACAAAACAATTATTATCTCGAAAAATATAATTTTTTCGATGTTCACTCATTTGAGCTTTTTTGTAGATCGAAATTCCTTGGTTTCGCTCAATTTTTTTAATCGAAATAGTTTCAGTCGTTTTTTAGATATTTTGAAAAAAAGAAGGAAAAAAAACACTTTTTTCATGCACGATTATAATACTTGACCATGCCATGTATGGTAATGTAAAAATGTAATATCATTCGAAAGATATGGACTTGAAGTTTGATCTTTTCTAGGATTCAAGATTTTATTTAGTAAGATTAGGATGTAATTAATTAAAAAATCAATATTCTCCAGTTGATTTCTTTAAGAAAAGCCTCTAATCTATCACTCTTGAGGAGGGATGCTCTTCTGTCTGCCAAAGACACCCTACCGGAATAAAATATCAATTAAAACTTTAAAAGTTAAAGTCGAAGAGTAGCAGAGTTTTTTAATTTATAAGAAATAAATTAATTATTAGTGGGTTTACTTATTAAATTGAAATAAATATATAAAATTTAAAAGTCACATTTAGAAACTAGAGTTTGGAAAACTTAATATTCAATTATTATTATTATTTGTTGCGTTTGGACCCTTAGGATCACGCATAGCTTGATGTTTTCTTTCTGATTGGACCTTCCACGCCTCTATCTTTTTCCGGAACGTGTTATCGAGTTCCATGGTCAGGCTATGTAGTTTTTCCTGGCCGGATGAGAGTGTAGATGTTAAAAGTGCCCAGGTATGTATGGATTTTTAGCGTTATTCTCCCATTGTTTCTTCCTTGATTTCTTGAATCCGAATGCCCGGTTGCCACTCGAGGGTGAGTGGATTGGTTACCATCTGGGCTAATCTTGTTTTTGCCTCTCACGATTCATGGTTGCTTGTTACGAAATTTTGTCCTTCGCATGCGCGAGGATTTTTAGAACCAGAGATTGTCAGTTTCTGGAGCCGAGGTGCCGGTTTTTTATTATTTTCAAATAAATTCACTTTGTTGCTTGCTGGGATGGAACTGATGGAAGTCTAGGTATGATGTTCTCCTAATCGGATTAGAAAAGTTGGTGATTTAACCGATTGCGCTACCGACCCCTCTTCTTAATATTCAATATTATTATTATTATAAATAAATATTTCAAATTAGCGTAAAACAGCAAATTATAAATGAATTTGACTTGTATAGAAATCAAATATAAGGACACGAGAAACTGCTGACTTTATATTTTACCAAAACAAAACTGAAAAGATTGGTGGATGGACAGATGGACATGTCAAGTTACAAATAAATAGAACTTGAAAAATTGTCTTAAAGTTTATTTTTCTATAATATGTTTGTTGTTTGAAATTTCGATCATTTCTAAAATTAATATTTTTTTCTAATTTCGGTTGTTTATCTAATATTTTGGGATGAGAAAATTCCTAATTGTGTCTTAGGCTTGTTGAATGGCTAGCATGATGATATATTCGAAATTTTTTATTCTAATTGAATATTTAGGTTCGTAAATTCTAGATTTAAAATATTGTTTAGTTTTAGCCTGTCTTATATATGGTACCATATGTCCCGGTATGGACTGTTTTTCTAATATTTATCAAAATAATTTTTAGTAAAACTTTTATATTTTTTATGTGAATTAAAGATAATGGAGTTTTTAGCATTTTCCATGACACTTCTGAGGATCCGGATCATATCTTGTCATGGAAAATGCTGGATATCTATAAATCCAAGCGTTTTATCAAAAAAAGTGGTTCAAGTAAACGTTCAAGTGAACAAAATTTCTAGAGAATGAGACAAGAATCAAGTTTCTAGGATGAGTGAAAGAAAAACAACGATTTTTTGTAAAAAATTGCATTTTTTCAAAACTTCAATCTCATGTTACCATTATCCAATTAAAATGAAACTTCATTGAAATTGTAGTAAATTGAATCTAGTTTAAAAATGTACAGAGTCGTCTTTGTCGAAAACGTGCCCCTTCTTGGTCAAAATTGAGAAAAATGGAAAAAAGTACGAGTTTTAGGGATATTCAAAGGTGATCCCGGGGGCTGTTTTTTGACAGGCGCTAGTACTGGTTCTACTGAAGCTAAAGAGATGAAATTTTTATTATTTTACGCGTAATTTAAATATATTTAATTTATCCAATAGATATCTTTTTGATTTGATAAGCCCTTTTAGAGTTATTCAATAAAAACTGAAAAAACTCCGAAATTTTCTCATCTAATCAGTTTTAATTTATCTTTAATTTCTACTCCATGCCCTTCTGTCTCTTGGAAGTGTCGTCCAGTGCTGGATTACTTTGATTGAATTATTAGAATGAAACTTCATTTAAATTGTAGAAAATTTAATCTAGTTTAAAAATGTATAGAGTGGTCTTTGTCAAAAACATGCTTCTTCATTGTCAAAATGGGGAAAAATTGAAAAGGGAGATATACAAAACTGATCCCGGGGGCTGTTTTTTGACAGGCGCTAGTACCAGTTCTACTTAACCTAAATTGATGAAATTGTTATTATTTTACGCGTAATTTAAATATATTTAATTTATCCAATAGATATCTTTTTGATTTGATAAGCCCTTTTAGAGTTATTCAATAAAAACTGAAAAAACTCCGAAATTTTCTCATCTTGAAGCACGTAGAAAAATTTCGACAACACAGATTTGGGGGAAAACTTAGGGTAGTAATATTGGAGTATCAATAAAGGGATTCCAGCAATAAAATCTTTACCGGGAATTATTTCCTGTTAAAATCGTAATTTGCCTGGACTAATAATAATAAAATGGAACAATTTTGAACCCCCAGAAATTTAAATGACCCACTCTGAATCTTAACCCCCCCCCCTGAAGAACAAATCTGTAATAAAATTTGTATCTTTGTATCATTGTCTATATTCAAAATATTTAATTTCGTGTTGCTTTTTATTAATTGAAAAAGCAACTTTTTTTTTTTTTAAGGGAGAAGAATTCCCTCGAAACGTTTGGGGGTAATTAAACGTTTGAAGATTGTTTTTTTTAAAGATTTGTATTTATTTAAAATAATATTTAGAGAAAATGGACCTAGTGTGTCAAAAAACGGGTTTGGAAGAGTGGATTCTGGTACCTAAACGGGTGTAGAATAAGATTATAAAAATTACTTCAAATTAACATCAGCTTAGTAACAAAATTACAAAAGAACCAAAATTGCGAAACAACTTTTGAGATATTGATAACACTCGTTATACAGTTGGCACAAGACTGAAGCGTCACTTTATTCTTTTCCTTTCTTATAGTTATTTTTACAAAAAATACGTCACCACATAGGCATGACGTCACCAAAGTCGGCACCCAATCATAACTAACCATACCAAATCGCATCTCCCAACTGAAGGTGTGTTCAAAGTGATAATGCGTTATGAAACTTTAAATGCGTTTTTCTCAAAACTTCATTTTCACACACTAGGTCCCTTTTCTCGGAAAAGGTCACATTTAAAACAATTTGTTTACTTTATCTAATGCGAAGCATGGGTAAAGTATTGTAATTGGTCTGGCGGCAAGCGCGACTTCAAAGGGTCCTCAGGTAAAGACTACAGAACCCATGGAATCAATTAAGGTCACAAATTGTAGTATTCAATTAGATTGAATTTTAGCACGTGACAATTTTGACAAAAATTACCTGGGGTCTGGTCGAGAGGCCAAAAAGTGCCATTTTTTTTGGAAGTGCGTGCGGATGGATGGATGGATGTTATCGTTTTTTTCGTCCACGATTTTTTCCACACCGTTGCACCAATTGAAATGAAAATGAAAACCTAACATTATTTTAACAAAATAAAGCGCTGATTAGTTTTTGGTACATATCAGCCCACAAACATTAGTACTTTATTTCGGTACTTTTTTAGTTTTTTCTAAATATCTTGAAAATGACTTAACCAATTTTGATGAAATTTAACATTGTAATTGAGTACCTTGAGGACCACAAAAATGGTTTGTAAAATTATATTTTAAAGTACTTTACCCTAGACTACGATAGTTCATTGGATAAAGTTTAGCAACGATCCGTTGCAGTTTATTTTTTTTTTAAATATATAACTCCATATTGAGCACATCTTCAGGAGATACAAAAATAATCCTTTCTTTTATTTTCGTGAAACTCACCTAGCATTTATTGTCCCGTGGCCATTTACCTTATCAATTTCTTTAGTATTGTATTTATTTAGCAGTATAACATCCCCGATGAACATAGGAAAAGGAACACTAAACGCTCTATAAGGATTAGAATAAAAAATTACCTGTTTCCTTTCAAAGTAGCTTCAAAAATAATCATTCATATTTATTATTTTTATCGACACCTAAATATTCCGTCATTCCCATATAGATAGGTATGTCGTAGTTTTTGATTTATTATACTAAATTCAATTTGTTTTATTGTCAAATGGAAATTTCTTATTGTTTGCCTCCCTTTTGATCAAAATTGAATTTGATTAATTTGTATAAGGGTTGAAGGGCTGTGGGTTCTAATGCATCGAACTCATTAGTGCCCTTTTCCATTTTCTGGGGGTTCGATGTTTAATTAATCTGACACGGCCAGTTTCACCCTTACTATTTGGGGGGATGAATATAACTATACATTATCTGTGAATTCTCCTGACTTGATATACGTTATCCTATTTTACGTGCTTTATTTTGTCTGTTTGAATAAGTAAGTACAATATTGTATTCAAGTCGTGGGTTTTTACAAAAATTTTCCCACAATTAAATTTTTTTGAATTTATTTATTGTCACCGGGGAAAAAAGCCTATTTAGATAGCACATCAGTAAAGGGTTATTGAAGGAGCCGTGTTTTAGCCAGTAGAAATTCGATATGCTAGCCAGGCTCGAACCCAGTCCTCCCGCTTGAACATCGTCATCACGATGCTGAAGCGGAGCCAGCGCCTTAGCCAGCTCGGCCAACCAGACTCCCCACAATTAAAAATTTAAATATTATTAAAATAATAAAAGAAAGGAAGGGTCTGTAGCGCAATCGGTTAAATCACCAACTTTTCTAATCTGATTAGGAGAATATCAACCTAGACTTTATCAGTTTGATCCCAGCAAGAAGCAAAGTGAATTTATTTGAAAATAATAAAAAAACCTGCCCCTCGGCTCCAGAAACTGACAATCTCTGGTTCTACAAAACCTCGCGCATGCGCAGGACACAATTTCATAACAAGCTACCATGAATCGTGAGAGGCAAAAACAAGATTACCCCAGGTGGTAACCATATTTGTACCAAATATTTGTGTTTTTTTTTTCCTAAATAAGGAAGTAAAAAGTGCTGTACCATTTTGAAATCTCGACTAAATGGGCCAATTTTTTAAATAACTTGCCATCCTTGTTTACCAGACTTTTTTTACAATAAAGATGATTCAATGTTAGCCGATGAAATTTTTTTAAAACCCAAGTCCGCCAAAAATATTTTTTTTCTCCAAAAGTATGATACTTATGGTTTTATTTTAAATTCTTCTCAATAGCAGGATTATTCAGGATTGCGTATCAAAAGAAAATATGTAAATATGTAGCCACAGCATCTTGATATTTAGGGCAGAGTAGCGATTTTCAAAAAAATGCCTATAAAACTATGAGTCTTTTATTAAAAATAATTTGTATGTTCAGGACTGTCGTAAATTGCCCTATCCCCTGTTAACGGTTTATCGTTGTGATACGGGACACCCTGTATATTGTACTTTTCTAATATTGGAATTATGTAAAACTGTAATTCATATTTAGAATAAAATATATACTTGAATAAAAGATTTCACTGTCGATGGCAACAGAATTGTTTTTATTTTAGGTTAAAAAATAAAATGAGAGATGGAGTCTTCTATTTTTAAATAAAATAATTTTTAATTATTTCTAAAAGTAAAACATAAATTAAAATCTTTAGGGTACGCGACAATCTTTAGATCACCATATACATTAGAAAGTGAATTAAGTTAAAAATTCCGGAAAATGAAAAATCGGGTGTATATAAATTGACATGCCAAGATTGCAATGCAACTTATACAGGAAAAACAGAGAGAAATTTATCCATTAGGATCAATGAACACAAAAGGGCCTACAGATTAAAATATGAAAATTATGCATTTGCAGAGCATTTAAATGCAAATAATCATAGTTTTCCAGATCAATCCAAAATTAAATCGATCAAAGAAGTCAATGACCCCTTAATTCTTTCTTTAAAAGAATCCATAGAAATTTTAAAATCCTTAGAAAAACGCCCACATGAATCTTTAAATGAAAAACTAAAATTTATCAATGACCCATTTCTAAAAATCTTTCATTCATTCAGGTAAAACTCTTAAGAAAAAGCTTAAACAAAAGAAGACTGATAATAGCGCCGTCGTTATTAATTACTGTGACTAGAGGCTTATGGTAACTGAAATAAGACACATGAACGTTGGTAGATATGTGGTTCACAAATCTTACCCACAAATCAATACCCACGAATTATAAATAAAATCTATAATATAAATGTTATATAAATTTTAAATAAATATTATAATTAAATTTAAAATAAGAATTATATATAATATAATATATATAATATAATATGTATGATATATCTAAAATAATAACAATAAAGTATAAATATAACATAAGTATATAATATAAAAAATGAATAGTTATAGTGATTGTCTAATTATCTAAGTTTAACCATAATACGTTAGAGAAAGACGTATCAAATTATAGGGTTGAATTGTATATGATATATATAAATAAAATCATCATTTAATCTTTGAGATTAATTAAATGAAAATTTCCAAATGTTAAGTAACAAAGTTTCAAATGTTTTAAAAAATAAATAAGCACTCGACAGGGATGGAACCTGTCATGTTGCATTTATATATATATAATAATAATAATATATAATATATATATATATATATTATATATATAATAATAATATTTTTTCGATTAATTTTTCAATGTCAATTTTAAAATCCGCGCCTAAAAAATGTTTGAATGATGTTGCCCTTTTTCACCACCAGAAGAGTGTGCGTACGAAAAACGTAACGCTGTCATTCGTTGACTGAATTTTACTACCCATAATTTTCCATACCGGGCTCCTTATATGCAAATCGATTCTTACGGAGTAAAAACATTAGATTTTTTTCAAAATTTTCAATGCATAAATCTTAATTTGTAACTAATTTGTAACTAAATACTGAAATATTTGTGATAGACTGATGATGAAGGCAATGTCTTTGAAACTATAGTCTCTAGAAATAATTAAAAATTATTTTATTTAAAAACAGAAGACTTCATCTCTCATTTTATTTTTTAACCTAAAATAAAATATATACCTCATTTGCATCTTCTCTTCAATTTATAACCATATTCGTATATATGTATGTATATATATATAGGAAAAGTTGTAGAGAGTTTGAAACCATTATTTGATAAATAAAAGTTTGTGAGTTATCTCAGTCTTGTTTAATTTATTCAAATGCACCCATTCACCTAGGTAACTAAAGAGATTAGATAAATGTATATATATAAAGGGTGTTTTGTAGTGAAAACTTTAATTGGAAAAGCTACTTAGACGAAGCTAATGAAAATGTTAGAAACAAGTATTAAAGTCTTATACAAGATGCAAAGAACAAGCCATGAATGGCTGACGGGGAATCCCACGTTTCAGAGCCATCAGCTGACAACTCGATTACGCCCTGAAGCAAGCAACGATGCTCGATGAATATTGAACATATTGGAATTAAGAATCAGTTAAGGGCGGCGAGATGAAGGAAACTAATACAAATAAGGGCGACCCGCCCACGCCCACGTTCACAACAAGAGGGAAAAAAAACGATCATCTCTTTTGCAAGGACGGAATAGATAGGATCAAATTGCTTATGAAATTATTGAAAATTTTATTTAATCAATTTGGGGTGGGGGGGGGGTGAGATTTTTTTATCTGGAATAAAAAACGATTGCTTTTTTGAATAAGAAATGCTAATGAATGTTTAATAATTTGACAATTTTTGGATCAAACAAAATAGAAATACAAAAAGAAACAAATAGGTTGTCCTCTGCTTGATGCAAATAAAAATACACACATATATATCGAAATTATATATCTGTATATATATTATTATTTGTTTAAAACTATATAAACAAAAAAATTTCAATTAAATCAAAGGATTTGTCGTGGGGGAAAATTCGGAAGTTTGGATAAAGAAATCTTATCGGAAATCAAGAACGCCTCTGGAGAAGTTGCTCTAAATATGAATTTTAAACTACGCTTAAAATACGCAACAACAAACAAAAATATTTGGTTCAACAAAACGTGTCTTTCCGAAAACATAACTCCCAATTATGTACATATCAAGACAAAAGACCGTTCTGAAATTGATTCACGAGTGGTTCGAGATACCCGGAAAAATGGGCAAGCCTGCAAATTAATAAACATTATCAATTAAGGGACACATTCAAATATTATATATATGAAATCCACATTAGGTTGACAAAAATCCTACATGCATGCCAATTTGTTGCTTGTTACAAAAAGGGATACGGTATATGGTTAAATATGAATGTGAAGTGGAAGTTGATTTTAATTTTAACTGGCTCCCAGGTAAGTAAAGATCGAAAATTTTCAATATCCATATGGACCCCATGAAAAATAATATTTATAATTAAAAAAGATTGATGATGAAGACCAAGTCTTCGAAACTATAGTCTCAAACAAATAAATAATATATATACAGATATATATATGTTTATTTGCATCAAGCAGAGTTTCTTTTTGTGAATCAACAACTCGGCTACTCTCGGCAAAACAAAAACTTTTCAGTGAAAACAAAGATTTAAGTATCTTTTTGAGTGTCTTTTTTTGAAAAAAGATGGAAATTGAATGAAAAAAGATGGAAATTATTTCAAAAATCAACCCAGTATATAATAAGGGGACGAACCTCTCTGATATGCAATGTAAAAATATTTCTCTAATATCTATGATGTCCTTAAAAGTTAAATTCATTTAATAAAAAACTTTTCAATTAAAATAGAGATAGCATGGAATTTTGTATGATATAATTCCTGTTTTTTTATTTTCATACTTATTTTTGATAAAAATAGGGCAAAATCACAGCTTTGTGTTTAAAAAATTATTATTTTTTTTTTAATTTTCATTACTTTATCAAAATATGTTTCACTTTCTCACTTAACAAAATCAATTATAATAGAAAATAAATAAAAAATTTTACCTTAGTTCAATACTCTAACCGCTCTTGTCGATTAATAAGAATTTTGAAAATATTATTTGTTAATTTTCTTGAATTTATATTTATTTTTGAGGCAGGCCAGGCGATTTTAGAGAAGGACTTGGGCATTTTTTGAGTATGTCCCTGATCTAAGCAAAAATAAAAACAAAGAGGTTGTCCGCTGCTTGATGCAAATAAACATACACACATATATATCTCGAGATGATATATCTGTATATATATTATTTATTTGTTTGAGACTATAGTTTCAAAGACTTGGTCTTCATCATCAGTCTTTCTTCAATTATAAATGTTTTTCATGGACTCAATATCCATATGGATATTGAGTCCATGAAAAACATTTATAATTGAAGAAAGACTGATGATGAAGACCAAGTCTTTGAAACTATAGTCTCAAACAAATAAATAATATATATACAGATATATCATCTCGAGATATATATGTGTGTATGTTTATTTGCATCAAGCAGAGGACAACCTCTTTGTTTCTCTTTGTGAATCAACAACTCTGCTACTCTCGGCAAAACAAACACTTTTCATTTCAATCAAAAATAAAAATTCCAGTTCAAGAAATATCTAATTTATCATATATTATAATTGAATTTTCACTCTGGTTGAAAATAATGACGCGTTATAAATAAATAAATGAATAAATTTATTTCCTTTTTTTGGGTGAGGGTGGATTTTATTGGATGCGGTAAGATATAAGTTGGAGTCTGGTCTGTGGTGTGGTGTGGTGTGGTATCTTCTAAAACCTTTCCGATATATTAAATATTTATCTTTTAATCAGCAAGATATAGAAGCAAACATCAAAAACAGCAACCTCATAATTTATTTATGATAATATATAGATTCATTTTTTTTGTTTTTATTAATTTATTTTATTTTAATGTTTAAATAGAAAAATTTAGATATCGATATATAGATTAAAAACACTTTGTATAAAATGCATTTCAAAATAATCTAAAAAGTAGAAAATATATTTTTTTGAGTATCCAAAAAACTTGAACAGAATGAAAATAAAAAATTAAATTAAATTATAATTTAAATTCGCGCATGTATAGGGTCCGCCAAATAACTTTCTTTTTTTTTTAAATTCTTAAAAAAAAAAAAACTACTGAATATTTTCTCAAATTTCTTTTTTTATTTGAAAGTACAATCCTTCCGGTTAATAATGGAAAATAATTTCATTCAAATGGCTGCCTCGGCTGGCCATGCAGTAGCCTACACGATCGGTCCAATTTTTAAGCACATTATCGATTGTGTGCAGCTGTATTTCACCAATGGCTTCACGAATATTGTCCTTTAAAGCGTCAATTGTCTCTGGCTTGTCGGCGTAACACTTATCTTTGACGGTGCTTCTCTTCTTCCAAAATCCGTACGCAATTTTCGCACACATTCTGCAACATTACCATGATTTTCAAAGTAATGTCGCAATATTTCCCAGCGTTGTTCAAGCGTATACACAACCATATTCGTTCAGCGGAAGGATAAAACTAATTATCTGTCAAATCAAACATGAGCTAAGTGTTACGATTCACGAAATAAGCACTAGTTGAAAAAAAAACGTTAGATGGCGGACCCTGTATTTATTTTAATCATACTAGTACAAAATGAACATTTCATTACTACTTTTTATTGATTCTGAAATAAAATGGTCTTTTTTTTAAGAATTTATAATATTTTAGCATAAGTATAGAATTTTCATTATTTATATCAAAAAATATAATATATAGAAAATATATGTATTTTTTCTATTAATTTCTCAATGGATGAATTATTAAATGGCGATCGCAAATACGTATAGGTATGTGCAAAATTTCAAAAAAATCAGCTTAGTGGATCGAAATTCGAGTACATGATTCTACCTATCATTGGAATTTTTATTTTTGACGTTTATTGAGACAACAAAAAAAATGTCAAAAAAATCAAAGATGTGGCCATCCATTTGACTTTACCATACAACCTGGCTTCTCACTTTTTTTTTTTTTTTTTTTTTTTAATGATATTGATGTGAGAAGGAGATACACCAGAAGGTGGATCCCCTAAAGGCCTGTATGGGCTGGCCCCTCCATCGTGAAAAGAACAGAGTAGAAGGAAAAGAAGCCGGGATCACGAGCCAATCTCAGAAACTTAGATACAATTCAATATCCAATTTACTAAGGTTTTAGGGGCTTCGAGCAGTGGTAAATTCTCCGCGCGATAAATTCGGTTAAATTTATCTCCCAGTTAAATTTAATATTTAATAAAATTATTTATAATCATGTAGGGGGGGAGGGGGTTAGTTTTTGCATTTTTAGACTCCTGGGGGCCCACTGATTATGTATACAAAATTTGGTTGAGTTTGGTAAATGGTCAAGATTTTCATTTTTTGACCATACACCACTCCCCCCATTTTGGGAGGTTAGTTTTTGCATTTTTAGACTTCTGGGGGTCCACTGATTATGTATACAAAATTTGGTTGAGTTTGCTCAAATGGCCTAGATTTTTAATTTTTAACCCCCTCCACCTCCTTAATTTTGGGTCGATATGCACCAAAATCTAATCAGCTCTTAATCTCAATGGACCAAAACCACGTCTGAAATTTGGTCTTGATATTCACACTAGTTTTTGAGCTAGCTCGTCCACAAAAATTTGGTAACACAGAGACTAACAACCAGACAGACTAACAGACATTTTTACAAAACAATTATTATCTCGAAAAATATAATTTTTTCGATGTTTGCTTATTAGAGCTTTTTTGTAGAGCGAAATGCCATGGTTGCGCTCAATTTTTTTTAATTAAATTTGTTTCAACAGTTTTTGAGATATTTCGAAATAAAGAAGGAACAAAACCACTTTTTTCATGCACGATTACAATACTTGACCATACCCTGTATGGTAAAGTAAAAATTAGGTATCTAGATTCTGTAATATTATTAACATTATTTTCTCAAATTTAAATTTTATTCAAATTTCTGAATTTGATAAGATATTTTATTGTGCGAAATCCCGAAAAATTCCTTAATTAAATTGAAATTCGATTATTACACCCTTCTTTTATCTTAAGTCAGGGTTGTCCAACCGCGCATGCAGCAATGAATGCGGCCAAATATAAATTTATAAACTTCGTTAAAACATTGATATGTTTATATGTATCTAGTTCCTGGAAAAGACTTAACAATTTGGTGGGATAATTTTGTTTCTCTAAAATAAGAAATCTACCGAAAAGTTTTCGAAAAATAAGTGCTCTAATTTTAACTTTTGAATCTGGACTAAAATTCAAGATTTCCGTAAAAATAATCACCATTTCGGTGTATTTTCGACTCAATTTTCATTAAATAAAAATGTTTTACTTGCCATCTTTCTGAAATGTATAACCTTCCAAACTTCAACACCTACGCCCTTCACCTTTTTCTTGATCTATTCCTCCTTCTCTTCAGTAATGCAGGGATCTTTCGAGATTCATAGGGGCCGCGTTTTCATGGGCCTCTGCTTGCATTCGATAGCATAAAAAAAAAAAATTATCTGCCGCCCGAGACATTTTTTTTCTTCAAATGTAGCCCGGGTAAGCTAAAAGGTTGGACACCCCTGATCTCAATAGAATGATGAATTTAAATAAAAGCATTCAACAAACATATTTTCTATAAAATTACAGGTACAAAAATCGACTAAAATTGTCCAATTTTGAGCATCGAGATTTTAAATTATTTAAATTTTTCAAAAGTCATAGGATAAAAAGAGTTAACTTATTTGATAACCTTTATCTAAAAGTCTCAAATTTCAAAAAACAAAACAATGAAAAAGAACTCAGATTTAAGAACGTTTTTGACTAAAAAATAGTCAGTGATGGTCAAACTGGAGTCATACAAACGATTTTATTAATTAACGCCAGTAAAATATTCCTATTTGTCCAGAATGCATACACCCTCCTTGGTATTGAACTAAATACGGTTTACTCTGCCCTGATAATATATTATTTTTTAACTTTGCAATTTATTTATTCATTTTTTTTAATTGCAATTAACTATCAACTTATTTAAGCTAGAGTGGCGATGGGGTGGCGCAAGTACTGTTAATTAAGTTGGCTCATCAGCTAGCAATGGATGTCACTTTAATTGGTTTGCGTTTAATCATGCCCCTACATTTTTTTCATCGGGCCCGAGCGAGAGAAAGAAGTAAAGAGGGGGGGGGCGATGATTTTTTTCATAATTTGAAACGTTTAGTCGTTAGCGTTGCGCGCTTGATAATACTCCACCCCCGCCTTGTCTCCAATTATCCAGCCGCTTTTCTCACCCCCGTTTGCTATTAAATACCCTCCATCTGGTGGATCGTCAGTGCATCGATCCACTTATTAGAGAGTTGGCTGAAATATATATATATACAAAATCCCCAGGTTTCAAATTAGATTTTTTTTATTCTCGCTTATTCTTTTTTTTCGCCTTGAAATGTTTACAGCGAGATTATTCGTAAAATTAAAACTACAGGAAAGATGGTGTCCCCAGCACTAATTTTTATTTTAAATGTGTTTTAAACATTATAACAGACGAAAAAGAGGGGGGGACACAGCTGAGAGGATGGATGAAGGTCCAGAAGCCATATTGTAATATTCCCAGTTGATGTTTAACATGACACTGACTAAGATACACTGACCACTATCCATCTCCTATCCTATCTCTCTCCCTCTTATATAGCCCTCACACTATCCCCAGCCTCAAACCACTGCCCCTATCTACCCCCCTCACTATCCCTATCTCTCTCCCCTTATACACCCCTTGAGAGCAATTAGTCCAAGCTATACTTAGCTTATCTTCTGAGATAATCTTAATCGGCTTAGAATAGTACGTCATACTACTTATTTTCATTTTAACTTATTCATTTTAATTATTTAAACGTGTTTTAAAACATATAATGAAAATATTATTGACTTTAAAAAATTCCTATAGAAATTCAAGAGACGTGGTCTACTACTTGATCTGAGAAATTATGGATTATTTTAAATATGTCAGAAGAGTTGATTCCAAAACCCCATGCTATTTAAATTGGAAACTTAATCGCTTGCATAGAGCCTCAAAGGTGCCTCTTGTTTAAAATTATGTTAAGTTCTACATCACACATCAAGGTCTAAGGTTTTACTATGAAAATTGATCATGGAGTGTGAAGCAAAGAATGTTCCAGTAATGATCTCTTAAAGTTGAATTAAACTTTTTTTTTACCATACCTAGTATGGTCGAGTTTGCTCAAACGACTTAGATTTTTAATTTTTAACCCCTCCTCGACCTCCCTTAATTTTGGGTCGATATGCACGAAAATCAAATCAGCTCTTAATCTCAATGGACCAAAACTACATGTGAAATTTGGTTTCGATATTCACACTAGTTTTTGAGCTAGCTCGTCCACAAATTTGGTAAAGCACAGACTAACTAACTAACAGACATTTTGACAAAACAATTATTATCTCGAAAAATATAATTTTTTCGATGTTCACTTATTAGAGCTTTTTTGTAGACCTAAATACCATGGTTTCGCTCAATTTTTTTAATCGAAATAGTTTCAACCGTTTTTTAGATATTTTGAAAAAAAGAAGGAAAAAAACACTTTTTTCATGCACGATTACAATACTTGACCATACCATGTATGGTAAAGTAAAAGAACAAACGCATTCCCCCACCTCATTTATTGCTCTGACTTTTAGAGAATGAACTCGAAATTTTACAGCATCCAACTTTCACGTGACATACAACTCTTAATCTTCCAAAACACTTATCCAGATGCAGTGCCGTAGCCAGAAAATTTCCATGGGGGGGGGGGGGGGATCAATCCAGAAAGAAAAATATTTAGTGGGAATTGTTTTTTATTAAAACAAATAGGTACTTCAAGAAATTAAAAAAGAACATAATTCTTAATTAAACATATGAAATATAATTAATTACGGTTAGTTTGGCATAATAAACGGTTTGTTGTTGCCATTACTCATCCCAAGAGCCCTGCCCCTGTCAGAACCCCCACCCATGACTACGCCCCTGTCCAGATGTAGTTTCCCACTTTTTCTTTTCTTGTGAAGGATTTCCGTAGTGCAACGGTGACGTCACATCTAGCTTGTAGTGTTAATTGCGTTCGAAATTGTTTGTAAAAGAAGGATGAGTCAATTAATTTTTTATTATAAACAAAATGATCGGGTTCTGTGAGAGTTGATGCCATTACACCTGCGTGGTCCAATAAACGAAAAATCACTGGACCATACCTACGTGTGAAATTTGGTTTCGATATTCAAATTAGTTTTTGAGCTAGCTCGTCCGCAAAAATTTGGTAACGCACAGACTAACAGACATTTTGACAAATCAATTATTATCTCGAAAAATATAAGTTTTTCGATGTTCACTTATTAGAGCTTTTTTGTAGAATGAAATAACATGGTTTCGCTCAATTTTTTTAATCAAAATAGTTTGACCAGTTTTTGAGATATTTTGAAAAAAAAAGAAAAAAAAACACTTTTTTCATGCATGATTACAATACTTGACCAAGTAAAAAAATATATATAAGTGTTAAGTAATCCCTTATAATAATGGAGTTTCGAATTTTCTAAGGGGGGGGGGGTAATAAGTTTTATAGGGCGGCATCCCACTTTGCCACTTTGCCCCCCCCCCTAACCACGCCCATGGAAATCGGACTAAAAATTAAGAGGACAGGGTAAATATGTTAACTCTTTATTCGATTTGCGCTAAATTTTGCACAGGGGGGGGGGTGGAAGGTATGATAAAGTTGTGAGATAGCCATATCAACTATTTAATTGGTAAATAGCCGATTTAGAATAGACATGACATAAAAAATGTAAAAAAATCAAATTAGTCAGCTCGTTTCTCGCCCTGATTGCCGCTAAATATGCTCCATCCAGTGGATTGTCAATGCGTCAATCCACTTATTAAAGAGTTGGTCAAAAAATCCCGAGGTTTCAAATTAGATTTTCTATTGAGCTTTTTTTTTTACGACCGTATCTAATTCGATTAAATTTATCACATTTGTGTCCAACACCCCACGGGACAAAACGTGTATTTTTTCTTCTCTCTGGGCTCTAGTAATATCTATTACCGTGAGTTTTATGTGGAAAATGTATATTCTCCTTGGTGGAAGATGAAAGGATCGTAAATGTTTTTTTTTTACTAATTGCTAACTTTACAAAAGAGAAATATAAAAAAAAAGCTTCCTTTTATGGTATGATTAAAATTATCGAATTTGTCAGCCGCAGCCATAGTCAGCCCCCAGGAGAGTGGAAATAGAAAATAATATATAATATAATCACAGTACAAAGGGTCTGTCCATCTTGTTTGTGTATTGAATTTTCAATAAAAAAATAAATTTAATAATAATAAAATCTAATAAAAAACAATAACATTAGATTTTTCTTCATTTTGTGTAGTAGAAATAATTTAAGAAATGGATATCTTATTATATTAAACGAACAATTCTTGTATATATATAGAATCAGTTTCTCGAAAACGGCTCTAACTATTTGGATGAAACTCACGGATTAGGGGGTTTTTGGGTTGACTATTCGTCACGGTCTCATCTTCGGTTTTTGATAGGTTTTTAGTTAATTGAAATAATTATTCACAGGTTGTTGTCTTGATAAAAATGTATAATTACATTTTAATTCAATTTCCTTTTAATCATTAATTGGTTTTAAAATTTTAAATCCCACTAATAAATCATTACAAATATTATTATATATTAAAATTAGTCAATTTAATTAATTAGATAGCTGTTTCAAAAAATTGTTATTTAAATAAAAAATAAAATAATTAGAGGTTTTGGAGATGAAGAGGTAGAATTTAATGCTGAATTGATGGAAAGGCTGCTCAAAGATAAAGAAAACTACTAATTCCGATTACATTGAATTAAATTAGTATTGAATTTTTGACGTTTCGATTATTATTGGTAAGACTTGCTGAAGACATGGAAGAATCGATTTAATACCAGTTCTCACTTTTGGGGAAAAAAATTGATGTTTTTTAATGAAGATTATTAACAGGTGGTTGAATCAAAATAAACAAATGTTTGATTAAATAAAAAACAAACACATGCATTACCGAGCATCGCTCGGTGTTCCAGTATTAATTGTTTTAAAAAACATTGAGTAATCTAGAAGTGGGTAGCAGAGTTGATTTTATAAAAAATATATATAATTATTTATAACAATCTAGATCAAACAATTCGAAATACGGTTGTTCAAATTTGGAATCATTTATCAGTAATTTTCTTCAATTTCTCAAAAAATAAAAAAAATTAATCTTAAACTATTATTTGTACGAAGAACGGCATATTATTCAGTCCTTCTAATACCCTTTTTCGATATCCTCACCCTTTTAGGGGGTGAAAGGATGTTCAGAAAAATAAATTTAATCGTACTAGAAAATCATAAGATGGTGTCATCTATTAAATCCGTTGAAATGGAATATTTTTAATTATATGTCGTATACTGGCACTCGGGTTCGATTCCCGAGGGGGTGAAAAACAACCCCTCTGATTTCCTAACCATCTTATGATTTTCTAGTAAATTTGAATCTATTACCATCGGCAAATTAATATCTTTCACAATAAATTTAATTCATATTCGTTTTTAGAGCATTGAAATTGTTTCAGAATCTACTAGATATCATCCACTTAAAGGGAACGTTAAATTAGGGGTAGTTACCCTTTTAAAAGGTGAAGGGATGTTCAGAAAAATATATTCAATTCATATTCATGCTTAGAGCATTGAAATTGTCCCAGAATTTGCTAGATATGATCCACTTAAAGGGAAAGTTAAATTAGGGGTAGTAACCCCTTTAAGGGGTGAAAAGATGTTAAAAAAATAAATTCAATTCATATTTGTGTTAGAGAATTGAAATTGTTCCAGAATCTTCTAGATATCATCCACTTAAGGAGAGAGTTAAATTTGGGGTAGTCTCCCTTTTAAGGGGTGAAGGAATGTTCATAAAAATATATTCAATTCATATTCATGCTTAGAGCATTGAAATTGTCCCAGAATTTGCTAGATATCATCCACTTAAGGAGAGAGTTAAATTAGGGGTAGTCTCCCTTTTAAGGGGTGAAGGAATGTTCATAAAAATATATTCAATTCATATTTGTGTTAGAGAATTGAAATTGTTCCAGAATCTGCTAGATATCATCCACTTAAGGAGAGAGTTAAATTTGGGGTAATCTCCCTTTTAAGGGGTGAAGGAATGTTCATAAAAATATATTTAATTCATATTCATGCTTAGAACATTGAAATTGTTCCAGAATTTGCTAAATATCATCCACTTAAGGAGAGAGTTAAATTAGTGGTAGTCTCCCTTTAAGGGGTGAAGGAATGTTCATAAAAATATATTCAATTCATATTCCTGCTTAGAGCATTGAAATTGTCCCAGAATTTGCTAGATATCATCCACTTAAGGAGAGAGTTAAATTAGGGGAAGCTCCTTTTAAGGGGTGAGGGAATGTTCATAAAAATATTTCAATTCATATTCATGGTTAGAGCATTGAAATTGTCCCAGAATGTGCTAGATATCATCAACTTAAGGGGAAAGCTAAATTAGGGATAGTTACACCTTTAAAAGATGAAGGGATGTTTAGAAAAATATATTTAATTCATATTTATGCTTAGAGCATTGGAAATTATCACCAGAATCTGCTAGATATCATCTACTTAAGGAGAAAGTTAAATTAGGGGTAGTAACCCCTTTAAGGAGTGAAGGGATAATCAGAAAAATAAATTATAATATGTAATAAATTAAATAAATAAGGAGTTATGACAAGAGAAAGTATGTTTTAGTAAACTAGAAAGTGTCCATATGTCTTACCTTTGGCTGGCTGGCTGGTCAGAAGGGGCCCCTCTGCCTGCCTGGCTTCAACTGAGCCTTCATTCAAACAGAACCAGAATGGAAAATATTTATTTCAATTCATATCAATTTCCGGCAATTTCGATAAATAATTTTTCAAAATAATTCCAAATAAACATTTCCATTCATTTTTCTATTAATAATTTACTCTCGGGAGATGGACCAAAATAGTAGGGATGGAATCGGAATTTTTTGCGGAGAGAGGGGGTGCCCGATTTTTTGAAAATCGTTGAAAGTTCATTTTGGTGTTAAAATGTTTGTATATTTAAAATCAATAAATGATAAGATTTTGGGTTTTCTAATTTAAGAACTTTTAGTGAAAGAAATATTTTTCTGCTTCACCATGAGAAGCAAACAGGTGTTTAAAAAATAAACTTGTATTATTTATTAGTTGAATAAAAGATTTCACTGTCGATGGTAACAGAATTGTTTTTATTTTAGGTTAAAAATAAAATGAGAGAGTCTTCTGTTTTTTAAATAAAATATTTTTTAATTATTTCTAGAGACTATAGTTTCGAAGGCATTGCCTTCATCATCAGTCTATCACAAATATTTCAAATTAGTTACAAATTAAGATTTATACATTGAAAATTTTGAAAAATATATAATGTCTTTTTCTTCATGTTTCCTCTCGGGAGATTAGAATGTAACTGCTCCACATTCTAATCTCCCAAGAGGAAACATGAAGAAAAGACATTATATATTTTTCAAATTTTCAATGTATAAATCTTAATTTGTAACTAATTTGAAATATTTGTGATAGACTGATTATGAAGGCAATGCCTTCGAAACATATAGTCTTTAGAAATAATTAAAAATTATTTTATTTAAAAAACAGAAGACCCTCTCATTTTATTTTTAACCTAAAACTTGTATTATATTTATATCATTTATTTATAAGGAAATACTATAGTTGTAAATTTTCAAGCTAATAGAGAACATTTTTCAAATGCTTAAGAATTTGATTAAAATTAAAAAATAAATAAATAAATAAAAATAATAAAAATAAATAAAATTGTATAAAATTTTTCACTACTTGGATCCAATGTTACGAGCTTTTAGTGAATTGACAATATTTTTGTCAACGAACAGTTTGAGGTAGAATGTTAAACCTTAGCAGGTATTTTTAGCCTTAGCAAAAATGTCAAACGTGCTTTTTCGTAATTTGCATTTCTTACATAGAACAAATAGAATTCTTGATTATATCTCCCTGTACCATATAAGAATCACCCATTTTGGCGGCCTATTTTTCTTTTTTGATTCTCGAATGAAAATCTTTTAGTATTTCATGTTTTAAGGCGTCTCTCCAAATTTTAGCTCGATAAAATTTTTTTAGAATTTTAAAAATTTCACAAATTAAAGAATAAATAATTTATTTTTTAGATACAGAAATTCTTTCTAAAAAGTTCTCGCTAAACATTTAGCTCAAAGTGTGAATTTTTAAAGATCTCTCAAGGATTTTGATGATTTCTTAGTGATAGGGTCATGTTTGAGGTTTTCGAACGACCTTTAAATATTAAATTTTAGAGCTGATTTTTTTTTTTTTTTTTGTGTTACAAATCAAAATGTGTTGCAACGCCTAAATAAAGAAATGGAAATCATGACTACAATCAAGGCAAGAAAACTGGAATATTGGGACACATAATGAGAAATAAAGAACGATATGGGCTCCTTCAGTTTGTACTACAGTGGAAGATAATGGGAAAGAGAGGACCGGGCAGAAGACGCATCTCTTGGCTTAAAAACCTAAGAACTTGGTTTGCTACTTCCACTACGGGTCTATTTAGAGCCTCGGTAAATAAAATTATAATTGCCAGAATGATCGCCAACGTCCAGTAACGGACAGGCACTAGAAGAAGAAGAAGAAGATACAGAGTATGATGAAATATTCTAAGTGGTTTTTTGCTTCGTTTTTTCGAAATTTTTCAAAAACGGCTGAAACTATTTTGATAAAAAAAATGACAGAAACCATTGCGTTTCGGTCTACAAAATGTTCTAATGAGTGAACATCGAGAAAATTAAGTTTCGGCATAATCACCAGTCAATTTTTTGAAAACTGTCTTTAATGAGATAAAAAGAGCCAGGGTATGCAGTAGGCACGAAGTCCGACCGTTTCTGTTGCATATTCACTGAATCACAGGCGTTATTGACTATAAATAAAACAATTTAATATCGAATATATTTAGGTCTGTATCACGAATCAAAAACCATGTTACTAACATCGGGATGTTAAATTAATATAATATATTTTTTACCTTTATGTGAATGAATAAATTGATGACTTACCTGCAACAAAAGAAAAAGAAACAATTAAACAAATTTCATAATTAAAATAGGTTTATTACTAATTACTAATAATAAAATGGAATGAAAAAAATATTTTTTTAACGACCTGGTGTAGAAGTTGGTTTGTATGACATTATAGTAGGGATAGAAATGTCACATTATTTCCTACGGGAGCTAATATAGATTATTTTCCGTGGGAAATAATTATAAATAAAATAAATGAAATAAATGCAATTTGTTGTTATAGCAACAAAAAAAGAAAACAAGGAATACGTAGTTAATTCTACACTTAATTTAAAAATAATGAAAAATTAATATGTCAATATTTTATTTGAATATTCGTTTTAAATATGAGGTCGTGAAAAAAATAGTATATACACCTCAGGAGAGAATATCCCTCGGAATTTTGTAGCCCTCTGGCTACCAATTGCACCTCGAGAAAAATAATGCATTTCTCTCCCTTGATGTATAATATAATAGTACCTGGAGGCACCGAGCGATGCTCGGTAACCCCTGACCCCCACACCCCCCTCCCGAAACCATACACCTCGCCCCCAACACTGCACCCCCACTACACCCCACCCCACCCCGGATCCCCCAAAACTGCACCCACCTCATGCACCTCCCACATCCATCCCCACCCCCGACCAAGTTTTTGCATTTCTATCTTTCTAATCGTCCACATATTATGTGTATATTTGTTTACTCGTACACCAATTTGCCCACATTCGTTCATATTGATAAACATTATAAAAAATACATAAGAAAATAATAATAATAAAAATAATCGTATAGGATCTGAAATAAAAACATAAAATTAAAAAAATGAGTGCGTCTCGGGACGTGCGACAGAAGTGATAACTTTCAAAAACTAATGTGAATATCAAAATGAAATTTCACATGTAGCTTTGGTGCATTGAGATTAAGAGCTGATTAGATTTTGTTGAAATCTAACCAAAATTTAAGCGAGAGGGGGGGGGGGTTTAAAAATTAAATTGATAAAAATTTTTAACAAAAAAAATAAATAAATAAATAGATAATTAGTAGAGAGTGTGGTGTTGGTGCAAGGTGAAACATATTAAAAAAAAATAGTGTTACTATTTATTTATTTTTTTTGGGGGGGGGGGCAAAAACGGGGTTTCAAAAAAGAGAACTATAAAATTCATAGTATTTAATATAAATCCTTGACCCTTTAATCGATTTGTACGAAATTTCGCATACGGCCCTTATATGACCTTATTAAAATGACTCCCTATGTGAAATTGATAGTGACCGAAAAAGAGCGGGGTTTGTGTTTAATATGTTTCACTATAAACCAACACCGCTTTCCCTAAATGTTGTTTTTACCTATGTTTGTTATCCTTTATAATCACCGAGTTTTAGTTTTTTAGTTATAACTCGAGTTCTAATTAAGCTAAAAACAAGCGATAATTTGAAAATCAAAGAGGAAGCTGTTTTCTATTACCTCAACAAAATATTTTGATTGCAAATATTGCTGTTTAATATCTAATAGGAATCGAAAATAGGTCAAAATGGCCTTTTTCGTCGTTTTGACCGAGAATATCTCAAAACTCTGAAGTGTTGTAAAAAAAAAATCGAGAAATTGAATGATAATCAGCGTATAAAACTCTACTGGAATTCATTGTTAGGTTTACGGGGACAAATTTTTGTTGAATAGTGTAATTATAAATTATATTTTATTAAATACTAGCTGCAAGGCCCGCCTTCGGTGGGCCTCTTGCTAGCCAATCCCGGAACTTCTCCCCTGCCTCTAATCACCCTCCAATCCAGTAAATCTACCCCCTGGACTCCCCACCCATGGAGCCCTCGTCCTCTCGATCCCCCACCTTTCCCGTGGATCCAAACCCTCACCACTGGACCCCACCTTACAACCCCACATAGGTATATATATATATAGGTACAGACGTGGGCACAAATCCCCCTTAGAAGCCCCAAGGAATCCCTCCCCCTTACTTCCAACCCTTGGAGCCCGCACCCCCACACTACAAACATAGAAACAAAGGTACATACAAAGATAGTGACAAATGCCCTTTACTATTACTCGAGGGTGAACCGCGACCTAATATGCTGTACACCTACTTTAACTTGTACTTCCAAATATTTTCAAATACTTCCAAATATTTCCAAGTACTTCCAAATATTCCCAAGCACTTCCAAATATTTCCAAGTACTTCCAAATATTTTCAAGTGCTTTCAAAATACTTCCAAAGAGGTGTACACCTACTTCCAATCGTGGATCACCCCTCGGTATTACCTATGTGATTAAATATATGAGAGTGGTAAGGTTTATGGTAAAGTCATGTAGATGGCCACATCAACTTATTTTCCACTATCTTCCATCTTGTTAATAGAAAAAAATCGGTATGTAAATTTAGTCTGGGAAAGTGACGAAGTGGAGAGGAAAAGAGGTGGTTGTACTCCCCGAGCCGAGAAGCGGCAAAATCATCCTTGGGGAGGTCTTATTTCAATTGCACGTCTATCATTCCACTCTGCGTTGGAGTTTTTCCACCCTCTTGGGGGGTGGGATTCATGCATCGGACCGTGAGGTTGTTGCCACTAACCCGCCCCCGGGGGGTGGAGTGGATGAGAGATTGAGGCGGCTGGAATCTTTTGAATTGAATCGCAAAGTCGAAGCGAAAACAAATAAAGTTGCGTCGAGGCATTCGAACACAGATTTGTATTCATGGTTTTTATTTGGGCCTGCAAGCTACGACGACGACGACGACCTTTTTTTTATTTTTTCACTCCCTTTTCCTCAGCAAAAAAATAAAAAAAAGGAAGCTTCTTTTCTTTGGTCCTTCCATAATTCGTATTTGTATTAATATCAAAGGGCTAACGGACGCATGAAATTGAACTCAGAGTCCGCTGTTCGTTTTATTAACTCCAAAACCTCTTGTAGTCTAAGGCAGTTTTTTTTTTTTTTTTTTAATAAAATAATAATTTCTTTTATACCCATGATCCATATTTTTTTATTTTTTAGAAAAAAGTTTTTTATAATCCGTTTTTATTCTCCGTCACAAGTTTTAAAAGTGTGTTTTTTAAGAAGATAACGTAAGCAACGAGGCATTGAATTTATAATCGAATTTACTACTTGCCTATAAATGATATATATGATATGTAATATACAAAGGCGTAGCCACGGGATGGGATTTGGGGGGGGGTCAGAAGCCCCCCTCCAAGGGAAGAACTCATGGGATGAGTAACGGCAACGATAAACCGTTTCTTATGGCAAACTAACCATAATTAAATATATTTCATATGCAACGAAATTTTCTCTGGAGGGAGACGGACTGGTAGAAATTTTAATTGAATGTAATGGAAGGCAGCCCAGGGGTAGTGAGGAAAGAAAAAATTAACACATATCAAATAAGGTGTAATTTATTGGAATCCTTCCTCCTTTCCTTTCAAACAGACGTTTTTGAGGATTTTCCCTCCTTCTTCAGGAAGTGGTTAATATGATAATGGATGTTTGTTTTTGAAAATGGATATGAGGCTTGGATGTGAGGTGACGTGAGTTTGCTCTTATAGCAAGGGTTTTTGCTTATATACTAATTTCTTTAAGAGTGGTGGGTATTACTCAGGGTTCTCTCTCAATGCTTATAATCTGAAATGGTCTAAGTTAAAACAAGCTACTTTACTGAAGTTAAGTAATAAAATGAATTTAAATAAAAAAATGCAAATAAAACAAAAAGGATGGATGTGTGGGTTTTCAACAATAATAAAGCTTTTTTTAGAGAATTAAATTAAATTTAAATATGTGATTTTTTTTTTGCTTTATCAATAATTGAAGTGAACAGTTTAAAATGGGTTTTAAGAAAATGGTATTTGAATATATTACATTCCTCTTGGACCAAAGGTATGAATAATTCTTCCTTCCGTGGCCTTGACTCCGATTGTATTTCCTTCTTCAGGAAGGAAAAATCCTCCGAAACGTCGGTTTGAAAGGAAAGGAGGAAGGATTCCAATAAATTACACCTTATTTGATATGTGTTAATTTTTCTTTCCTCACTACCCCTGGGCTGCCTTCCATTACATTCAATTAATATTTCATATGTTTAATCAAGAATTATGTTCTTTTTTAATTTCTTGAAATACCTTTTTAGTCCAGTTAAATTGTTCTCTAAAGGTTTTTTTTTCTCAGACCAACCGTTCGGGCTCCAGACAGGATATGATCCGAATCCTCAAAAGTGTAATGGAAAATTCTGGATATCTATAAATCTAAGAGTTTTATCAAAAAAGTCGTTCAAGTAATCGTTCAAATCAACAAAATTTCCTAGAGAATGAGATGAAAATCAAGTTTCTAGGATGAGTGGTTTTCATTTTATGTATGAAAAACTGCGATTTTTTGCAAATATTTGCAGTTTTTCAAAACTTTAACCTTATTACGGCACGGGTTATCATTATCCAATTAAGATGAAACTTTATTTGAGTTGTTGCAAATTTATTCTAATAGTTTAAAAATGTATAGAATGGTCTTTGTCGAAAATGTACTCTTTCATGGTCAAAATGGGGAAAAAATCGAAAAAAGTGCGAGTTTTTGGGATTTGAGGAAACACTTTATGGCACTTTACTTTTTAAACGGAACCCTTAAAGAGGGTCTATTATAGTTGTATGTAAACTCTCTTGGTGTACAGTAGTCACAGTAGATTTTTGAAGTGAAACTTCTTTAACAAGATGTTACGACAACATTTTAGAGTTTTGGTTGCAACCCTTCTTGACCAGAGAAAGGTTGACGATTTGATGATTTATCTCGAAGAAGCTCCCCGCAGAAAGGTCTGGTAACGTGCCCAAGCGATTCGACCTGTTTCAGGCCTGATGCTGATTTGATCGTAATTGAAGTAGGAGAGATGTATTTAAAGAAAGAGAATAAGTTTAATATTGGGTTTTTTATTAGTTATTTTATAATTTTACATTTCTCCATGCTGATGGCTGGAGAGCTTAAAACTCGTCTCTCAACTCCAATTGACAACTGACCACCCCAAGTGGGCTTCAGCTTAGAACTGCTAACTCTCTGACTGACTCAAGACTGCCTGAAGAGTCGAAATTTTAAGATTACTTCTCATAGGCCAAATTCTTAATTAGCGGGGCGTATCTTAAAATCATTCCTCCCATTTCTAGAAATTTACTCTCTAGAAATTTCCCACGCAAAAATGACATTTACAATCGACATGTGTTAAGAGCCATTTGACATTTAGGTCCAGGAAGTTGTAAAATCCCTTACCCATTGTGAAATGGTCATATTCGAGGATCAAAAAGGGAAGCCGATTGCCAAAATATTACCCTTAAGAATAATTATATTTATTTAAGGAAAGAATTCTCGAAGGGAACAACAAAGATATCTGTTTGAATTTTTTGTTACAATAAAGGTGAAATGACCTAATAGAGGGAAAATAAGAGACACGTCTTGATTTAATTTTAAGATAATAATTTCAATTTCTTAATTTTTTTTTAATAAATTTTATTTGTCATGAACAATTAGTGGGTTTTAAAATAATAATTTTAATAAATTTTATTTGTCATCCCCGTCGTGGGCTTTCAAGTTTCACTTCCCCCGTGAGCTTATGTGGATGAGGCTCTCACATTTTTTTTTGTTTTTATTTTTTAAAATTAAAAAAAATAAAAATAAAAAATGTTAGGATACCTATCTACTGATTTTTAAACCTAACTTAAGGCAATCTTGAAAAAAGTTTTTTTTTTTATTTTATTTCCTAGAGAATTGAATATTTTTTTCGATTTTCTTTATAAATTGGAAGATGAAAGCGATGGGTAAGAATAAGAAAATGAATAACAAAATAAACTTGAAAAGATCTGAAGAAACGTAGAGATAAGAAAAAAAAGAGTAAAACTTTAAGAGGATCCAACTCTCAAAAGGAAATATTTACGTCAACGAGAGATTTGCATGAATATTAATAACAAAAGAGGCTGCTACGTTGCACATTTGTAGAAACACAATAAATATATTTTGTATGCAAAACACACACCCAAGTCGGTTTCAGATTGATGAGGTAAAAAGAGCAAAGCAGCTTCAAAAATAAAATCTAGCTATTGTATTTTTTTGAAATATGAATCGAAAAAATAGATAAATTTGTTTTGTAAGCTAGGTAGACTTTATCAAAATTTTAATCACAAGTGAAATAATGATTATATATACAGGGTAAGGCAGAAGTAATGTATAATTATTCAATTTTTGTTTTCATTGAGGGTGGGAGTGGTTAGTAATAAGTTTGAAAAGTTTATAAAGAGATACAAATAGGTTATCCTCTGCTTGATGCAAATAAACATACACACATCTTATATATATATATATATATATATATATATATATATATATATATATATATATATATAAAATTAAGGTTTTGTCTGTACATTGCTCCAAATCACGCCAAATTTTGGTTGCACACGTTTCAAGCAAAGTTATGAACGAAAATACCCTCAACAAAATTCATGTCTGTCTGTCTGTCTGTATGTGTATGTTTCCGTGGGTTCCGCGAAAAGTTGCTCACGATTCACGTAAAAACGGCTGAAGGGAGTATTATGAAATTTCATATTTACATCAGATGTCTTTTAACTTACGTTTTTAGCTATATATCGTTTTGATATTTTGACCCCAGAAGGGGATTGGGGGGGGGGCACGAATGAAAATTATCAAATAACTCCCAAACTATTAACCCTATGGCAAATTTTATAATAAACAAAGTTGTAGCGGATGTGATTTCTGACAGCTTTTGTTTAAAAAAATTAAATGGTGGGGGGGTGGTCCTAGGAGCTAGATGGGGATGTGGTGCGCAGGGTTGGAGGGCAAGGGGTGGGGTGCGGAGTCCGAGATGGGTGGAGTGCGGGTGGTGGTGTGGGGGCGGGGGGCGGGCACAGGTGCATGGTGCGGGGGTGGGGGGTGCTGGAGGGGTTTCGGGGGGTGGGCATGGTTCGGGGGGTGCTTGAGGGGTTTCGGGGGGGGGGGGTGTTCGTGGGCTGGGGGTCCAGGGGCGTGCTCCCTGGCTAGCAGAGGGCCGCCGAAGGCGGGCCTTGTAGCTAGTACCTATATATATTTCTCAAACAAATAAATAATTTATATATGTATCAATTATATATTATTTTTTTTTGAGACTATAGTTTCGAAGGCTTTGCCTTCATCATCAGTCTTTTTTAATTATAAATATTATTTTTCATGGAGTCAGTATCGCGTGGATATTGAAATTTGTTTACTCTTACACTCAGTCGATAAGCCAGTTAGAATCAAGCAGAGGACAACCTCTTTGTTTTTCTTTATGAATCAACAACTCTGCTAGTATCGGCAAAATAAAAACTTTTCAATTTATAAGTTTACTTCAATATATTAGCAAAAGAACAAAGTTAATTATCATATAGGCTATAGGCATATAATATATACTAAGTTATATATCGTATATTTATAGATTTTTTTCTAGCTTGAAGGGTTTTCAGTTAAGAAAAAAAGTATTAAAGTTAGTGGTCCAATTTTCGACTAGTCTCCTAATAGCTTAGCCTGATACCTATAAAGAATATTATAGTCCGGCATTTATACCTTTGTAAAATTATTTTAATTACTGAATTTTTGAAGTGAAACTTATTTAGCGACGTATCTGTTTGATTTTTTGTTACAATAAAGGGGAAATCACTCAATAGAGGGGAAATAATTTTTTTAAAACCCACTTATATTTCGTGACAAATAAAATTTATTAAAATTAAGAGATTTAAATTATTTCAATAACATTTAAGGCTAAAGTTTCACTTCCCTCTTGAGCTTATATGGATGAGGCTCACTCACACGTATTTTTTTTGTTTTCTAATTTGAAAATTTCAATTAATTAAAAAAAAAATCAGAAATAAAAGTCCTTCAATGTATAATTACATATTTTCTTAACATTTCACTATTATGTATATAAATATATTGATGAAAATATAGCCAGACGAATAATAAGACAAGAAGAGTCTATTTCCTTTCGAGCGATAAAAATAAATAACAGAATAAATCACCTTGAACAAAGATCGTTTTTTTTTCATGACCCGATTTAAATAATATATGTAAATCATCTTTTTATTGTTAAAAGAACGTTTTTTTTTTTTTTTTATTTTTTAAGGAATTCTTAAAATGGTACTAAATCAAAATTATCTAAATTTTCTTTCTTTATTGCTCATCTTCAAAACGAAATATTTCATATAAAATAATAAAATTATCTTATTCTCTGTCTTCATAAATAAAAGAAGAAAAAAAATATCATCTCTCTTATACCTGAATTACTATTAACATAATTTATTATATTATCTAATAATAATGAGACGATGACGTGACTCGCTTATTCGCAAGAAGGTCCTTTTTTTGTACGTTCGAAGAATTATTGATCGATTTAACTAATAAGCTAGAACGTGAACTTTTCTTTTGAATATAATAGAGTTTTGAAGACGAACAAGCCAGGCATATTCAGTATTTTCCATGACAGGAAATGATCAATTTTTTCAAAAAATTGCAGTTTTTCCTACATAAAATGAAAACCACTAATCTTAGAAACTTGATTTCTATCTCATTCTCTAGGAAATTTTATTGACCTGATGGTTTACTTGAACCACTTTTTTGATACAAATATTAGATTTATAGATATCTAGCATTTTCCATGACAGGAATCCTCAAAAGTGTCATGGAAAATACTGGATATCTATAAATCTAAGACTTTTATCAAATAAGCTGACGTGTTCTGATGTGGCCATCCACTTGACTTTACCATACAACCTGGCCCCTAAAATTATTTATAATCATGTAGGGGGGGGGTTAGTTTTTGCATTATTATACTTCTGTGGTCCCACTGATTATGTATACAAAATTTGGTTAAATTTAGTAAATGGACAAGATTTTCATTTTCTGACCCCCCCGCCATTTTGGGCGGTTAGTTTTTGCATTTTTAGAATTTTGAAGGTCCACTGATTTTGTATACAAAATTTGGTTGAGTTTGCTCAAACGGCCTAGATTTTTAATTTTTAACCCCTCATCCAACTCCCCATAATTTTGGGTAGATATGCACCAAAATCTAATCAGGTCTTAATCTCAATGTACCAAGATGTTGTGTGAAATTTGGTTTCGATATTCACACTAGTTTTGAGCTAGGTCGTCCACAAAAATTTGGTAACGCACAGACAACCAGACTAACAGACATTTTGACAAAACAATTATTACCATCCTTGTTAAGGTTTTGACCAGGTTTCCTTAACAACTTATGGCAAATGCCGGGATGGCTAATGCGTCGCTTGCTCCTGGTATCGGGTTTTTGCGCGGAATTTTTAAATAACTTTTTGTGTTTTGATGGAAATATATGGTCATGTTATTTGTTAATGAGCATACATTTCTATTTTTTCTTTTTTTTTTTTTTTTTTTATTATTTGTTAAATTGTTGTAATTAATTTGTATTGATATTTGTTAATTTATTGTAGCTAGATTGTATTGATGTTTGGAGGACCTAGCCACCGAGGACTTGTGCCTCTAAGCAGGTCGAGGAATAAAGATTTATTTATTTATTTATTTATTATCTCAAAAAATATAATTTTTTCGATGTTTACTTATATAGAGCTTTTTTGTAGAGCGAAATGCCATGGTTGCGCTCAATTTTTTTAATCAAAATAGTTTCAGCCATTTTTGAGATATTTTGAAAAAAAGGAAGGAAAAAAAACACTTTTTTCATGCATGATTACAATACTTGACCATACCCTGTAGGGAAAAGTAAAAAGTGGTCCAAGTAAACGCTCAAGTCACCAAAATTTCCTAGAGAATGAGATAGAAATCAAGTTTCTAGGATGAGTGATTTTCATTTTATGAAGGAAAAACTGCGATTTTTTTGCAAAAATTACAGTTTTTCAAAATTTCAATCTCATTTCGGCACGGGTTATCACTATCCAATTAAGATAAAACTTTGTTTAAATTGTATCAAATTTAGTTTAGTTCAACAATGTATAGATTGGTCTTTGTCGAAAACGTGCTCTTTCATGTTCAAAATGGAGAAAAATCAAAAAAAGTGCGAGTTTTTGGGATTTGCTGGAAACAGAAAAAAATACGCCAATTTTCAACTAGCGCTTGAGCCCGAATGGTTGGTCGAAAAAAAAACCTAAATCATGAAATTTGTAAGAAATTTTATGAACTTTCATTTTGAATAAAAATGTTATTTACGAAAAGTTGATAGTTTTCGAGTTATAAACAAAAAACCGCCAAAATATGAGATATTTTATATTTTTTGGCATTTTTGACAATGTTCCGTCACGAAATTTTGTCGAAGAAATTCTAACTACCCCAAAACTTTCCTGGTAACAAAGACAATTTAACTGGACGATTTCTTTTAATAAAAAAAAATTTCCACTAAATATTTTACTTTGTGGATTGACCCCCCCCCCCCCCATGGAAATTTTCTGGCTACGCCACTGAATATAGTATATAGCGAACCCTGAATTCTGACACAAATGCTAGAAATAAGAATAAACCAACTAAATTTAAAATAGCGGTTTGAGGCAGGGTGTCAAATTAGAGTATTTTGAAGAATTTTGCTACCTGGGATAATTCCGAAACCACTTAACAAAAGGGACAAGTTGGTTTGTGATAATCCCGTAATTTGGAAATGCTTCATCAAGAGTGACACTGTCAACAGTTGTTACATATGTATATACCTATAAGGACGTGAGTCTAAATATCTCGTTACCCTACACATCCTACACTTGAGGCAACTACTCGACATACGTGTGACTTGGGACGTAGGCAATTTCGCTTCGAGTGGCGTTGATGGAGAATAGCTTATTAAGCGACTTAATACAAGTGAAAATTTGAGGTATTTTTTTCATTTAAAGAAATTTAAATTTAATTTTTTTAATGAAAATGATGAGAGAAGGAGTTACACCAAAAATGTGCAACCCATAAAGGCATGGGTTGGCCCCTCCATCGTGAAAAGAAGAAGAAATAATTTTATGGGCTGGGCGGAGCTCGAAGGTATCTGTGGATACGAGTCTTAAATAGTTGAAGGTTATAAGTCGTGGGAAAGATGGTGGCAGGGAGCGAGTTCCAGTCTCTGGGGGTCATAGGGATAAAAGAGTTGGCGAAAGCGCTTGTTCGACTTTTATCCAATTTGACAGCGAAGGGGTGCTGAGCGTTCGAAAACCGCGTGTTTCTCGTAAAGAGGGCTTTAGGCGGGATAATTGATTTCAGCTCGACTGAACAGACACCGTGATAGTATCTGTAGTACAGGGAAAGGGCAGAAACGGTTCTTTGGTGAGCCAGAGTGTCTGGTCTCCTATTAGTTTAATTGCTCGCTTCTGAATCGCATCCAGTGTAGCAAGAGAATGCTTGGAGGCTCCCCTCCACAGAAGAAAGCCATATTCGAGACAGGGACGAATTTGAGCCTTATACAGTATAAGAAGTTGTGACTGGGAGTATAACAGCGTCTAGACCTACATAGGAGACCAAGCTTGCGAGCTGCAGCTTTAGCAGTGGTCGAGATATGGTCATTCCATGAAAGGTCAGGCCCTAGAGTTACGCCTAGCATTGAAATTTTATCCCTGAATTCTAGTGAGTTTGAGTCGAATGATATGTTTGGGAGGTTTCTGTCGACGCGCCTAGAATCAAGCCAACACTGAGTTTTCACTGCATTGAAGTTAACTAAGTTTCGGGATCCCCAGTTTTTAAGTCTGCCTAAGTCTAAATTTATTGAGCAGGCAATGTCTCCAAGGTTTTTATGCGATGCAGGGGCGTTATGTAGGGTGCTGTCATCTGCGTCATCGTTGATATAGATAAGAAAAGGCGTAGGGGAGATAACCGATCCCTGAGGAACTCCAGCGTTGGTATGGAAGGAGGAAGACGATATTCTATCGATGACAACCTTAATTCTACAGTCTGAAAGAAAACTTTCGAACAACTTGCAGAGTTTCGGCGCAAGGCCGACAGAGGTCAATTTGGCAAGAAGATTTTTGTGCCAAACCATATCGAAGGCTTTTGAAATGTCTAAAGCTACAGCGAGGGTCTCATTCCCGGCCTCCAGGGTTTTATTCCAGATATGAGTTACATATGCTAGGATGTCACCGGTCGACCGGGATTGCCTGAAGCCGTATTGCCTATCGTGAATTAATTTATTTTATTTTTGTATCAAAATGTAAATTATTAAAAAAAAAAATTGCTGGGGTGTGAAAATTATTTGCTGGTATGCAGTAATGTAAATGTAAAGAAAGTTCTTCTGTTCGTTTCACTTTTATTTATAAAACTCTATTAGGTAGTTTAATTCATTTAGCCCTGTGAATATATATTTAAAAAAATAATTTCTCATTTGATAATTTTGAACGATTTATTTTACAAATTTTTAATTGAATGCAAATATTTACTATAATAAATTAATATTTTAAAAAAATACAGATTATTTATCTTAGGGATATATCCATTGCCGGATATATATCTCGACGGGTGGGCCGGGCGGTTCCATCAATTTGATGGATCATTTCCCTAGGACATATCTGCCAGCCCCCATGCCTCTACCCCCACCCCCACTCCCCTCATTCCCTCTCTGGAATATTTGAACTGTGATCAAAAGCATTTCACATTCGAAATGTAACATCAATCATTATTACAGGGGAAAAAGGACAGAATTTATATTTATTTGATTTAAATGTTACTTTTTTTAAAGCAACCCCACAAACATATTTAGGAACTGGCTGTTCAACCTGTGCTCAGTGACTGTCCGGTGAATTTAAAATAAATTGATATAAAATTAATAATTTAATAAACAAATTGTACCTATTAGTTCATAACATTCATTATAGATTTAAACCTGAAAATTATTTATCATTTCCTTTTTCAAAATAAAAGATAGATAAATAAACTGATGTAGACATCCATCGAGGGGTGGCCCGCGACCTAATATCGTGTACACCGAGGACTCATCCGCGATTGGAAGTAGGTGTACACCTCTTTGGAAGTATTTTGGAAATACTTGGAAATGTTTGGAATTACTTGGAAATATTTGAAAGTACTTGGAAATATTTGGAAGTACTTGGGAATATTTGGAAGTACTTGGAAATATTTGGAATTACTTGGAAATATTTAGAAGTGCCTGGAAATATTTGGAAGTACTTGGAAATAATTAGAAGTGCCTGGAAATATTTGGAAGTACAAGTGGAAGTAGGTGTACAGCATATTAGGTCGCGGTTCACCACTCGGTGTACACCTACTTCCACTTGTACTTCCAAATATTTCCAGGCACTTCTAAATATTTCCAAGTACTTCCAAATATTTCCAGGCACTTCTAAATATTTCCAAGTATTCCAAATATTTCCAAGTACTTCCAAATATTTCCAAGTACTTCCAAATATTTCCAAGTATTTCCGAATATTTCAAGTACTTCCAAATATTTCCAAGTAATTCCGAAATATTTGGAAGTACAAGTGGAAGTAGGTGTACAGCATATTAGGTCGCGGTTCACCACTCGGTGTACACCTACTTCCATTTCCACATTCATTTCCAAGTAGAAGACAATAGATGAAGTGGCATTATCTAATGAATTCCAAAGTAATTCCACATAATTTTAAAGACGTGTACACCTAATTCCAATCGCGGCTCATCCCTCGTTGTGCTCAAACATGTAATTAAGAATTAATAAACAAAATTCAAATTCAAATTCGTGGCCAAATCAGTTAACCTAAAATCGGAGTGGGTCCTCATACTTAAAAATGATCGGAAAATAAACCTATCGAAACGTCGTAGTTATATTATTTTATACCTAATTTGTTTTTTGTGCTCAATAAATTTAGCTATAATTAATTACGAATTTAAACAAAATTTCAAATGAAAATGATATTAACGAAAATGAACTTAGGCCGAATCAAAGATTTTAATAGATATGTTTATATTGCTTGTAGGAGGGTCTTGTCCCCTCGGAAGTCGAATCCAAGCACTAGTACGCTTTCCGGGCAATTAGTCAGACCCTTGAGACCATCACCTCCAAACATGCAACAACATATAACGAAACCCAAAAATCTTCACTCCATTCAATTCGATTGGAATAGTAAAAATTACTGATTAACTAAAATAAAGATTCAGCATCGGACCATATCGGAGGCAATTAAATGTAAAGAAATGAGTCTATTTGAGAACGATTTCATTCTCAAATAGACACTCATTTCCTTGTAAAAAGATTATGTTTTACAGAAAGTAGCAAATTTGTTGATTCATAAAGAGAAATCAGTATGTTTGGTCCATGGATTCTGTGGATGATGCGCATCTCTACAGTCTCTACAGTCATCTGGTCACCTTACTACAATAGTTACATAGGACAACTCGAAAAAATTCAAAATAAATTTCTAAGACTGTTAGGCTGTAGACTGGGTTATACATATCGCGACGCTCCAATAAATGATCTTTCCATTCAATTAAACTTATCTTTTTTGGAATTAAGACGCTCAAAATTTGATCTAATATTTCTTTATAAGATTATAAACAACATGACTAGTTGTAACGAACTATTAGAATTGATCAATTTCCATATACCTAGCAAATCAACCCGTTTCTGTTCATTATTTTACACCCCAAACTCTATTACAAATTATATGTATAACTCACCAATTAACAGACTTCATCGACTTGGAACCAAAGTTAGTTGCCAGGTTTACTTCTTCAGTGATAGTCTGAGTACTTTTAGGTCCAAGCTCTCTAGCATATTATAGTGTGGGTAAATCAAATCTTAATTAATTGACGTTAATTGTGTTTTTTGCCATGGTTGATCTAAATGATTTAAATTTATATTTATGTTCTGATATTATGATTTAAATTTATATAATTTATTTTAAGTTTACTTTGTTTTTATATTTATATTTAATTATATTATATTTATGTTGTGTTCTGAATTTAGAAATTATATTTATATAAATTGTACTAAGTTTATTTATTGTTTTTTGAATTTTTATCTACTTATATTAGATTTATAATCTTGTTCTGAATTTATATTTCAAATTTATATAATTTGTATTAAGTCTATTTATGTTTTTTTTTATATTTAACTAATAATCTATAATTTTTTTTTTTATACCTTTATCATTGGACTTTGTTTTATAATTATAATATGTTTATGTTATCATCTATCTTTTCCTATTGTCTTTGTCATTTATACTTTATTTTTATATTATTTTTTTCTCATACTTTACTATTTATATACATGTACTTGTGATTTGTGAAAAAGGGTGTGACTGCCCGTTAATAAATAAAATAAATAAAATAAATAAAATAAATAAAATAAATAAATAAATCTCTAAAATTTCAATAAGCCAAGAGAATTTTCATACCTTATTGTAAAACTCTTATGTTAAATTGGAAAATAATAAAAAATTCTGCGTTTATCGATGAATTTTACATAAAAGGAGCGAAAAATAAAATAAGATTTTAAAAATTAAAGGCTTATATTTTTTGAACAGCATCCCCTGGATGAAATGTCACCGCCCGTCAATGTTTTTGGTTTCAATACCATCAACTATTATTGAGGTAATACCATGAGGGTTACCAGCCCTCCGACATATTTTATATGCCCGGCCCCATGGATCGTCATTGCCAACTCAATTACAACAAACTGATGCTAATTCTTACTCCTGCATTGATTGATTTTTGGCCTGTAAGTCAATGGTAGGTATGATTTTCATGATTTCTAGAAGCTCCTGTAAATAGGCAACCAGTGTTACAGAAACCCTAGGATCCTCCTCTCTCGAACAACAGCCTTGAAATACTTTGCTGCCAATCAGGCTTAAGCTCCGCCCACCAGTCCTAGGCAGTTCAACCATTCTCTAAAACCCAGACTTAGGATTGGCAGTCTCAAATCCCCCCCTCTAAGATGGTTTTCATTCAATATGGAGGCATTAGGACGCCTTGTTGAAAGCTAAAAATCTATCTATACTAATTATAATCGGCTTTTTAGACGACGCCGACGTGATTTTTTTAATTTTCAAACCCATTAATACACTGCCGGCCAAAACAACTTAACACTTAGATTTTTTTTAAATAACTAATAAAATTGAAAAGTTTTTGTTTTGCCGAGAGTAGCAGAGTTGTTGATTCACAAAAAGAAACAAAGAGGTTGTCCTCTGCTTGATGCAAATAAACATACACACATATATATCTCGAGATGATATATCTGTATATATATTATTTATTTGTTTGAGACTAAAGTTTCGAAGACTTGGTCTTCATCAACAGTCTTTCTTCAATTATAACCAAGGATTTGTAAGTTTGCAAATAAAACAACTTTATTCGAATGCTAAAACAATATTAGGTTTTTATTAAATTAAAACATATTTACAACAATATTTACATATTATCTTAATTTCAGTTATCTTACCACCAGTGAGGAAAGAACACCAAGTTTTCAATATCCATATGATATTGAGTCCATGAAAAACATTTATAATTGAAGAAAGACTGATTATGAAGACCAAGTCTTCAAAACTATAGTCTCAAACAAATAAATAATATATATACAGATATATCATCTCGAGATATATATGTGTGTATGTTTATTTGCATCAAGCAGAGGACAACCTCTTTGTTTCTGTTTGTGAACTAATAAAATGTAGATATTTTTAATGCAATGAAATTGAATAAACTTTTAATATGATATATTTTTAACCTTTCTTAATAAGTGTAACATAAATTTAAAACGTTTTATTTAAAAATTACAATTTAAATGAAACAAAAGCGGATAATTTGATATTTATCAATTTTTGATGAAATCAAATATCCTTTTAATAATCTGTCAATCCCTGTTTTTCTTTTGATAATACCTATGCTTGAAATCCATTATTTGAGTGTCATTTAGACTAACCATATCAAAATTATACCGTTTAGCATTACAGATTCTGCGAAAACCGTTGCGAGGATGGCTGCAGCTACATCAGATACCTAGCCAATGTTTTACATTTTTGTTATATTTCTTAAGAAAGGTTAAAAATATATCATATAAAAGTTTATTTAATTTCATTGCATTAAAGATACATTTTCATTAGTTGTTTTTTTTTAATCGAGGTATTACGTTTTTTTGACCGGTAGTGTAGTTCATGACAAATAGAATTTATTAAAATTAGGAAATATAAATTATTCGGTATTCGCAGCTGATAACATTCGAATAATGTTGAAAATTCTAAAGCTGTTATGCAATCTCTAGCTTGAATTATATTAATTACCTGGAACACCTAGCAATGCTCGGTAATTTGTTGATTCAGTTAAAATCGATATATTATTATTATTAATAATATTTTTAATTTTAAATTCAGGTAAAAAGTTCGATTTTTAATCGCAGCCAAAATAAAATAAAATAAAACTTAATTTATATTTTTAGCAACGTTTACACCCGCTATGGCCATCATTAATAAGTATCAATAGCCACAAAGTTTTGAATGTAATTTTAATTAAAAATTATATTAATATACCTACACTGAGGTTCTTTCGTTGATCCTTTTATAAATCCTGAAGAAGGAGGCACGATCCTTCGAATTGTCGGATTTTTTAAGAAAACGAAATTGATTTTCTAATCAATAATTTTATAGAAAAATACCTTTAATTAATTAAATTGGCAAATTCTAATATATAATAAAATATATAATAGTAATGATCTATTGGTGGAATTTAAAATAAAAAAAACCAATTCATTTTATTAAAAGAAAAATGAAAAAATATAATTATAAATTTTTATATAATTATTTCGATTAACAAAAAACCCATCAAAAACCAACTTAGCCGAAAATGAGACCGTGACAGATCAAATTGTCAACACAAAAACCCCCTAACCCGTGAATTTCATCCAAATCGTTAAAAGCCGCTTTCGAGAAACCGATTCTATATATAGGTATATATATATATATATATATATGTAAACATTAAATGAAAGCGAAAGTTAAAACATTTGTCCGGTCACTGCCCTATTTTGGTGCACTTGGGACCTGACTCGTTTTGATAGTGAACCAAGAGTTGAAAAAGATAGGACCCAGCCGGGTATGATCCGGCATCCTCTGCATTAAGCCCGCAAATGCCTTCTCCATTTAGGCGATGGATCCCCTGACTAGATCCCATAATCAAATCTTATATATATATATTCAACTCTTTAGCTCAAGCGCGCTTTTCTTCTATTTTCCTAATACACTCAACCTCTGAACAGATACATCGAATAGTTAACAATATAGAAAGTGCAATGGAGGAAAAAAGTATATGTTCTGGTGTTTTTCTTGATATCAAACAGGCCTTTGATAAGGTTTGGCACCAGTGACTTCTCTACAAGATAAACAAAATCTTCCCTGACCATTTCTATTGGATACTAAAATCATACTTGGAAGACAGATGGTTCGAGGTAAAGATCGAAAATGAATTTTCACTATATCATCCCATTAGATCAGGAGTTCCTCAGGGCAGTATTCTCGGGCCATTTCTATATTCTCTATATACTGCCGACATACCAACTTCAGAAGATTTATTCATCGCAACGTATGCAGATGATACCGCTATGATGACTACAAATCCCGATCCTGTCTCAGCGTCAAATAAACTCCAAGAAAGTCTCAACATCATTCAAGACTGGCTACACAGATGGAGAATTCATGTAAATAAATCAAAATCTACACATATTTCATTTACAAACAAAAGAAACTCGTGCCCTCCTGTATATTTAAATTCGAGAATTATTCCAAGTGGCGACTCGGTCAGATATTTGGGATTGCATCTTGATTCACGATTAACTTGGAAAGACCACATAATTAAAAAAGAAATGAATTAAATTTAAAATACAAAAAGATGTACTGGCTTCTTGGGAAAAATTCTCAATTGGCATTAAAATCTAAGGTACTGCTATACAAATCAATTCTTAAACCGATTTGGACATATTCTTGTCAAATCTGGGGAATTGCCAGCGAGTCAAACATTAGTATAATACAGAGGACTCAATCCGAAATACTAAGAAATATCGTCAACGCTCCATGGTATGTCACCAATGCTAGCATACACAACGACCTTATCGTTCCATCGGTCAGAAAAGTCATCCTTGATCATTATAAAAAACATATCAAAAAATTGGAAGATCAATCGAATTCATCAGCCATCACTCTTTTGGACAACAGTTTAACTCTAAGGAGACATAAAAAATACCACATTTTGGACATGGAAGAACTTTCTGCCACATACAGCTGGACTAATAAATTTAATTGAGGGATCCATCACTGGAAGAATAACCTCTCAAGTGTGTGAATGGGATATAATTGTGTTGCATGAATGTATAAATTTTATAAATTTTACTTATAGTCAAAATTTTATTGACTGATTGTAAAAATTCTCTTCAAATAATAATAATAATAAAAAAAATTTTCCTAATAGTATGGTTCTTATAAATTTACTACAATTCTCATCTGTCTGATTCTTTGGGAATCGAAACAGATGAATTTTGTTCAGATATTCAATAATAAATTTTATTTAGAATGTTTAAATGTAAACATTAAATGAAAGCGAAAGTTAAAACATTTGTTAGGAAAATAGAAGAAAAGCGCGCTTGAGCTAAAGAGTTGAATATATATAAGATTTGATTATGGGATCTAGTCAGGGGATCCATCGCTTAAATGGAGAAGGCATTTGCGGGCTTAACGCAGAGGATGCCGGATCATACCCGGCTGGGTCCTATCTTTTTTCAACTCTTGGTTCACTATCAAAACGAGTCAGGTCCCAAGTGCACCAAAATAGGGCAGTGACCGGACAAATGTTTTAACTTTCGCTTTCATTTAATGTTTACATTTAAACATTCTAAATAAAATTTATTATTGAATATCTGAACAAAATTCATCTGTTTCGATTCCCCAAAGAATCAGAGAGATGAGAATTGTAGTAAATTTATATATACAAGAATTGCTCGTTTAATATAATAAGAGATAATTTATTCGGGCTTCGCAGTTAAGAGTCAAAATAAAAATTATTTAAAAGAATCATTTACGCATTCTAATTCTCAAATAATGATGAAAATTCTAAAGCTGATATATGCAAGCTAGCTAGAATAATGTTAATTTCTAATTGAAAAGTCAATAAAATTCCAGTATTGACCAATTAAGTATTAAACTTATATTTGTTTAGTATTTTATTCAAAACTCTTGAACTAGGAATTTTATAAAGATACTAATGAAAAAATCGATTGGTAAACGATATTATACTTAGCGTAGTTTAAAATATAAATGAAGGTAATTTGCTCGATGCTATCTCCATCTCCGACAATTTTGTTATGCAAATCTATCAGAAAAGGAACCAAGCAGTACAATATCAAACACTAATGAGCGCCTTGAATCTCAAATTTCATTCAGCGCCAAGTGAATTCTCGATACGTCACGTCACAAATATCATATCACCATGAATAGAAAATAAAATATTAAAATGCGAGGTAGAATATTGATACGAGAGGTTTATGCAGAAATGGGGATTAATTTAACGACGCGTGCGCGTTTCATTCGAGTTAAATATGCAAATCAGATTATCTGGAATACGGTGGGTGGTCTGTGTGGTGGTTTTGGTTGATGAAACCCTCAAGGTGTCATTCGGGTTCGCTGGTGCTGCCGCCGGCGGACGGGTACTCAACAAACCAGGGGGTTTGAGGGAAAGAAATCATTAACAGCTGCAGCTACAGGTGGCATTAGAAACGAGGGTGGATTCTGATAACCAGCGAGAGGGCTTCTCTTCCCTTAGGCATTTGAATAAAATATCAACCATTCTGCGAGCTTCAATTATGTTTTCTAAATTCGCAGGTGGAAGGGATTGGATACCGGAAATTGCTCTCCATTTTCTGCAGGAGATAAACCTGTTTATTTATTGTTAAGTGATAATTAACACCGGTTGATAAATAGTAGACGATTTTGAGGTGGGCCAAAGCAAACATATAAACAGAGTAAGTGATAATTTAGAGGAAATTTGAACGACTAAAAAGATGATTAGTTAACAGGAAACGTGCTCTGCTGAGTCTTGAATCGGAAATAAACACCAAACGTAATCAAGTAGAAAAATCGTAGATAACGAAAACAATAAAATTTTATCTCTTTTTCCCCATTAAATTATAATCAAAATAATGAAACCTTTTGGAAGGGTCCAGTCAAAAACATTAAGGAAAATGACCATTCCTCCACCTGGAATCAACAACGATATAATAAGAATCGGGCTAAACATGACTTCTCTAAAAGAATACCTAGAAAATAGTGTTAAAAAATTCAAAAATAATGCACAATCAAGTCTCAACCCTCTAATTAACGAACTATACCGGATGTGACACTTCATTTCCCATTTAGTGATCTTCATTTCATCATCATTCATTTTGTTTTGTTTTTGTGTTTTCTTTTTTTTTTATGTTAAAAAAAAAAGTATATGGGGTTTTTTTATCAATTTTTTCCCTTACCATAATAAGGAGTGAGAAAAATATATAATAAATTAAAAATAATGGACATTCGATGGTGAGGCTTTCGGGCCTCGAGGTCGAAGTTTTTTTTATAATTGTAAAACATATGTTGTATTTTTGTATTGGATAATAAAGGTCATTTATAATTATAATTAAAAATGAAACCTTTTCGGGCAAAACTACGATACTTCTTTGGTTGGAGTTTTGGTGGCTAACGTGTATTCTTAGACTAACGAATTTCAACCTATGCTGAAGATTAATTATTCTTACAAGAATAACGAAAGTTTTCACTTATAATTGGGTATTTTTTTTTTATATTGATATTGATACAAGAAGAAGTTGCACCAGAAAGGCACAACCTCTGTAGTCCGCGGTGGACCCTTGTATCGTGAAGATAAACAGAGATTTAGGGATTGGGTAGGAGTCGAAGGTATCTGTGGATGCGGGTCTTGAAAGATTGAAGGTTATATGTTGCTGGGAAGTCGGTCTGAGGAAGAGAGTTCCAGTCTGGAGATGTCATAGGGATAAACGAATTAGCGAATGCGTTTGTTCGATTAGTATCCAAATTAATCTATCTATCTAATATAGTATATTCACCCCACTCGGGTATACTGAGCCTACGCACTTGACATTTTTTATGAGAAATTTCAATGCTTGCATGCTCAGAAGGGCAGTGTGCGGTGAGAGTGAATTAAATTGAATAATACGAGTATGCTATGAATAATGATATTTGAAAGTCAGTTTTTTGTTGTGTAAAATCGTAGTTTAGGTACATACTAGTAAAATTCTTTGAATGAAAGGATGTTTGATCATAAATGTCTAAATTATTTCTATTCTAAATATTTGAATAATTTATTTTGCTATTTTCAGACCTAGAAAATATATTTTGTTCAAAAAGGACAAAAATTATAAGTTCTCATGCTGAAGTATATAGAGCCTAAATGGTAGGTAGGTAAGTACCTATATAGCTAATTTTGATGACGATTATTATGTATCAAAAGCAATCTTAAAAATATTTCCAGAATCATGTCAAAAAAAAAAAAATTATTCCAGACTAAATTTTAAACCTGGATTCAGTGCGTTCAGAAAAAGAAAAGCCTATTTTAGAGAGTGTTTATTCATATGAATAGTTTCCCAAAATACGCTCTTATTCAAAACATTTCTGAACAAAATGATAGTAATTAAAATTTAAATAGAGTTATATTTAAGACGTTGTAATCATCGATATTAATCGTATTTTGGAGCCATGTTAAATAAAATATCTAAAAAAATGTGTCATCCTTTTTGTTTTATTTTTAATTTCATAAATTTTATTAAGACATTTTAAAAAAATGGGGGATTTTAAAATGAAATTGCTTTAATATATAAAGCACTCTCGCTTTTTTAAGATATTGCATAGTTTTTTGTCATGTCAGTATTGAAATTTTGGGAGTATTAAAGAAAAATGTATTTTATGGTCTTTAAAATCGTGATTAAAAAAAAATTAATCTATGTACTCTTATTAAACGAGCAAAAATTGTTTATATATTTATTTGTTTGTTTGTATATATATTTGTATCTTAGTTCTATTTTGAAAACGGCTCTACCGATTTTGATGAAACAAAATCTATTAACAAGTTTTGAGGATGAGAAAGCAATCTGAATAGGTCTAGAACTTGACAAATTTAATCTTAATTGATCTTTTCTTAATTAAAGTAATTATTTATAGATGAAAATCTCAATAAAAAAGTTTGTTTACATTTTTTTCAATTATCTTTTATTTTTAATTGGTTTTTTAATTTTAAAACTCACTAATAGGTTATAGCAAATATTAATATATTAAATAGAAATTTTTTGTTTGTTTTTAATTAACAGGTGTCTAAATCATAACATTACAGGTATGTTTACAAATAAAGTGGTTGAAGTGGCTTTTTTTATATAACTTGGAAAGAAATCTTATTTAATTTTATGTTTTTATTTCAGATCCCATACGATTATTTTTTTTTTATTATTTTCCTATTTTTTTTTATAATGTTTATGAATATGAATGAATGTGGGCAAATTGGTGTACGAGTAAACAAATATACATATAATTAGAAAGCTAGAAATTCAAAAACTGGGTGCGGGGTGGGGTGGAAGTGGGAGGCGCAGGAGGTGGGGTGCAGTTGTGGGGGATCCGGGGGGGGGAGACGCGGTTGGGGTGGTGTGGGGCGGTGTGGGGGCGAGGTGTGTGGTTTCGGGAGGGGGGTCAGGGGTTACCGTGCATCGCTCGGTGGCTCCAGGTACTAATTAATATAATACAAAAATGTTATTGACAAATGTGTTGGACAATTTAAATTCTTGTCTAGAATAGTACCTACTTATAGTAGTATAGAGTTGTTGATTTTTAAGGGGAAATCAATAAGGGTGTCCTCTGCTTGTTGCAAATAAACATACAAATGTATATAAACGAATATAGATAATTTTATTTGATTGATAGTTATGTTTAAGTATTATTTATCATCTTTCTTAAAACAACTAATTTTCGAATTTAGCATTGATAAAGAGAGAATTTCTCCCGAAACATTTGGACATTTAATAAAAATTGTGCGATTATTTTTTTACAAAGAACTGTATATTTATAGGCATATTTTAATTCGCATCAAACAGAAGACACACCCTCATTTATTTTCTCTTAAAAATTAAAAAAAACTAATTTTCGAATTTAGCATTGATAAAGAGAGAATTTCTCCCGAAACATTTGGACATTTAATAAAAATTGTGCGATTATTTTTTTACAAAGAACTGTATATTTATAGGCATATTTTAATTCGCATCAAACAGAGGACACACCCTCATTTATTTTCTCTTAAAAATTAAAAAAAAAATTGTACGATTTCTGTTGATCAGTGGGTTGTTTGAAATATTTATAAAAGGTTTTAGATTTTTCTCCCCCATTTGGCTGTTATATATCTCTCTATCTGCTTCACTGTCTATCTATATGAAATGGATAGAAATTTTCTGTAATGATAAGCTTCTCTTGACTAAACGTGACAGATTCAATTCACCCTCTGTCACGAAAAATACGGACCGGGGACTTGAAAAAAAAAAACGACATTGAGGGAAAGAGATATCGAGGGTGTGGGTGGCCGAGATACGGAAACCCGAATGGCAGAGGCAGAGGCATTTAATTTGGAATCCATCTTGATTTGCAGAATATATAAATGCTTTATACAAAATACAAAAGCCGATTCTCGGACGTGGAAGGGACAATAAATCTCTTATTCAGGAAACAAGATAAAATGAGGCCCACAGCACAAATTCCGTTCCCGACCGAAAGAAGTTGTATTACGTATTTCGGATGGTTTAACTAGTAAACATATTTGAAATCCAATAGACATAAACTCCTCCTGAGTCTGCAATCTCGATTCTCATTTAAACATCCCTCAGATATTCTCCGGCAATGTTTTCTTTCTCTCTCTCCACACCATTGAATCTCCAATCGCAATGCATAAAATTTATCATCGGAAAAACATTGTTCTACTCAATTAAAGATTTACATTAAAGTCAGTATTAAAAAAATTAACTTCACTAAATAAGTTCTACTTGTCGATAGTAACAGATTTATTTTATAAGAAAAATGTGTAAAAAAAAGTCTTCTAAACAAGTATGGCAAGTTATTTAAAAAATTGGCCCATTTAGTCGACATTTCAAAAATAATTTTTAAGAAAAAAATAAAACCGACATCAAAAAAATTAAATGCAACAAATAAAATACACTAAAAGGTATAAAATAATTATTAACTTATTTAGTTACAACTAAACGATGAAATATTAACATGAAATTACTTTTTAAGTCGGTGCCAATGCGATTCATAAAAGGTATATGTTTGGCACCGACTTAAAAAAGTAATTTCAGGAGACAATAAAAGAGTGTGTCTTCTGCTGGAATTATAAATTTTATTTATTTGTAACGAGACTATAGTTTCGAATTTATCAACAATATAAATTCTATCCATGACAAAATTAAATTTACCAGCGAAATCGAAAAAGATAAAACACTAAATTATTTAGATGTAGAAATCAAAATTTCAAATAAAAAACATACTTTTGGAATATTTAGGAAACCCACGACCACAGACACAGCTATAAATAATAATTGCTGCAGACCTATCACACACAAATTAGCAGGATTCCACTCAATGATTCATAGATTAACCAACATCCCTTTAGATAAAACAAATTTCAATAAAGAATTTTTTTTTTTTTTTTTTTATAAATTTTATTAAACCAATTATTTTACATTAATTAATGTATACCATGTATTTTAGCTTCGATTCCGGAGATTGTTTCTCCACCATCGATTGTCCTTATTTATCTTTAGTCCTTATTTTTAATAAGAGGAAAAATCTAATTAGATAAAAAAACCTCTTTTTCGATAATTATTTTAATTCCATTATTCCCCAATCAAATCGATTGGATCTCATCTCCGTCAATCCTTCTTTCACCAATAAAGAATTAGAAATAATAAAACAAATAGCCACTAAAAACGGTTACGAGGAAACTCTTATTGACAAACTATTAAAAAAGAAAATTGAAAAGTCAACTCTGAAGCTGATTTATTCCCAAATGTCCGAGCCAGAATCAAAACCCAAATTAATAATCCCATACTATGGAAAAATTTCGGAAACTTTAAAATTAAAATTCAAAACTTTAGGATATCAAACTATTTTCAAATCCTCTAGAACATTGGGATCTGATATTAGCAACAATAAAAAAGACAAAATTCAAAAAATGGACAAAAAAGGTGTCTATTCCATAACATGTGGAGAATGTGATTCGACCTATATAGGAAAAACAGAACGAAATTTAAACACACACATTTCGGAACACAAGAGAGTGTTTAAAGGGGGTTCGGGGCATAGTGCATTTGCAGACCATTTAATCTCCGAGAAACATTGTTTTCCAGATGAATCAAATATTAAATTAATTAGATCAGAATTAGATCCCTTAAAAATTAGTATTTTCGAATCGTTGGAAATTTTAAAATCATACAATAATTCCCCAAAAAAATTCTTAAATCGGAAAAAAAAATTCCCGAAAGCTTTAATTTAAAAATAGCCGCTAAAATATAAACTTCACGAAAGCCACCTACAGCCAAAATAATAAAACAAGTATAAATTTTAATTCTGAACTTGCCCACACTGCATATTTTCTTAACCAAACCACATGAAAGATTTTAAACTTTCATTCATAAATTAATTCCGTGAATACATTGTAATAGACTGATGAAGAGGGCAAAGCCCTCGAAACTATAGTCTCGTTATAAATAAATAAAATTTATAATTCCAGCAGAAGACACACTCTTTTATTGTCTCCTTCAATATATAAAAATTCTGCTACTCTCGGCAAAAACTTTCAATTTAAAGTAATTTCATGTTAATATTTCGTAGTTTAGTTGTAACTAAATAAGTTAATAATTAACCGAATGTTTTCTACATTTGATTCGATCAACTAACTGTAGGGAATTTTGTCAAATATTGAGTGAAAATAATATTTGAACTTATATATTTCTAACTTGAAATAATGATTTTAAATAAATTTATATATCAATGAGAATTGTTTCGACCGCGCTTATTTGAAAAAGATATTTTATCACGAGACCACTGCGGATTATGCTATTGAAGTCTGTGGGGTCTTAAGTCTGGACCAAGAGAGAAAAAAGATGTGATCCACTTAGCTACAATCCAACGTCATTTTGCGTATAGCCCGCTAGACATTCGGATGGATCAAAGCAGAAAATCCTTGTTCGCATAGATAAGTTGTTGAGAAAAGCATAAGATAACGCAAAGCGATTTCTCGAATTTTAGTGTGTGAAATTGCTTTTTTACACCAAAACTGCTCTAATGAATCAGATTCAAATGCGTCCTTACAGTTACTATCATTTTGTAATTCAATAAGTTGTTCTTGGATTTCTTCTGCAACTTCTTATTAAACCAATTATTTTACATGAATTTATGCATATTGAAGGAGACAATAAAAGAGTGTGTCTTCTGCTGAATTATAAATTTTATTTATTTATAACGACTCGTTATAAATAAATAAAATGTATAATTCCAGCAGAAGACACACTCTTTTATTGTCTCCTTCAATATATAAAAATTCTGCTACTCTCGGCAAAAACTTTCAATTTAATTTATGCATACATTGTTTTTGAGCTTCGATTCCGGAGATTACTTCTCCACCATCGAGTGTCCTTGATCATCTTTTAGTCCTTGTTTTTAATATGAGGAAAAAACTAATTAAAGAAAAAACCTCTTTTCCGATAATTATTTCAATTCCAATATAATCATCTCTCCCAATCCCATCCATCCTCTGAAACTTCTTATTCGGAATTTGTACATATATTTTCATTTGAAATGAACTATTTGTAGGTTTTAAAATTATATTTCCTGACTTTTAACCGACTTCTTTATTATATATTTATATTCGAAATGCACTAGGTATTTCTGGGTTTTAAAATTAAAGTTGATGATTTTCCTCGATTTCCATGGAATCCCCTCATCAAATTCTGACTTGGTGACAATCGGACCACGTCGAGAGAATATCATACGCTCGCTATTTGTGCGAGTGTTGATTCAAAGTTTGAAATATTTCGCGGACCATATTTTAGTTCTTACGGACCACTAGTGGTCCGCGGACCACAGGTTGGGAACCACTGTGTTAGATGCTTGCCATAAATTAACCGAATGTTTTCTACAATTGATTCGAATTATTCAAAACTATGATTATAAGCTTTTCACTTAATCTCTTTTGTATTCTCCCTTATACTGGGGAATATTTTGTCAGAAGATATTATGTCGGGGGATATTTTATCCTTTGTATATTTTGTCGGGGGATTTTTTTTTTTATAATGATATTGATACAAGAAGAAGTTGCACCAAGAAGGTACAACCTCTGAAGTCCATGGTGGACCCTTGTAACGTGAAGATGTTGGGGATGTTTTGTCGGGGATATTTTGTCCGGGGCTGAAAACGCGCGGTACCGAATTCTCCATGTCGAGGTCTTGAAAGGTTAATTTCATGTATCCAACAGTTTCGATTTTGAATCGGATTAAATTTAAGCATTGAGTTTTCAATCAACAGTAATTTATTTAGTTTAGATTAGATAGTGACATATTGTTCTGTTCTCATCAACAGACGGCGCAAAAGTGAATGATGTGTCACCAAGCTAGGAGCCTTGTATGTGGCCATTGTGAATCTTGACAACAAGCATAGCTCCTAGCTTAGCACTAAGCGAGGTTCTTTGTAGTATGGCCTTAGCCTTAGAGTTGGGCTAGGATTAAGAAGTTTATACCTAGAATTAAGGTCACCGATTTAGCGGCTTCTGGAAAATCATGTATTTCAGAATAATGTGCAATATCAGAACGCAGCTTGCAACCATTAGTTTGGCTTTGCAAAAGCTTCACCAATAAGTTTCATTCAATCTGATCCTTTATAAGCAAAATCAGAAATAAATCCGAGCAATCAAAAGATGATTGCTTCGCTTCGCTTGCATCCATTCATCTCGCTCCTTGAATTTCGGATTTGAAAATTAATGTAATATAAAAAGGAATTTCATTTTTTTTCTATCCCTGTTTACCTCTTGGGAAAATATTTTTTTTTATTTTTTTTTTTCCGATTTCTTTATTCTCTCTACTCTGCTCCATTTTTTTTTGTCGAGTCTATAGCTCCGCGCGCGTCTTATAATGAGGTTTTGATTTTTTTCCAATTTTTGTTTTCGTGATGATATACTGGATCCATTCGGGTGCCTTAGAGCGGTTAATACTCCAAACATCATTTAAGACACTATAAAGCTTTCTTTGCCGCGCTTTTGCCGGTATTTTTTAAGAGGGAGAAGTTTGTGGGGGGGGGGGGGAGTGGAGAAGAAAGAAAAAGAGAGATGTTATTGGCGTTTTCCAATTTTTCGCTTCAATAAAAACAAGTATTTCGCGAGTGATTGACCCATCGCGTGGGAAATGTACTCAGGCATAAGATTTAAAGGGGAACAAAATACACGATATTTGGAACCAACAAGAGATTAACCCCTTTCTCAGATTACCTATACAAGTTGAAATGGTCCAAGTTTCATTGTTTGGTTTTGAGTAACACGGGAAAACAACTATAAACTTGTTATTCTTCAAGCTTGGATTGACTATCAAACAATTTGCGACCTTTATTGGGAGCAGGGTTGGCAGATTTGAAATATGGTCTCACGCTAATTTCATAGATAAAAAGGAAGCTTAAAGAATACATAAATAAACAAGAATAAAACCAAGGTCCTAGTATGTACAAAAAAAGAACAAACGAGACAGGAATGCATCAAAATTAACCAAGAAAACCTAGAAGGAGTTAAGGAATTCCGCTACCTAGGAAGTAAAATAACATGGGATGGGAGGAGCAAAAACGAAATTAAATCAAGAATTGCCCAAGCAAAAATGGGGTTTAATTCAAAACAAAAACTACTATGCTCCTCCTCAATCAGCTTAGAAAACAGGAAGTTGCTATTGAAAACATATGTATGGAGCATAGCCATGTACGGGTGTGAAACCTGGACAATTAGAAAAGCGGAGAGAAAGAGATTAGAGGCTTTCGAAATGTGGTGCTACAGAAGAATGATGAATATCAAAAGGATGTATAAAATTACAAATGAAGAAGTTCTTGGAAGAATCGGAGAAAGAAGAACCTTGTGGAAGAGTCTGAAGAAGAGAAGAGGTCAGATGATGGGGCACACACTGAGACATGGGGGACTGCTTAGGGATATCTTGGAGGGGGAGGGGGGAAAGAAAAGGGGAAGGGGAAGGAAGACCCAGATTAGAATATTTCAACCAAATAATTGGGGATATGGGATGCCAGACATTTAGAGAGGTCAAACAGCTGGCGGGGGACAGAGTCGAGTGGAGTCGGATTGTTGCATCAAACTAGTCTTAGGACTGTATACTCAATGATGATGAAAGAATACAAATGTAATTTAGTTAAATTTAATTTACAAAGTTAGTCATAAACAAAATTGTTCAATATTTGTCACTAAATTTTACTTCATTCAGAATGACTATACCTTCATTTTTTTAAAAAAGTTTGTAATTCCGAACAATTCATACTGAATCTTATTATATTAAACGAGCAATTCTTATATATATATATATATAGAGAGAGAGAGAGAGAGAATCGTTTTCTCGAAAACGGCTCTAACGATTTGGATGAAATTCACGAGTTAGGGGGTTTTTGTGTTGACAATTCGATCTGTCACGGTCTCATCTTCGGTTAAAGTGTTTTTTATAGGTTTGTTGTTAATTGAAATAATTATTCACAGGTGGTTGTTTGAATAAAAATTTATAATTACATTTTTATTCAATTTTCTTTTAATAAAATTAATTGGTTTTTTTATTTTAAATTCCACTAATAGATCATTACAAATATTATTATATATTAGAATTTGCCAATTTAATTAATTAAAAGTATTTTTCTATAAAATAATTATTAGAATATCAATTTCATTCTCTTAAAAAATCCAACAATTCGAAGGATCGTACCTCCTTCTTCAGGATTTAAAAGGGTCAACGAAAGAATCTCCGTGTATATTAATATTATTTTTAATTCCAATTGCATTCAAAACTTTGTGGCCAGTGATGTGGCCATAGCGGTTGGAAACGTTAGTAAAAATATAAATAAAGTTTTATTTCAATTTTATTTTATTTTAACTGCTATTAAAAATCGACCTTGTTACCTGAATTTAAAATTAAAAATAATCTTAATATATCGCTTTTAAATTAATCAAAAAATTACTGAGAATTGCTAGGTGTTCCAGGTACTATAGCATTAAGCTTTCATGAATTAATCGAAAGTTTTAACATTTTAAATTATGTCTATTTTTTATTCAATAAATTTTGGTTCGGTTATTTTATGAGAAATTCTATTTTAATTCATTTTAGCAAAAAAAAAATTATCAAATGTCCAGTTTTTTTGCTTTTGAGTGTATAAGGTTGTTTTCACCCCCACGGAAATCGAGCCCAAGTTCTTTAATTACCAGATTTCACTAAAATTCAGACAAAAATGTAAAAAACACTTATTTGCAGTAACTCTAACTGGCAAGCTTAGATTATATTATTATATTATATTATTATATTATATTATATTATTATTATTATATTATATTATTTATATTCTAGATAAGAAAATATTAACTCTAAATAAAAATCATCTTTAGATATTAGTCATTTAAAATAATTAATTCACTGAAACTGCAAACAGTGTACCGAGACTTGAAAAAGTTTCACTTTTTCTTCCTATTTATTTTTAATTCGTTCACAATATAGTCAATGGATGGTTTGTGGGTTTTATATATAGGTACATATAGAAATAGAATAAATATAGAATATAGGGGTAGATATTAAGGGTTGTTTACCTTTGGATGAGTATAGGTATCCTCTGCTGTTGCCCGAATGAATGTTCGACCACAACTAAAGCGAAAATGCGAGATCGCTAGAATCCCGCTATTCGATTAGATTACCAATCGGGCCAAATTTCTCCGAATTATATTCAATGGAAAATTATCAAAAGCACTTTTTAATAGTATTTAAATGTATTTATATCCATTCAAAATACTAATCAACAGAATTTTGTTTTTCTAACTTTATAGGTAGTACTTGGAGCCACCGAGCGATGCACGGTAACCCCTGACCCTCCCTACCAAAAACACACACCTCGCCCCCACCCCCCCACCCCACCCCAACCGCGCCTCCCACCCCCGGATCCCCCACAACTGAACCCCACCCCGCACCCAGTTTTTGCATTTCTACCTTTCTAATGGTCTACATATTATGTCACAAAGAGAAACAAAGAGGTTGTCCTCTGCTTGTTGCAAATAAACATACACACATATATATATCGAGATGATATATCTGTATATATATTATTTATTTGTTTGAGACTATAGTTTCGAAGACTTGGTCTTCATCATCAGTCTTTCTTCAATTATAAATGTTTTTCATGGAGTCAATATCATATGGATATTGAAAACTTGGTGTTCCTTCGTCACTGCTGTTCGGCTAGGAACTAATAAAGGCTTTATTAGTTTCTAGCCGAACAGCAGTGACGAAGGAACACCAAGTTTTCAATATCCATATGATATTGACTCCATGAAAAACATTTATAATTGAAGAAAGACTGATGATGAAGACCAAGTCTTCGAAACTATAGTCTCAAACAAATAAATAATATATATACAGATATATCATCTCGATATATATATGTGTGTATGTTTATTTGCATCAAGCACAACCTCTTTGTTTCTTTTGTGAATCAACAACTCTGCTACTCTCGGCAAAACAAAAACTTTTCAATTACATATTATGTGTATATTTGTTTACTCGTACACCAATTTCCCCACATTCGTTCATATTGATAAACATTATAAAAAATAAATAGGAAAATAATAATAAAAAAATAATCGTATAGGATCTGAAATAAAAACATAAAATTAAATAAGATTTGTTTCCAAGTTAAATAAAAAAAGCCACTTCAAGCACTTTATTTGTAAACACACCTGTAATGTTATGATTTAGACACCTGTTAATTAAAAACAAACAAAAAATTCCTAATTTTAATATACATATTAAATTTGCTATAACTTATTAGTGGGTTTAAAAATTAAAAAATCCAATTAAAAATAAAAGATAATTGAAAAAAATGTAAACAAATTTTTTTATTGAGATTTTCATCTATAAATAATTATTTTAATTAAGAAAATATTAATTAAGATTAAATTTGTCGAGGTCAAGACCTAGCCAGATCGCTTTCCCATTCTCAAAACTTGTTAATAGAATTTGTTTCATCAAAATCGTTAGAGCCGTTTTCAAAATAGAACTAAGATACAAATATATATATATAAACAATTTTTGCTCGTTTAATAAGAGTAGATATATAATATATTTTTATAATTATTCTTTCTTAGTAAACATGACAAGGCAAGTCATTAACATCAATCAAATTGAAATTTTTTCTTTTTAAAACTTAAAAATATCTTTCTTTGTCCTTGTTTCTATAAATATATATACATTAAAAATGACAAATATGCAGGGAAGATAACTATTTGAGCCCTGAAGAAGTCAAAAAAGTTGACGAAACGTTGGCAATAAAATATAAATTATCTGCATAAAAAATATAGTCCTTATTTCCCGATAAAAACTTTAATAATAAACAATGTTACATAGGGGGCATAAGAATTTTAGAAAGGGTTAGTTTAGGTGAGGGAATGGCAAAAAAAAGATTGGGGAACATATGGCTCTAAAGTATGAAAATCTTCATTTATTGATTAATTTTTTAAATACGATTTAAAATTTGAAAAATATTTCCTACTTACAATTATAAAATTTTGAAGACAAACCGTCTTGTAGGTAGAACTTACCTGAAACAAAAAGAAATAAAAGATAAGTTTTTTAGCCTCAATTTTTGTACCTATTTTAAATAAAAACATTGGGGCTTTGAATTTTGAACAAACACAGTATTTTTTATTTATATTTTATAGTCTATTTTAATTACACTGCTCGACAAAAATTTAACAAAATTTCTCCCTGTAAACCTATCAATGGATTCCAGTAGAGATTTATACGCTGATTATCATGCAATTTCCCGATTTTTTACAACTCCTCAGAGTTTTAAGATATTATTGGTCAAAATGACGAAAAAGACCATTTTGACCTATTTTCAAGACCCGTTAAATATTAAACAGCAATATTTGAAATCAAAATACTTTATTGACTAAATAGAAAAACAGCTTCCTCTTTGATTTTCAAATTACGACAAGCTCAATTAGAACTCGAGTTATAACTAAAAAATCAAGACCTTAAATTTGTATCCATGTTTATTATCCTTTATAATCACGTAGTTTTATTTTTTAGTTATACTTGAGTTCTAATTGAGCTAAAAACAAGTGGTAATTTGAAAATCAAAAAGGAAGCTGTTTTCTATTACGTCAATAAAATATTTTGATTTCAAATATTTATGTTTAATATTTAATGGAACTCAAAAATAGGTCAAAATGGCATTTTTCCTCGTTTTGGCCTATAATATCCCAAAATTCTGACGTGTCTGAAAAAATCGGGAAAGTACATGATAATCACAGTATATAACTCTACTGGAATCCATTGTTAGGTTTACGGGGGAAAATTAAGTAATTAGTGGATGAAGTTTCATGTTTCTAGCTTCAGAACTTTCGGAAGAAAATGCAGAGAATTAGGAAAATCTCGAATTTAACGTGAAATTTTAAACGGTTCAAGAGAGATGAAATTCGGTATACATATATGTATTATTAACCTGCATTTTCGTGCCTAGTCTAGCTCAAATAGCCAATTCACAAATTTTCAAAAGAACGCACTTTTTTTCACATTCTCTAAAATACAGGGTGGGTCATAAAGATCTACCACATTTTGAAGAGGTATAAAAAATGAAAAAATATAGTTAGAAAAAAACTGAATATATTTTTGAAAAGAACATAAAATAAATTTTTTTGAATGTGTTTTAAACATTATCAGACAAAAGGGGCGGGAGGGTCAAAAATAAAAATTCTAGCCCTTTCGACCAAACACAACCAAATTTTGTATACATATTCTGTGGACCTCCAGAAGGATAGACATGCAAAAATTAACCCCCCAAGAGGGGTGGGTCAAAAATAAAAATTCTAACAAATTATATATACAAAATTTGGTTAGTTTTTGCATTTCTAGCCTTCTGGGGGTCCACAGAATATGGATACAAAATTTGGTTGAGTTTGGTCGAAAAGGCTAGAATTTTCATTTTTGACCCCCCCCTTTTTTTTTGTCTGATGTTTAAAGATGTTGTTTGTCTGATGTTTGTCTGATGTTTAAAACACATTAAAAAAAAATATATTTTATGTTCTTTTCAAAAATATATTCAGTTTTTCTAGTTAAATTTTTTATTTTTTATACGTCTTTAAGATGTGGTAGATATTTATGCCCCACCCTGTATAATTGATTATACTTATCGTGAGAATATTAATTATATAAGTTTTTAACCGACTTCAAAAAAGGAGGAGGTTCTCTATTCGACTGATTTTTTTTTTTTGTGCATATGTTACCTCATATCTCCGCCAATTGTGAACAGATTTGAAAAAAAATTTGCATTGGATTTAGTCTAGCTTCCGATTGGTCCCGTTTTTTTTTCATTGGTATTAGACCTTTTTTGTTAGGTTTGTTCAGGCCTAACTTCTTTGTTTATGAACCGATTTCGATGATTCTTTTTTTATTGGAAAGGGGTATCTTAGGGATGGTGCCATATTAATTTGGTCAAGTTCTGATGATAGGATCACTATTAATAACATCACTAAAAAGAGAAAAATAAAAATAATTTTTAAGAAAAAAATAAAATCGACTTAAAAAAATTAAATGCAAGAAATAAAATACACTAAAAGGTATAAAATAATTATTATCTTATTTAGTTACAACTAAACGACGAAATATTAACATGAAATTAGTTTTTGAAGTCGGTGCCAAACAAACTATACCTATAAGCGAGCATACACGCCCAACGTACTAAGTAAGATCCATCGAGTGCGATTCATAAAATGTATATGTTTGGCACCGACTTCAAAAAGTAATTTCATGTTAATATTTCGTCGTTTAGTTGTAACTAAATAAGATAATAATTATTTTATACCTTTTAGTGTATTTTATTTGTTGCATTTAATTTTTATGAAGTCGATTTTTTTTCTTATTTTCGTATCCGGAATCGGATGTAAAGAAAATTCATAAACCTCATTAAATAAAAATGGAGATGTGTAGGTTATAATAATAATAAGAAGAAGGCCCCGGACATATGAACGATATATTTTCTTTCTTCGAGATAGAAAAGTTGTGTTTAAAATAACGTCCGCATCTTTATATGGCCAGAGAAGGGTGGATATGGAAGAAAATGTAAAACACTGCTTGGGTTAAATAGATGAAAGAAAAACGGGACAAGCATATGGAGATAGGACGATAGGAGGCAATATCAAAGAAATTATTTTCCAAGCACGTTCAAGAATTCAGGGGGGGGGGTTGGTGGGCCCAGGGGGTAGAAATAGTAATTTCGAAGGTAGACTCGCAAAATTCAACTTTTAAACAACAAAAACATAATAGACGAGGACAATAAAAACAGACGAAAACTATATTAAATTTTTTCTTACGTTGAGTTTCTACACAATTTTCGCCGAGAGGACAGATAAATATGAAATCTTATGTCAGCGCCTAATACGAAACTTTTATATTTTACTCTACAACATTTGACTTCTTAATATAATAAATATTATATTATATCTTATTATATTAAATGAGCAAAAATTATATATATATCCGGTCGGTGTGACGATGTAACGATTGGATGACATTCACTGGTTAGGCGGGTTTTGTGTTGGAGATTCGATCTGTCACGGTCTCATCTTCGGCTAAGCTGTTTTTGATGGGTTTTTTGTTAATTGAAATAATTATTCACAGGTGGTTGTCTCGATAAAAATGTTTATTTACATTTTTATTGAATTTTCTTTTAATAAATAATTGGTTTTTTAATTTTATATCTCACAATAAGATCATTATAATTATTATTATATATTAAAAGTTGGGCAATTTAATTGATTGGATAGAGAGAAAAGGTGGAGGGATAGGAAATACCAATCGACTTGATTGGGGAATAATGGAATTGAAATAATTATCGGAAAAGAGGTTTTTTTATCTAATTAGATTTTTCCTCTTACTAAAAACAAGGACTAAAGATGATCAAGGACACTCGATGGTGGAGAAGTTATCTCCGGAATCGAAGCAAAAGATACAATGTATACATTAATTAATGTAAAATAATTGGTTCAATAAAAAAAAATTAATTGATTAAAAATCTAGTTTTAAATCCCACAAATATTAATTTGACAATTTAATTGATGAACACAAAAAGTGTTATGAGGTGGGGGTCCGGGGGGTTTTGGGGATTAATATATAGCTATTAACTGAAGCAAAAAGTTACCGAGCATCGCTCGGTTGCCAGGTACTTCAATATTATATACTGACATTCCTATATTTTGTTTTCTTGGCAAGAGTGTGCTCGAATTACTTAAAAGTTCTCCAATAGAAACCAGTGAGTTTTAGAATAATTATAAAAATACAATAACTTAAAACAGGGTAGTCCCACCCGTGGCCAGCGGGCCGCATTCGGCCCAGCACTGCAAAGAGTGTGGCCCAACATAAAATCATAAACTTCCTTAAAACATTGAGATTTATATGTAGAAAAATAAAATAAATAAATAAATAAAATAAATATAAAAAAATAAATAAATAAAATAAATAAAAAATAAAATTTTATAGAAAGATGTTAAAGCTTTTTTATTTTTGTGATTTACCTAAAAAAAATACCATTCAATATGGCTTTTGGCAGAATGATTGATATCTTATGGTCCAGGTTATATTTAGTGCGATAATGGATTAAATCATAGTCCATGTAAGAGATCTAAATATAGGATACAAGATCGGAAATAATTTGTCCATCATTATGGAACGCATAATTTTGGAAATCGAAAATGATGACATATTATAATTAAATAATTCTAAACTAAAATAGATATATCTTGATTCCTAAAACTAAGTCCATGGTAGTAGCAAGAAGATTTATCAGATGCAAGGTATGCTCATTGATTACGTAATAATAGATCATGTAAGCGAATTTATTCATCACGGAACCAAAATAACAAGCAGCAGAGATTTCAACGTCAAGTCACAGACCCAAGCAAGGTCCCAACCTATCTTTCATGACCCCCCCCCCCCCCCAATTTATTCACTTCTAAAGAACTTTTTTATTACCTTTTGATGGAGTATAAGAATTGACCGCTTTTATTTTTAACAAATAATGCTAAAATGTAAAAAATTTCACCCCTCCCCCCCAGAAATTTCAATGACGCACTCTGCGTCTTAAGGCCCCCACAAGCCCCCACCTCCTGTGGGCACCCCTAGACCCAAGCAATAAATGCAGCCTAAGTGTTTGAATGCCTTCGAAGTTTAATATAGAGAAATAAAGATGAAAATTCGGGGTGGGGGAAGGGGGCCGAGCCGAATCTCACATAACCTCTGGAGAGGGGGGTCTCGGAAAATAACATATATTTTTTTCTGTAAGAAACCGTGTAAAATTCCAAGAAAATTAAGTAATAATAATAATACTAGTTTTAACTAAAAAATTAAGCAGATTATGTTTTTTAAATAAATCTAAAGCAATCAAGCACAGATTACCGTATTTACACTAAAAATACCCATTTTGAAAAATCTCACTTGAGATTAGGGAGGGCCAAATCTCACGGCATCTCTCCAAGGGGGGGGATCTAAAACTCGCCAAAATCGCCTCCCGTAATTTAAGGACGCCCCCTTATAGAGTAATAAGTGTGCAAAATATGGTACAAATTGGATAAAAAGTTCAAATTTTTTAAAACCTTCGCCGTAAATTTTTGTCCATTTTCAACCAAAATTTTATCAGCTTAATCTCAAAATAAAATATCTTAATATAAAATTTAGTTTCGATAATTTCATTAGAATTTCAGCTTGAAGGTATACAAATTTTGATAAGACACATTCTTTCATCTTCTACCAATTTTTCATATAAAACTCACATATTAGTAGATATTTTAGCATAGAGGGAAAAAAAGAATAAATTTTGTCTGTAAAACATTCGTAGGTCAACTTGACGCCAAAATTTATCAACAGGATACGTTTTTGGACTAGGAGAGCGGCTTAATTCTTTAATAAATTTTTATAATTTTTATAATTAATATATCAAAAAATAATTGCTATATCAATGAGAATTGTTTTTGACCGCGCTTATTTAAAAAAGATATTTGGACTCTTTATTCTATTACAACTTGTATGGGGTCTCTATATTGTCTAAACTTGTTGTGCTTAACAACAAGTTGGCTTTTTGGGATCAGAAATTTTCAATATGTGATAAGTTAGTTCTTAACTATGAAACTCAATATAAGTTTCGGGTTTTTATTTAAAGCCATTTTAATAAATTTCAAACATTAGTTGCACCAATCCAGACAATTTCTACAGGGATGGGAGATAAAGAATTAAGCGAATGTTTTCTACATTTGATTCAATCGGGAATCAAATGTAGGGAATTTTTGTCAAATATTGAGTGAAAATAATATTTGAACTTATATATTTCTAACTTGAAATAATGATATTAAATAAATTTTTATAATTTTTATAATTAATATAACAAATAATAATTGCTATATCAATGAGAATTGTTTTTGACCGGGCTTATTTGAAAAAGATATTTATCGCGAGACTACTGCGGATTACGCTATTGGAGTCTGCGGAGTCTTAAATCTGGACCAAGAGAGAAAAAGATGTGATCCACTTAGCTACAATCCAACGTCATTTCGCGTATAGCCCGCTAGACATTCGAATGGATCACCAAGTGAATTTGAAATCTCAGATGTTATATATTTAATCTCCCAGTCCAGAGCGCTCGGTCTATTAGCATGTATGTTAGATGCTTGCCATATTCACTTATGATCCATCCGAATGTCTAGCGGGCTATACGCGAAAGGACGTTGGATTCTACCTAAGTGGATCACATCTTTTCTCTCTTGGTCCAGAATTAAGACTCCGCAGACTCCAATAGCGTAATCCGCAGTAGTCTCGCGATAAATATCTTTTTCAAATAAGCCCGGTCAAAAACAATTCTCATTGATATAGCAATTATTATTTGTTATATTAATTATAAAAATTATAAAAATTTATTTAATATCATTATTTCAAGTTAGAAATATATAAGTTCAAATATTATTTTCACTCAATATTTGACAAAAATTCCCTACATTTGATTCCCGATTGAATCAAATGTAGAAAACATTCGCTTAATTCTTTATCTCTCATCCCTGTTGAAATTGTCTGGATTGGTGCAACTAATGTTTGAAATTTATTAAAATGGCTTTAAATAAAAACCCGAAACTTATATTGAGTTTCATAGTTAAGAACTAACTTATCACATATTGAAAATTTCTGATCCCGAAAAGCCAACTTGTTGTTAAGTACAACAAGTTTAGACAAAAGAGAGACCCCATACAAGTTGTAATAGAATAAAGAGTCCAGATTGATAGTTGTAAAGGAATCGCATCAAAATATGAAGCCCGCTTCAATAAAAGATCCTAAAGGGGATTGACAGAAGCGAAGGACTCACGTCCCAAGCAGCCTCAAATGAGTAAATCGACTTTACATGGCCTCTGTGACCCGAATAGAAATGGACCCCGGGAGAGACATTTAGGGGCGAAACACAGCCACGCACCCACCTCGTTGGTAAACGGTGCTCATGTGAACAATTGTGTTGAGAAAAGGTGAAGGGGGTAGTCGAAGGGGTGGAAGAGATCGGGGGAGGGGACGCTTTTCAGTTACAAATACAGACCTACACAACCTGGGAAAATAATCAATCAAGTGAAACAGGAGGTGGTGTTAGATAGACAACATGGGAATTCGCTTAAATTGATCTAAGGGAAGAATTTAAATAAATAGTTTTCTTTAAAATTTCACTTAAATACTTCATTTTACGCCGGAAAATGGAGTAAAGAATTGGTGGAAATTTTTTGCTTTTTTTACTTTTTTACTTTATCCAATGCGAAGCATGGGAGAAAGTATTGTAATCGGTCGCGCGGCAAGCGCGACTTCAAAGGGTCCTCAGGTAAAGACCACGGAACCCATGGACTCAATTAAGGTCACAAATTGAAGTATTCAATGAGATTGAATTTTAGCACGTGACGGTTTTGCCAAAAATTACCTGGAATCTCGTCGAGAGGCCAAAAAGTGTCATTTTTTTGGAAGTGCGTGCGGATGGATGGATGGTGGGATGTTATCGTTTTTTTCGTCCACGATTTTTTCCAGACCGTTGCACTGATTGAATTGAAATTGAAAACCTACTATTAGTTTAACAAAATGAAGCGCTGATTAGTTTTTGGTACATATCGGTCCACAAACATTAGTATTATACAACATTATTTATTTCAGTACTTTTTAGTTTTTTCTAAATATCTTTAAAATGACTTAACCAATTTTGATGAAATTTAATATCCTAATTAAGTACATTGGGGCCGACAAAAAAGGTTAAATAAAGTTTTTAGTAAAATTATATTTTAAAGTACTTTACTCTAAAGTAAGATTTTTAAATTCTTTAAAATTTATTCATTTTATATGTTTAATATAGGACTCATTTAACCTAAGTAAGAGTGGATAGGCTCCTCTCTGTGAAATGCTACAAATTTGGGAGGAAAGTTTATAAGTAACTATAGCAACTGCGTTCTTGTCTTATCCGTTACCTTTATAAAGGAATCGTCTTAAAACTAAAAATAGCGATTGATTCTCATCTAGTAATTGAGGAATAACCATTCTATATTGGATTTTTGACATTTCGGTTATTATTAGTAACCATTGCTGTAGACATGGAGGAATCGACTTAAAATCAAAAATAGCCATCGATTCTCATCTAATACTCGAGGAATAACAATTTTAGATTATATTTTTGACGCTTCAATTATTATTGGTAACCATTGCTGGAGACATGGAGGAATCGGCTTAAAATCCAAAAATAACGATCGATTCTTATCTAATACTAGAGGAATAACCTTATTGCATTCCATTTTTGATGTTTTGACTATTAATGGCAACCTCTACTGAAAACGTGGAAGAATCGACTTAAAATCAAAAAGGCTAAATTATTTTTTGGTAAACAACTCAAGTTTGATAAAATGAAAACCAGCCATCCATGAAACTTGATTCCTATTTCATTCTCTAGGAAATTCTGTTGACATGAACGTTTATTTGAACCATTTTTTTGATAAAACTCTTATATTTATAGATATCGAGCATTTTCCATAACGCTTTTGAGGATTCGGATCATATCCTGTCCGGAAAATGTAGACTATCTATAAATTTAAGAGTTTTATCAAAAAGTCCTCCAAGTAAACGTTCAACTAAATAAAATTTCCTATAGAAGAATTTAAGATTTTTTAAAACAATGGATCATTAAGATTAAATGTCCTACAATTTAAACAAAGTTTAAAAAAATTTTGTGTAGTCTTTCTCGAAAACGTACTCCTTCATGGTCAAAATGGGGAAAAATCGAAAAAAGTACGAGTTTTAGGGATATTCAAAAGTGATCCCGTAGCCTGTTTTTTGACAGGCGCTAGTACCGGTTCCATTGACTGTAAATAAATTAAATTCTAATCATTTTACGCATAATTTAAAGAGCTTTAATTTATCTAACTAATATATTTTTGATTTGATAAGCCGTGTTAGGGTTATTCAAGAAAAACTGAAAAAAATTCCGAAATTTTCTCATTTTGAGGTGCGTAGAAAAATTTCCACAACACAGAATTGTGGGAAAACTTAGGGTAGTATTATTGGAGTACCAATAAAGGTATTCCAACAATAAAATATTTACCGGGAACTATTTCCTGTTATGCCATTTTTTCACGTAATTTGCCTGGACTATAAGCTTTTACAGCTACATAATATCTAATCTTTAAAAATTATTATTTTTTTTAATATAAAAATAAACATTTATTATTTTTTTGAAAACATAAATAAAAATAAATTATAATTTATTATTATTTTTACACCTATATTTATAATTCGTTTGGAACAACAGATGTGTGTGCTTTATAATTTTTTTGAATTAATTTATTTTAATATGATAATTATCCCACTGCTCCCCCCCCCCCCCCACCCCGCCCAACAATCGAATATTTTCCCTCCAGCGTATTATTATATAGAAGGGTTGGGTTAAATTCATGTTATATTGGATTGTATGTATTTGCGGTACATTAAAAGCACACTGATCTATTTGTATCAATAACTGCTTTCGGTTGCACCTGTTCTCATTTGAATTAGAGATTCGATTGAATAGGATAAACTGGAAAAGGGGTGGCGGGCCCACTATATAGGATAAACTTTGCGACGAATCAGATACAAATTTATGATTATTCAATAACTACATTTGCAATCAACTCATTTGGCAGGTTACTTGCAGTTTTAAAGTTGGGTTAATTGAACAAATCGATATTTCAATCAATAAACAAATAATGAACCTTATATATAATTATAATCTTTATTTTGTAACCACAAATATTGGAAATTTACCAAAATTGCCTAGAAGTGCCAACAATGGAAATCAATAATATTTCCTGTATACTTTTAAGGCTGGTGCACACGAGGCTTTTTCTGCTCTTGTTCGCCCTAATTGCAATTTGAAGCTAGTTCAGTCAGGCTGATTTTTCGCCTGTTGGCTTCACACAGAGATTTTTCAGAAAATTTTCAAGTTGTCCGGCTAAGTTGCTCGCGCATCTGTCAGTCCAAACAGCCGGACTATCATCTGTCAGTTTCATCTCAGATGCAAATAAAAATGGCTGACAATAATATTATTTCAAAAATTATCAATCGCAGACGAATTTGGAAGGCATAGTCTCTTTATTCATTGCAGTAAAGAGTTGTTGTGAGAAACAAAATAGCAGCTGCTCTGTGAAATCACCTGATGTATTGTGCCAATGCCCATGTCAGCCACGTGAAAAAATAATGCTTTCCGATTGGCTGGCCACTGCCTGGTTCAAGTAGCAAGACTTTTTTTAGAACATGCCCTATCTTTTGAATCAAGCAAGCATGCTAGTAAGAGAGTCCAGTGACGTCATTTCGACCCCCCTCCATGCCTCCAAATTTCAAGTTAACCGAACAAGTAGGGAACAAGTAGCAGAAAAAGCCCCGTGTGAACCGGCCTTTAGGCCCTCTTCACACTAGGCAATTTCCAGGTGACGCAACTGAAACTCAACTATCGTCAATTTGAATTGCCTGTGCGTAGGAATACCTTCAAGTGATTTAGTACTTCGCACTGAGAATACTTTAAAGCAATTCAAGAGAGATTTAATAATAAATTTTTAATTGTTTTTTAATTTTAAATCTCACTAAAAGACAATTACAAATATTATTATATATTAGGATTTGTCAATTAAATTTTATTAGAAAACTCGATAAATTGTTATTTCATTTAAGAAAATAGTTAATCTATCTACATACATAGAAAATAATAAAAATAAAAATAATTAAAAAAAAATTAAAACGAATATTTAAAAATATGTTAATTTGTCTAAAATTATCAAAGTAATAATTTAAATCTGAATTATCATTAAAGGAGACAATAAAAGAGTGGGTCTTCTGCTGAAAAAATTATTTAATTTATTATCTCTTTTCATTTAGAACTTTTTAAATGATTCAATTTTTTTTTATGCACGTATAAGAAAAAGTACCTGGAGCCACCTAGCGATGCACGGTAACCCCTGACCCCCCCGCCTCCCGAAACTATACACCTCGCCCCAACCGCGCCTCCCACCCCCGGATCCCCAACAACTGCACCCCACCTCCTACACCTCCCACATCCACCCCACCCCGGAACCAGTTTTTGCATTTCTAGCTTTCTAGTGGTCTACATATTATGTGTATATTTGTTTACTCGTACACAAATTTGCCCACATTCGTTCATATTGACAAACTTTATAAAAAAATAAATAGGAAAATAATAATAAAAAAAATAATCGTATAGGATCTGAAATAAAAACATAAAATTAAATAAGATTTGTTTCCAAGTTATATAAAAAAAGCCACTTCAACCACTTTATTTGTAAACACACCTGTTTTTTATGATTTAGACACCTCTGTTAATTAAAAACAAACAAAATTTTTTTATAACTTTTATTACCCGGGTTCGAATCCGACTCGAGGCATCCGGCTAAAATCCGACCCCCGGGGTAGGGACAAATTTAAAAATAATAAATAGTATCGTAAATGGCTTATGGCTAGAAAGGCCGAAAAGTCAAAAAAAAAAAAAAATATATTTTATTAAACCAATTATTTTACATGAATTAATGTATAAATTGTATTTTAGCTTCGACTCCGGAGATTACTTCTCCACCATCGAGTGTCCTTGATCATCTTTTTAGTCCTTGTTTTTAATAAGAGGAAAAAACTAATTAAATAAAAAAAAACTCTTTTCCGATAATGATTTCAATTCCATTATTCTCCAATTCCAATCCCCAAACAAAAAATTAAACCAATTATTTTACATGAATTAATGTATACATTTTTTTGAGCTTCGACTCCGGAGATTACTTCTCCACCATCGAGTGTCCTTGATCATCTTTTTAGTCCTTGTTTTTAATAAGAGGAAAAAACTAATTAAATAAAAAAAAAACCTTTTCCGATAATTATTCCAATTCCATTATTCAATCAATCCTCTCATTCCCAAACAAAAAATTCCTAATTTTAATATTATATATTAATATTTGGTATAACCTATTAGTGGGATTTAAAATTAAAAATCAATTAATGAATAAAAGATAATTGAAAAAAATGTAAAAAAAACTTTCTTATTGAGATTTTCATCTATAAATAATTACTTTAATAAAATATCAATTAAGATGAAATTTGTCGAGGTCCAGACCTAGCCAGATCGCTTTCTCATCCTCAAAACTTATTAATAGAATTTGTTTCATCAAAATCGGTAGAGCTCTTTTCAAAATAGAACTAAGATACAAACATATAAATATATAAACAAACAATTTTTGCTCGTTTAATAAGAGTAGATATTGAATTATAAAATATAAATAAATTACTGTACTAATTAAAATCTTCCAAATGTAGTCTGAATTCGACTTGATTTATGAAGTTGGTGCGCCTGTATTTAGGCAACCTATTCCGCGAAGAAGAATGAAAGCTGCGTAAGAGCTAGGTGAGTCCAGTCATTGATGGAATGCTCCAGAGGGCTTAATGCAGCGGTGCCCAACCTACGGCCCGCGGGCCGGATCCTGCCCGCGAAGAGGCTAAATCTGGCCCCCGAGCGAGTTGACACTAAATATGTGTTTTTTGTAAAATATCTAAAAAAATTATAAATCATATTATCGTTTTCCAAAAGAAAAATTACCAAGATGATGCAATTACTCAGCAAAAATTTCGAAGATACATTTACAGATTTTCCCCGGATTAAAAATGAAATACGCTTGTTTGAAAATCCTTGTCAGTGGACGTTTCTACGTCGCCAGATGATTTACAACTAGAATTAATAAAATTACAATGCTAAACGCCATTACAAGATCTTTTTCGCGAGAAATCTTTACCAGATGTTTATACAGCGTTAGAGTCTTATCCTAATTTGAGGAAATTTGAAATGAAAATGACGACGGCGTTTGCAAGTACATATATTTGTGAACAAACATTTTCTACTTTAAAAAGAGCTAAACCAGCGTCTCTCGCTGGGCTTTCAGATGATCACCTTTATTCCATATTAAGGAGAAACGTTACCCAACTTGAACGAAATATTCAAAAATTAGTTTCTGAAAACATCAGACTTCATATTAATAAATCGTGACTACAGATTTTGTCTTTTTTTTAATCTTAACCCAAATTTAAGATTTCGTTTAACTCAGGTATCAGCAATCTTTTAGATGTATTCAAATTACAAGTTGATTAAAAAACAACTAGATATCTTAATAATATCCTAATAAAAAGGATTGTATATTTAAGCCGCATCATTAATTTAAAAACGTAATATTGTCATTAAATTTACAAATATTTTGAAAAAAATGAATCAGCACAAAATACTCATGAATTCATTGAAAAAGTTGCGTTTTTTTAATTAAAGGTGCCGCTAAGATATACAATTATAAAGAATCCGGCCCGCCAGATCCTATGTCATGTTGAATCCGGCCCGCAGACAAAAAAGGGTTGAGCACCACTGGCTTAAAGCCATCAAGTATGTAAAAATCGGTTGTCTGTAAAGTCGGTTTACTGACGATAGTTGAACGTGACAACGTCATAAGAAAATACTGATGGAATGGTATTTTCTTATGACGTTGTCAGTAAACCGACTTTACAGACAACCGATTTTTTATTTATTTATTAAACCAATGTTTTTTACACAATTCAAAGATTACGAATTAATTGAGTTATAAAACAAATAAAAAATTTTTAATATATATTATAGAAATACCAAAAATATAGTTTTTATATCAGGTACGATTGTAAGAAAAAGTTGAAACGATTAATTATATTTAATATCCTTGAAAATGGGTTAACTTGTTAAAAAATATTCTTTTCGATTTACTTTTGTCTACATAACTCTTTTTGTTATATAGTGTAATCTTATTTTAAAATAATATTTTGAAATACTTTTAATTAGTAATACTATATGGTTTTCCATTGGGAGATTATTTAAAATATGGTTATTTAACGAAGAGAAAATATTCGAGTGTGATTCATTAAAGTCCATCATTAAAGAATTAGTCAAATATATTTCATTGTATTTTTTTCATAAATTTTCCTCCACTGTCATTTAACGCCTCTCTAATAATTGATTCGGCTTTCCTACACACACTTTTAATAAAAAACAAAAAATATATAAAGAAAATCAAACTTGTTTTTTATCACTGTTAATAATAAAAAGAACTGTCTTAAAGATGGATACTATTAACATACGTTCAGATGACAAGAGAAGGTTTTGTGCCCTTCACACGATGGCGGCTGGAGGGAAATGCCTGTCTTGACTGGAGACACCCCCACTCCTGCTTTTCTAGCCTAGTTGTTCCTCCTTAGCTCCTTGCTCGTTCCGCGCTCTCGCTTGCACTTCAAGCCTTAAATGGAACGCCTCAGATGAGTCATGTTTTTTCGAGAGTGCAGCCGGCTTCATCGAATTATAAGACGTTGTCACGTCAAAAATAATAATTTTTACATAAGTTTTAAATATTAGGTAGAGTTTACCATATAAACATGCGGTTTCTTTTTTTCCCATATTTAAATTGCTGAACGTGGTTAAAATAGGTTAAAATGGGATAATAAAATCATGATTATATTCCAAACGAGATGATTAACTATCTTCAAATTATTTTTCTTTTTTAATACCCGAGAATTAAATTATCACTATGAATTGGTTAAATATATATATATAGTGTGGAATTATACTGGAGAGGACATGAGCTGTCAGACGGCACTTGAGGCTGTAAAATGCGTGATCCATCACGGGAATTGAAGCGGAGACGCCAGGGGAAAACCGCCATCGGCTGTTGATCTAGTTGTTTATATAAAGCCATAAATTATATCCCTCCTCGAGATGATTAATCAACAGCAAAACTTAAAAATGTACAGTGAAATGCATAATTATGAAAATCCTCCACTCTGTCCCGACTCGATAGTCATTGCCTAATATTTCTTTGCAGCAATAAACTTGTCAATTAATAGAATTGAATTGATAGCTGATAATCGTTCATCTGATTACAATTTGATATGACAGTTGATTTGTCACCTTGTCAATTTTTTTATTTATACTCAGTAGCAATAAACATGAGAACCCTCCCCGGATTCATTAGAAAATTTTGCATTTTTTTTGCTTTTCGAAACGTTTAAAAATATCTGAAACGTGAAGAAAAATCATTTTCAAGTCGAATTTTTCTCTGTCTATATCTATATTCTATATTCACGATAAGTCAAGAATGTAGGGCCGTATAAACTTAACCCCGGGTGAAGAGAAAATTATTTTCGATCTTTGGGGTCTGCGATCGATTGGGAGGCGATGGAATATTTAATTGTTTAATTAATGAATCAAGGCCTAGGCTGCGAAAAATGAACGAGGAGAGGATTAAAAGAAATTCCATAATTCATATAGACAAAAGGTATTAGTTTGGGTTCAGGGATCAGTAGCTTAGTGGATATAGGAGTTGAAACTCTTATGACAAAGCATTGCAGTACATATGCAAAGATCCCGGGTTCGAGCCCCGGCTGATCCTTTTGTCTGTAATAATAATAATAAACTTTTCTTCGTTCCCTAAATTTAAATTTGTTATTAATTGAAAAGTTTTTGTTGTGCCGAGAGTAAATAATATATATACAGATATATCATCTCGATATATATGTGTGTATGTTTATTTGCATCAAGCAGAGGACAACCTCTTTGTTTCTCTTTGCCGTATAAACTTACTTCTAATTCCAAAATGTATATACTCGTAAAACAAAGAATATTGATTAGATTTTGAGATTTTTAAATTCAGAATTTTCTCTTTAGATATCTAGCCCTCAAGTGCGTGATTTTTTTTCAAGTAGATAATATTTTTTAAAATTATTACTGCCTATTGATCAATGGAAAAATATTAAAAAAATTTCCAATTAGCCCGAAATAATTATAATCACCAAAATAATTAGGTTTAAAATAATTTAAAATAGCCGTAAATAACCTAAATAATAAATAATTATGTTTTATTACAAATATTCGGCATCTACATACTTTTTAGAATAGCAGAGATTTTTATTATATTTTTAAAGTACTAGGTAATATAACTATAAACAAAATAAAATAGAAGCTGATTTTTTATCTTGCTGGCTGACATAAACATTATGAGAAAGCACATGTTTTTTTAAATCCTTGTTAAGATAGTAATTAATTTTTTTCATTATAGACACTTCTACAGTTCTATTGGACTAAAACTTTTTGCAGATGTAGTCCACTTCCGGTCTTCCAATTTCAACCAAAACCTTGATCTACACCTATTAGCCTATATCAAGCTTAAGTTTCGAATTTCAAGGCTCTGTGACTTTCCGAAGACGAGATATGAACGATTAAAATATTTATTTTACGACACTCCTAATTTACAACCCATTCCTTTAATTCAATCGGATTACAAATTTGACACAACTATTAACTCATGACACTTAATAAATACACTAATTTTTAAAAAAAACGTTAGAGCCGTTTTTGAGAAAATCAAAAAATCTTTCATGTAAATGTCCACTTCCGGTTTTCTGATTTCAACCAAAAGCTTGCTATACTCCTTCTAGTATATATTGAGCTTAAGTTTCAAATTTCGTAGCTCTGAGACTTATGGTTGCGAAACGCAAGGGGGGTACATACGCACATACGCAATGGATTTTGGACCCTTTTTTGGCCTCTAGGCGACAGAATTTCCGGTTTTATGTCCTAAATCCGATTTCCAACTATTAATGGTAACACTTCCTTCCACCTAGAAGTTACAAAATGAAATTAACTTTTTTCATCTCTGAGATACAAGCTCTCAAAGAGTCAGGACCCAGACTGGCCATCGCAATACTCTACCATTATATTCTATAGAATATAAATGTGAAAGTAAAAATCGACAGATAAGTATAGTGACAATCTAACTAAAAATTCATAGGGACATAAATTATTGTTAAGAACCTCAAACTTTTTTCTGGCTACGGCCTTGACTAAACTATCCATTTATTAAAATTTATATTTTTAAACACCCGCCATATTTATTCTCTCCTTTATTCCGTAGCATTAAATGGAATTTAACTTAAATTGAAAATTCATTATTTAGTACCTAGCATATTTGAAGATAATTGCATTATATTAATATAAATATATAATAACTACATATGAAAAGAGAGATTAAAGCGGAGAGTGGTATAACTCTATGTTTATTTAATTAATATTTTTTGTTTAATATTCAATATATTAAATATTTGTTAAATTAACTAAAATATATAATGAAAATTAATTCTGACTGCCCTGGCAAGTTATTTGATTTTATTAACGGCAACATTTGCAATCTACAGAAAGATCTAATTTATATTACGACACGCTTTGCGTTAATATATATATAATATGTTATAAACATTAACCAAATGTTTAATAACCATTCAGTCCATTATTTAATTCATTTTAATTGAAAAAAGTGCTTTTAGAGAAGGAGACCAGAGTGTTAATATTAGCAATTAATTTAAATATATTTCCATTAGAAAGTTAATAAAAATATAATACTCTGTTTCTTTATTATAACGTAAAGTATAATGATATTATCATTTGATTTGTCAATATAATTTTTTTGCTTTTTATAATCTTTAAAAACATGTAATGCTCAATCCGACAGGGGGCGCTGATGCCGTCGGTATATTTGGGCTTCGAGCCCAGATAAACATGATTGGCTCAGTTAACCTATAATCAGAGTGGGTGCTCATACTTGAGAACGATCGCAGAATAAGTCGATCGAAACGTTGTATTAAAATTGTAATTATTTGTTTCAATAAATAATTATAAAGTAATCATGTGTGATTTAAATAAAAATTTAAACTTTAATACTCGTATCTTGTTAAGCAATATCCAAGACATCCTGTTTTGTATGTGGTAACGATCTCCATGATCGGTTGCTACAGTGATGTTCAAAGTGGGCGCTGTCTCATACAAGCCGGTTGCAAGATTATTATTATTATTATTATTATTATTATTTTATCAATAGTAATATTACAATCTAGCTGCTAGCCGCAGCTAATAAGTAATTTTGTTATAGATTTAACTTCAAACAAAACAAAAAACAACAAGCAATCATATATTTCTTATATATAATTGTCTTTATCTCTATTTTTATTAAAATGTTTTTAACAAAGTTCATGAGGCTTGATACGCTTCAGCCGGCGAGTCTGTGTGTCAACGTTGAGTAGTTGCAAGGCTTCCTCGTTCACATGCCCTTGCAGCCTCGTCTGGTGGGCTGCTGATAGCTTCTTAATGGTTTCAATGACGGTTTCCACGCCAAGATCACGATAAAGGTCCGCGTTTCGAATGTACCAAGGAGCATTTACAATGCACCTTAGTACATTATTTTGAAATCTTTGTATAATATTTCTATTTGACTGTGCTGTACATCCCCACAGCTGGATCCCGTATGTCCACACTGGTTTGAGTACTTGCTTATAATAATAATAATAATAATAATAACAATGTTTATTCAATGAAACATACATAATAAATAAAAGAAAAAAATACAAACACATTTTACTCATGGTCGACTCGACCGTTTGAGTGAGTGAGTATAATAATTATATAATCAGGCATATAATAAATACAATAACTATAATAATACATATAATAATAAATAATAGATATAATAATACAATAACTATAACAGTTTGTTCCAATAGATAATTAATAATTGAATTCAAGAATCAGCTGATATCTATATTTCCATGAGTTTCTGCAGTATTTCACCAGGGCCCCCCAATCCTTCCCATTAAGGCACTCAATGAATTCGGATCTGGACAATTCTTCCCTCCCAAAGAACCTCATTCGGTATTCCTTCAGTATGGGACAAACCGAGACATAGTGAAAAACGTCCTCTACTTCCCCTACATTGCACAATGAGCACTTTTTGATCTCTTAGAGTATGAATACTTATGAGTAATAGGCTTTGGTAGAGGTCACACGTGAGCTGATGCCTCTCTGATTTATCATAATATTTTTTGTGAAATAGTTGTTTGTTTTTTATGATTTTTGATATAGGAGTGCATGAAGAAACAACCTCTGGAATTCTGTCATCAGACCGATTGATTTGAGCTTGTAAAGAGAGTTTTGTGTCTTTTTTTTGTGTTGGATATCTGTTGACTGAGTCTGAACTCTGTTCGAGTTCTATTTTTGCCTGGAGTACTTGCTTATATAAAAGGAGCTTATTTTCAATTGACATTGAAGAATTTCTTCCAATTATCCAGTAGATCTTTTTAAAGTTGATATTGCAAGATTATGAGTATATTATTCTGTCGCGTGTTACTGCTATGATTTTGTGTTCACGTTTTCAATGTTTATGTATTCCGACAACATTTTATATTTGTTTTTCAGATTTGAAGCACTCAAAGGTGAGAATCGATTTTTCAAAAGAAAGTTAATAGCTTGTAATCTTAAGCATCCGTCAGTTAAATAATATCTCATTAGAAATGTCTAATCTAAATGGTTCTCAAAAATATTTCTACTGATAAATATCCCGAACATTGAACAATTAAATCATGATTATTTGAGAAATTTTCTCAAATTTGTTACAATGTTCGATTAGTGAAAATTAATCAATATCACGGAAACATATAACCTTCAGTCTTTCAAGACCTGCATCCACGGATATACCTTCAACTCCGACCCAATCCCTAAATCCCTTCTTATTTTCACAATACAAGGGTCCACGGCGGACTACAGACGTTGTACCTTTTTGGTGGAACTTAATCTTGTATCACTATCATTATAAAATATTTTTTGACGTTTTTTTGTAAGTCAATTTTTGTAAAATTGAAACAATGTAAAGTTATTTATTTATTAAAAAACATTGTATCTGTAGCGCCATTTGTATCATATTAATTAATTTTTGTGTAATTAAATTGGTATAAAATTGTACATGAAAGGGGCTAGATGGCCTTACAGATACAATGTTCTTTAATAAATAAATAAATAAATAAATAAATTTCCACTGTTTCAATTTTACAAAAGTTGACTTACAAAAGTTCGAATAAGCCCGAAATTTTTTTCCACACATATCTACATTACTATATTATATATTTTCACCCTACTTCATCACTTTTTGCTACTATTTGTTACCATGGACGTACAAAGGGATTTCTAAATTGAAGTTTTTACGCAAAATAACACCCAAAAACATTAAACGGGTCACTTTGGGAACAGTGATTGATCCCTAATTATTAATATTCGTTTTTCAGAAACAGGTTTAGGAGGCTAAAAATAACATATATTTTCATACCAAAGAAGAGATTTTTGAAAATTTCAAATCCCCCCCCCCCCCTCCTAGGGGCTCATTTAAAGTTTTTGTTTTGATTTTAAATATTGTCAGGAATGAATTCAGGAGGCTTAAAACCATATAATTTCATATCAAACACGAGATTTCATGAGAGGTCAATTTTGAAAATCGGGACAAAATGACATGAAAAATGGACTCAGCGCTATTGAAAACCCACCTGTGACAATTTTCAGAATTTTAGCGGCCTAAATGTTCTAAAATTCCCACTGAGGACGTGATTTTTTTTCAATCTTAAAACTCACTAATAGTTCATGACAAATAAAATTAATTAAAACTATTATATTAAAACCCATTACGAAGTCCAGGGGGCATAGTCTCCTGGCTAGCAAGATGCTCGCCGAAGGCCGGCTTCCCAGCTGGTTCATTTATATTTTTCTATTAAAATGTTGCAATTTTTGACGTATTCTTAAATTTTCTTAATATTAAGAAAATTAACTACTTTTTTCAAAAAAAAAAAAAAAAAAAGTAAAAACACTTAAGTTAAAATAATTAGGTTAAGGGATGAAGTCGCGGACGATGAAAGAAAGTGAGAAATTATCATCTTATCTTTTCTTTCATTATTTAATTAAACAAAAGACTTTAATCCGAAATAATAATATAAAAGTCGATCTGTGTCGTAGGACACCGGATAGGAACGAAGTTCCTTATTATAAAAATATTAATTTTAAGTTCTATTCTAGGTATAAAGAAAAATAATTATTCGGGTATACATTTTTTATTATGATTTTTTTATCGATAAAAAGCAAAGAAACTACTTTATAAAATTATCTTAACACCTTTATTTTATTTACAATGATTTATAAAAATATATAATATATAATAATAATAATATACAAAAAGAAACAGGTATTTATATGAATAATAATAATTAAGCCTAATTATGTTCTATCATAGAAACTATAGCTTTATGGTAACTAAAATAAGATATATATATTTGTGATTCGATTTTTGCCAAATATCTCGAGAAAACAGCATCGATAGTAGTAAGTACTAAAATTAATTACAGTTATTAATGGTAATAATAAATTTATTAAAAATGTATATAATTTTCATACCATACCTTGGATCTTTTGTATTTTTTTCTTTTTATTCTTTGTCGATACTCTTGTTGATATTGCCTACTTGTTTTTTTTTTTTATATTTTTCTCCGATACTGAAATTGATTATAAAATCATTAATTTCTCGTCTGATGTCTACTAACTTTACAGTCGTATTTAAAATTACACTGCAAAATATTATAATATATATAATATACGGTATATAAATTATATACCGTACCTTGTTTTTTTTTTTCACGCTCCCGATACCTTTTTTGGTACTCGGCTTTTTTTTCGTATTTCTTTCCTTCAAAGAAAATAAAATAAAAAAATGTTAAAATTAAATCCATGAGTGCTAATCGAGGGAGGGGATGGAGAGGTGGGTACTGAACAAACTTGTTTGGAAATATTTTTGAATTTGAGAAAAAACAGTATATGAATTTATACAATGTTTTACTCAGTATATTATATAAATATCTAACTAATAGATACTCTAATAATAAATAAATAAATAATCTTAGATATTTTAATAATAATTCATCAAATCCTCGTTGGAAATCAAATTCCAAGGAATTTTTCTTCTTCTTTAATTTTTATTTCCTTAAATAGAATAAATAAATAATAAAATTCAATTAATTAAATAAATAAATAAATTATAGGAATTAGTTATGAAATCAATTAGGGATTCACGGGGATTTTACACATACACCCACGATTAATATATAACGCTTACCTTTAGTAGATTTTTTTTAATTGATTATTTTCTTCTATTAGCTGGAAATATAATAAATAAATTAGTAGAATTATTGCAATATTCTTTTATTTATTTTCATTTCATTTTCATTTATTTATTAATTAAGTAAGCACACCTTTGTTATTTGTTGCTGAATAACGAAATGTTCTGAATGTTCTGTCTCTGAATTCGATGCCATTTTATTGAATTCTATTATTCTGTCTATTAAATTAATAAAATTTTTAAAGAGGATTATTTCGATAAATAGAAGCAGAGAGGTAGAGGAGGGTAATGAAATAATACCTGTTGAATCGAAAGATTCAACATCGAACAGCATCGATTCCCGACCAGAGCGCAAGCCAGAGGCCCCGCCCCCAGAGTGGCTGAGTGGATGCGCGCGCATGAGCATTGGCTCGCTTGTTTTTATTTAACGTTACGGACACTTTTCACAGACTAGGGTACCACCCCGAGGCGTCCCATAAGTTCACTTCGTTCCAAAAAAATGAAATTCTAAATTAAGTGAGAATAAAGATTATTATTATTATTATTATTATTTTTTATCCTGTTGACTTGATGTTGATAAATGCGTGCGTGGGAGAAATGGAAATAGGGGGGGGGGTGTTGAAGGGGTTTATCAACATTGGAGCTTAAAGACCTTGAAGCCCAGAGTTGCGACCTAATCTGAATTTAGTGTTTCATCTTAGTTATCTGCCAGCAGAGGCAAAAAAGAGTTTTATTTAATTAAATTAAAGGGATGTTTAACTAACGAAAGGGTGGCTCGTGGACCAAGTTTAACTAAGGGCGGGGTGGGGGGGAGTGTTTGACTTGCTATATATCATATATAGGGTGTTCGCATTTCACCGTCACTGCGTGCCAGACAATAGACCTGTTTCTGTGTGTACAGACAATAACATATACCCTGACAGAGAATTAATTGATTATTTACACTCATGTCGAAAACAAACAACAAAAAACGTGATATAAGGGTCGTTTTCCAATAATCCTATTTTGCGCCAAATGAATAATAAAAACTTTTTGTGACTTCAGCTAGAGAGGCTAAGTGTCAACCATTCGCTCGCACAAAATTTCCTAGATAATGAGACAGGAATCAAGTTAAAATTAAATAAGGTTCGAGTTGGTGGTGTTTCACAAAGAGAAAAATTAAAATACAAAGATTTTTTTAGTTTACTCTATATATTTCGAGCTCTTAACTCATCGTCAGGAGAACATTGACTGAAGATAACATAGAATAATGAACAGAATTTATTTTAATTTTAATATGATGGACAGTTATTTATGACTTAGTGTAAATATGATAGAATTATCAGGGGATGGGATGGCCTTAGACCCGAAAGAACAGATGGAGCGGTCAGCGGGCTAAACTGGGAATAAAGAAAAGATATTTATACTTGGAAGTTGCCGAAAATTATGTATGTGCCATAAAGGATACTAATACTAAAACTAATAGACTTCACCAATAATTGACATCTTAATCAATGATATTTAATTTGAATTGGAATGTGATGAGGATGTATGGTGGATTTATTTTTATTTTTGTTTTTAAATAGAAAATAAGAGATGGAAATTTTCACTATACATCCTCATCACATTCCATAGTTTATTGCCCTCCCTTATGGCGCATACATAATTTTCGGCAACTTCCAAGTATAAATATCTTTTCTTCATTCCCAGTTTAGCCCTCTGTCTGCTCCATATGCTCTTTCGGCTCTAAGACCATCCCATCCCCTGATAATTCTTTCATATTTACACCAAGTCACAAACAACTGTCCATCATATTAAAATAAATTCTGTTCATTATTCTATGTTATCTTCAGTCAATGTTCTCCTGACGATGAGTCAAGAGCTCAAAATATATAGAGTAAACTAAAAAAATCTTTGTATTTTAATTTTTTTCTTTGTGAAACACCACCAACTCCAAACTAATTTAATTTTAACAATGTTTCTCTATAAACCAACACCGCGTTCACTAAATTTGAAGGAATCAAGTTTCTAGGATGAGTGGTTTTCATTTTATCAAGGAAAAACTGCGATTTTTTGAAAAAATTCATCATTTCCTGTCATGGAATATCATATCATATCTATAAATCTAAGAGTTTTAATCAAAAAGTGGTCCAACTAAACAAGACATCAGAATTTCCTAGATAATGAAATAGGAATCAAGTTTCTAGGATGAGTGGTTTTCATTTTATGAAGGAAAACTGCGATTTTTGAAAAAATGGATTATTTCCTGTCTTGGAAAATGATAGATATCTATAAACCTAAGAGTTTTATAAAAAAGTGGTCCAAGTAAACGTTCAAGGCATCAAGATTTCCCAGATAATAGGAGAAAAATCAAGTTTGTAGGATGAGTGGTTTTTATTTTATGAATAAAAAACTGCAATTTTTTCAAAAAATTGCCATTTTTCAAAATTTCAACCTCATTGCGGCACGGATTACTATTATCTAATTAAGATGAAACTGTGTTTGAATTGTAGCAAATTTAATCTAGTTTACAAATATATAGTGTGGTCTTTGTCTAAAACGTGCTCCTTCATGGTCAAAATGGGAAAATATCGAAAAAAGAGCGAGTTTTTGGGTGATCCGGTGGGGCTGCCGATGACGAAAACTTGGATTTTGCGCTTGAGCCCGAACGGTTGGTTTTTGCAAAAAACTGGAAACTTCAACCTCATTGGGGCACGGGTTACCATTATCTAATTATGATGAAACTTTGTTTATATTGTAGAAAATTTAATCTAGTTTAAAAATGTCTAGAGTAGTATTTGTCGTAAACGTGCTCCTTCATGGTCAAAATGGGTAACCAATAACCAGCCACAGAGAAAAATATTCATCATCGACGTTAACAACACCCATATAATTAAATATATTTTTTTTATTTTTTGAATATTGAAAATATAACTTTGTTCGACAAATACAAAGAGAGTGTAAATTTAATTAACGAAAAAATAACATATACTCTACGGTCTAGTATTATCCAAGTTTGTTTTAATTTAGTTAACGATACCTATATATGTAAAATAATTTTCATTTTAGTATAATTTGGATAATTAATCTGAATTCTTTTTAAATACATCACCGAGCTCTTTTTGATGTTGTGTCATTCATTTAAAAATATTCGCCTGTTGTTTGTAAATACTATTATATTAATTAAAAAAAGCGATTAAAATAAAAAAAAATACACCTATATATATATTTTTACACAAAAATATGGCTTTAAAAGTGAAATAAATAAAATAATTAACAACCCCTTAAAACTCTCTCTTTTGTCTTCTTTTTATTTTAACATATTTCCATTTAGCCAGCTTCATTTGTTTCTCTGTATGGGTAGAATTGTGTATTCACATTTTGACCCGATTCTATAAAGTTAATTTTTTGAAATTTTCCGAACATTTAAGTATTTGAAATGGCAATAGTTCATCAATTTTAGAAATTATTAAAGAGAAATATTGTAGGATTTCATTCTCTACCCCTTTCAATGTAAAATGCTTTTTAAAATAAAGATTTATTTTCGCCTTGAGAAAGGCGCTAGCTTGTTGTTTACCCGTCAGGATCTTTCGATCGAATGACGGGTGAACGGCGGAGACACGCCCATTTTATAATCACAGACGAGCGCGCGAACATTTATGCATACGTCATCCTAAAAATCGCGAATAATTAACCAATCAGTTTAATTGCTAATTAGGGCCGAGAGGTTTATAAAGGCAGCTAGCCCCTCGACGCAGAGTCAGTTGTCAGTTGTTAAAGCTCATTGAAGGAGACAACTCTCCGAGGTGATTACCTGGGAACGATTTGCTAAAGAAACGGCTTGTGTCTAAGAAGTAATTTGTATACACGTTCTGTAATGAAAAGGCAATAAATGCGGGCTTTGCGCCAATATTTTATTTAAAGCATGTTTCTGCGGGCTTTGTGCCATTATTTTATTTAAAGAATATTTTCAACTGCCACTGGCAAATTCGTATTTTAAAAAAGCATTTTTCTGGCTTTACGCCGCCAAGAGAGATTCTAATCTCTGAAGATCATCTCCCATCCAAGCCCGGCGAATATCCTTCTAACTAACCCTTCGAGCTAAAAATAATAAAAATCATCCATCATCTTAATCATTTCCTATAATATTATATAAACTATAATAATAATATATTGTACCTAAGTAAGTATAATATAAATAATAAATTGAAAGAAAAGGTGAAAATGTTTTCAAGACTCGGTTCGTTCTTCTGTTACAGCCGCTCTAGCAATAAATTAATTCTTTCTTGAGTTCTCGTTAATAAATAATTTTCTAAAAACACTCGTTCTTCACAAATTCGATTTACTTTGTAGAGTAGTGTAGAGTAGAGTTTCATTGAGAATTCCACCGCGTGCCATAGGTTGTTGAACCCTGATATAGATCATTAGACCGTATGTCTATCAAAATTCAGCAAAGCAATGACATTTTTTTAAACTATTTTTAAGAAAATCACAATCGTATTATAAGGCCTAACTGATACAGATAGATAATAATATTAATAAAAATAAAGAATCTTTACTAATTTTTAATGTATTATCATTGAAAAGATTATATATTTTTATTAATATTATTATCTATCTGTATCAGTTAGGTCTTATAACACGATTGTGTTTTTCTTAAAAATAGTGTAAAAAGAAAAGGATGTGATTGCTTTGCTGAATTTTGATCGACATACGGTGTAATGATCTATATATTTTGAAGAAGACAATAAAAGAGTGTGTCTTCTGCTGGAATTATAAATTTTATTTATTTATAACGTGACTATAGTTTCGAGGGCTTTGCCCTCTTCATAAATTAATTCCTGTGAATACATTGTAATAGACTGATGAAGAGGGCAAAGCCCTCGAAACTATAGTCTCGTTATAAATAAATAAAATTTATAATTCCAGCAGAAGACACACTCTTTTATTGTCTCCTTCAATATATAAAAATTCTGCTACTCTCGGCAAAAACTTTCAATTTGATCTATATATTACTTTTTATGAGGAAGTTAAGTTCAAATATTGACTGAGGAAGCAGAAAAATATACTGCGAAACGTAGCAACATTTCGAAAATTTAACTTCTAATTTTATTTCAAATCCAAGTAACCAATAATCAGCCACAGAGAAAAATATTTAATTATATTATTTGTTTTTGTGGATCCATTTATGGCGGTGGTGGATTATTCATTTGAGACCACAGATGGGCTAGATAGGAAATTAATTGAAGAGGTTTTGCGAACTTAATGGCATAATTAACATTATTATAATCGTTGTCAAGTGTAAGGCTGCGCATGGAATTACCACCACTCTACAGCCGTAGTATGAAATCTTCTACCACCATTAGTAAGTACTCTTTCTCCTCTCATATATAAGCTGCTTGGTAAATCCAGGACAAGTTCTCACTGGAGGGAAATATGAGACTTTTCAAGATATAAGTTTTTTTTTTACCTACTTGATGAAAACAATTTATACGCCATTTTATTTTATCATTCTTGTAAATATGCTCTAAGCCTCTGAATTAACTCAATTTTTTGTCTTATCAGCGTTTAGAAATGTTTGAATTGTGGTGAAAATATTTTTCAAACACTTTTTTCGTCAGTCAATTTCTGCGTATATTATGTGATTATTTGGATATCGATATCCACAATAAGATAAAGTTGTAAAATCAAATTTAGGGAACGCGGTGTTGAATTATAGTGAAACATTGTTAAAATTAAATTAGGATGGAGTTGGTGGTGTTTCACAAGAAGAAAAAAATTAAAATACAAAGATTTTTTTAGTTTACTCTATATATTTCGAGCTCTTAACTCATTGTCAGGAGAACATTGACTGAAGATAACATAAAATAATGAACAGAATTTATTTTAATATGATGGACAGTTATTTATGACTTAGTGTAAATATCAAAGAATTATCAGGGGATGGGATGGCCTTAGAGCCGAAAGAACAGATGGAGCGGGCAGAGGGCTAAACTGGGAATAAAGAAAAGATATTTATACTTGGAAGTTGCCGAAAATTATGTATGTACCATAAAGGGGGCAATAAACTATGGAATGTAATGAGGATGCATAGTGAAAATTTCCATCTCTTATTTTCTATTTAAAAATGAAAAATAAAAAACCCCCACCATACATCTTCATCACATTCCAATTCAAATTAAATATCATTGATTAAAATGTCAATTATTGGTGAATTTTTGATGTCTGTTTGATTGTTCAAGATGTTTTGATTAAGGTGTATGGCCTTTTTAATTTCAGCTGACTCAAACAAATCCAATTTCCTGCTTTTTGAAATATTCACACTAGTTTTTGAGCTAGTTCGTCCACAAAAATTTGGTAACGCACAGACTAACGGACAGACAACCAGACTAACTAACAGACATTTTGACAAAACAATTATTATCTCGAAAAATATAATTTTTCCGATGTTCACTTATTAAGGATTTTTTGTAGACCAAAATGCCATGGTTTCGCTCAATTTTTTTAATCAAAATAGTTTCAGCCGTTTTTGAGATATTTCGAAAAGAAAAATGAAAAAAAAAACACTTTTTTCATGCACGATTACAATACTTGACCATACCCTGTATGGTAAAGTAAAAAATTAGGAAATTTAAATTATTAATTTAAAATCAGAGCTTGTCTCTTATTGAGTTATTTCCCCTTTATTGTAACTAAAAAAATCAAACAGATACGTCGCTAAAGAAGTTTCACTTCAAAAAAAAACAAAAAAAAAAAAACGAGTAAAAACAAAAAATAGACATTAAATGTGCAAAGTGAAAGTAAATAAGCTGACGTGTTCTGATGTGCCCATCCACTTGACTTTACCATACAACCTGGCCCCTCACTTACATTAGTATTTAATAAATTTATTTATAATCATGTAGGGAAGGGGGGTTAGTTTTTGCATTTTTAGACTCCTAGGGGCACACTGATTATGTATACAAAATTTGGTTGAGTTGGCCAAGATTTTCATTTTTTGAGGTATATGTAAAGTTTACACATTGTGTGAGTGACATTAAATATTCCAAAATACAAAAATAAATCGAAATGTCAAATTTTCCATTCTAAACATTGCTATGATTTATTTATTAAGATGCATATTTGAATATCTAGTTATTATTATGGTGATTTTCCCAATTAAATGCGTCATTTCTTTCGAATGGGGCAAGTTGATCACAAACACCGGGTACATATCCCTTTGCCCATACCATTCCGCTGCCCGTGTATGTTTATCCAGCCAATTGACGAATTAATCACCATCTGTCACCGGCCCGACTGCGATTATGCAGCTTCCCTTTTGGTCCATGAATCACATACGCAAACACATACTCAGACGCACACACATACATATATTCAATATGGAATATTTTCGAGTATTAGGTAGTTATGTTAAATCGGCAGTTAGCAAACCACTGACGTTGCTGAAAACCAACGGACATGAATTAAAAATTACACAAAGGTCGCAAAACGCAGCCCCGACCAACAGAGTTCACATCCTGACATACAATTTCGTATTAATGTTCGATACAGCTGTGTCATGTGTTTTACTAAAATCAAATCAATAATCCATTCAAAAAACTCTTCGCACGTATAATGGGCGATTCGTTAGTACATAAAATACTTTTCTGATCAAATTTGAAAGAAATTGGACTTAATTATTCGACAATAATTTACACTATTAAACAAAAATTTCTTCCCGTAAACATAACACTGGATTCAAGTAGACAGTAGAGCTTTATACGCTGATTATCATACAATTTCCCGATTTTTTACAACACGTCAGAATTTATTATTATTTATTGAACACGAATAAATAATAGAATAAAACTACGCGGTTTCGATTGGCTTATTCTGCGATCTTTCTCAGGGATGAGCACCCACTCGGATTTCATCCACAGTTGACCTAAAATCGGAGTAGGTGCTCATCCTTGAGAACGATCACAGAATAAGTCAATCGAAACGTCGTAGTTTTATTCTATTATTTATTCGTGTTTAATAAATAATTATAATTAATTATGCGTGATTTAAATAAAAATTCAAATGTTAGGTTAAAAATAAAATGAGAGTCTTCTGTTTTTTAAATAAAATAATTTTTAATTATTTCTAGAGACTATAGTTTCGAAGGCATTGCCTTCATCATCAGTCTATCACAAATATTTTAGTATTTAGTTACAAATTAAGATTTATACATTGAAAATTTTGAAAAATATATAATGTCTTTTCTTCATGTTTCCTCTTGGGAGATTAGAATGTACATTACATGTACAATTACATTCTAATCTCCCAAGAGAACATGCAGAAAAAAGACATTATATATTTTTCAAAATTTTCAATGTATAAATCTTAATTTGTAACTAATTTGTAACTAAATACTGAAATATTTGTGATAGACTGATGATGTAATTGTCAATTTTCGAATACGGCTACATCTTTGCCAAATTGTAAACTTCCAATTAATTCTTCAAGACACATGTCAAAAGGTATACCTCTCTCTCACTTCTCTTAACCCGTATCTCTCTTTTTTAAGTTCCTCTCATACATCATTTTCGACCTTTAGAACTCTCTTCACATTAAAAATGCAAAAAAAAAATTGACATTATAACTGTCATACAGAGTCGTAGCCACGGAGGGGGGGGGATCAAAACCACCACCCCCAAGGGCAGGGCTCATGGGATGAGTAACGACAACGACAAACCGTTTATTATGGCAAACTACAGTAATTAAATATATTTCATATGTTTAATCAAGAATTATGTTCTTTTTTAATTTCTTGAAGGACATTTTTAGTTCAGTCAAATTGTCAAAAATGCAAAAAAAAAAGTAAAAAAAAACTTCATTTTTTGCCTGTTTTTGCGTATAACTCGAAAACTATCAACTTTTCTTAAATAACCTTTCAATTTAAAATGAAAGTTTATAAAATTTCCTATTAATTTCATCATTTAGGTTTTTTCTCCGACTAACCATTCGGGCTCATGCCATAGTTGAAAATTGGCATATTTTTTTTCTGTTTCCACAAATGCCAAAAACTCGAACTTTTTTCGATTTTTTCCTATTTAGACCATGAAAGAGCACGTTATCGACAAAGACCAGTCCATAGATTTTTAAACTAGATTAAATTTGCTACAATTCAAATAAAGTTTCATCTTAATTAGATAATGGTAACCCGTGCCGCATTGAGATTGAAGTTTTGAAAAACTGCAATTTTTTGCAAAAAATTTCAGTTTTTCCTTCATAAAATGAAAACTACTAATAATAAAAACTTGATTTCTATGTCATTCTTTAGGAAATTTTATTGACTTGAACGTTTACTTGAGCCACTTTTTTGATAAAAGTCTTAGATTTAACGATATCTAGCATTTTCCATGACACTTTTGAGGATTCGGATCATATCCTGTCATGGAAAATGCTAGATATCGTTAAATTTAAGAGTTTTATCAAAAAAGTGGTTCAAGTAAACGTTCAAGTCAATAAAATTTCCTAGATAATGGGATAAAAATAAAGTTTCTAGGATGAATGGTTTTCATTTTATGATGGAAAAAACTGCGATTTTTTGCAAAAAATTGCAGTTTTTCAAAACGTTAACCTCATTGCGGCACGGGTTCAGCACACTCAAAAAAACATAAAGGGTTGAAGAAATTACAACTACCCCAAAACTTTCCGGTTAAAAACACAATTTAACTGGACTATTTGTCTTAATAAAAAAAAAATAATGTTAAACGATAAATAAATTGAATTGCTTCTTTCCAGTAATTTATTTTATTATTCAAATGGTTAATCCATATATTTCGGGAGCGCTCTCGGCATCTCTTCCTCAGTGGAAACTGTGGGACCACACAATAGGCAAGTCAGTAAGTTATTATTAATTACAGATGTCAAAAGGTAATCACCCACTCCCCACCAATGTGCCGACCCAATCAGTTTGTACATTTTGATTTTGAAAATTTTAATATAATTGACTATGAAAAAAATAAAACAAAACGTTTTTTCAAGGAATCGTGTTTCATCCAACAAAGCCTGAAAAACACAGTAAATTACAAGGTAGACAGGGGTTTTTTAATGAGGGAGTACAAAATTTTAATAGAAATGACAAAAAAATAAACATTTATGCTTTTTTTATTAATTAATTCCGCGTGCCAAAAAACGTAGACAATATTGTGGTCATTGACCTTCCCTTGACTGGTCATTAAGATTAATTAGTTCATGTTAAATTTGAACCAACTCGAGTACTGATTATTTTTTGATTTTTTAAATTTCATTCGGATTCCATTAAAAAGAGATGTAAATAATTGTATATATTGGTATGTTTTCTCATTTTGAATATATATATGGTGTTTAATCAAGCTTTTATCAATGTTCTGTACAAACTGATGGGGTCGGCACCTTGGTGGGGGAGTGGGTGAGTACCTATTGACATCTGTAATTAATAATAACTCACTGACTTGCCTATTGTGTGGTCCCACAGTTTCCACTGAGGAAGAGATGCCGAAAGCGCTCTCGAAATATTTGGATTAACCATTTGAATAATAAAATAAATTACTGGAAAGAAGCAATTCAATTTATTTATCCTTTAACAATAAAAAATTAATATATCCAGTACACACCAAGCCAGCAAAATTCTTATGAATAAAAAAATTCCCACTAAATATTTTTTTTTACCCCCCCCATGAACATTTTCTGGATACGCCACTGCTGTCATATATAATAATTTGTCTAATTATTTCTTATTCAGTTAGATAAAAATTTACTTTGCAAATTAATTTAATTAATAAGCTTACATAGAATAAAAGTTTCCAAAGTTAGTTACGTATTTTGAGAGTGTTCCACAAATGTAACATAGTTACTATATGTTCAAAGTTAGTTTAGTCGTTCTTCTCAAAATTTCTACTAGAATGGTATAATCTTTTGATCTTTGTATAGGATTAAATTAATATATTTGAATTCAAATTGAAGAAAGGATTCATTCATCACGAGCAAAAGGATGACCCTCCATTCAGAAACTTTCTCGTATCCTCCAGCTAGAATAAAGAGCTACGAAATAGAATTAGAGAAAACATAGGTACGTTTATAAAAGCATATTCTTACTTCAAAAGATGCTAAAGTTAATTTGCGATAGTATGAAGAAGATAGATAGTTTATTACAATTAAGTCAAAAATATCATTTATAATAAATAGTACCTGGAGGCATCGAGCGATGCTCGCTAACTTTTTCCTTCAGTTAAAAGCTTCATTTTAATATTATTTTTAATTTAAAATTCTCATAAAAATGTCGATTTTTATTTGAGAGTCGTTTTCAGATTAAAAAAAATAAGCTGACGTGTTCTGATGTGGCCATCCACTTGACTTTTCCATAGAACCTGGCCCCTCACTTATATTTAATATTTAATAAAATTATTTATAATCATGTAGGGGGGAGGGGTAGTTTTTGCATTTTTAGACTCCTGGGACCCACTGATTATGTATACAAAATTTGGTTGAGTTTGGTAAATGGCCAAGATTTTCATTTTTTGACCCCCCCCATTTCGGGCGGTTAGTTTTTGCATTTTTAGACTTCTTGGGTCCCACTGATTATGTATACAAAATTTGGTTTAGTTTGGTAAATGGCCAAGATTTTCATTTTTGACCCCCCCCATTTCGGGCGGTTAGTTTTTGCATTTTTAGACTTCTTGGGTCCCACTGATTATGTATACAAAATTTGGTTTAGTTTGGTAAATGGCCAAGATTTTCATTTTTTGACCCCCCCCCATTTCGGGCGGTTAGTTTTTGCATTTTTAGACTTCTTGGGTCCCACTGATTATGTATACAAAATTTGGTTTAGTTTGGTAAATGGCCAAGATTTTCATTTTTGACCCCCCCCCATTTCGGGCGGTTAGTTTTTGCATTTTTAGACTTCTTGGGTCCCACTGATTATGTATACAAAATTTGGTTTAGTTTGGTAAATGGCCAAGATTTTCATTTTTAACCCCCCCCCTTTCTGGCGGTTAGCTTTTGCATTTTAGACTTCTTGGGTCCCACTGATTATGTATACAAAATTTGGTTTAGTTTGGTAAATAGCCAAGATTTTAATTTTTTGACCCTCCGCCCCCCCCCCCCATATCTCGCGGTTAATTTTTCCATTTTTAGACTTCTGGGGACTCACTAAAACAAGAAAGGCCAAAATCTAATCCAACACATTGGAAATGCAAAAATTTTACCTGAAAAACGAACTGGCCGGCAGGCGTCAGAGCCATCTGGAGAGCAGAATATATAAACTTTTGGTTACCACGGCTTTTCGCAGATTTTACAGGTCCATCTCAGCGAGTAAAAAAAACACAGAGTAAAAGACTTGTTTTCTGAGAATTCTTTCTTGTACAACGCACTTTTGCAAAATCGGCCGGTCTACAAGCTGATTACCATTACCAAGGCCTTAACAAAGCGACATACAACCGGGCCTAAGTGTAAATATGGCCAGAAATAAATTTTATAATCAACCCTTCATACTAAAAGAGGTAACTACCCTTAATTTAAAATTTAACAAAAAAATGATCTCTACTAGGTCTTTTTTTTTTTCGAGGGGAGGGGAGAATCTTCAAAAAGACACCCCTCGGCCGTGCCTCAGGGTAGTGTCAGGTTCCTGTCATTTTCAGGGACTGACTAAACTCCCCTCCCCTTATTTCCCCGTCACCTGGGACCACAGTGTATTACTTCAGGTGACGAGAATATCCCCTTTTCTATCCGGTACTCAGAGCGGCGTTTACCATTTCTCTTTCATGGGATGTCTTCCCCTGGAGAATGGATTTTAGGAAGGCAGCGACCTTATGCCATCCCTCTCCACTCTCCAGCATGATCAGGACCACGGTCTCTCTGTTAAAAACAGCTGCCAAATCTTGGCAAAGCCTGTTCCTATGTTCTGCCCATCTCGGACAGTAGAACACAGTGTGCTCCGCTGTATCCTCCTCAGCGCAGAACCAGCAGACACCATCTTCCTTTTTCCCAATACGGGATAAAAAGGAGCAGAAGCACCCGTGTCCGCTTAGGAATTGGGTGATATAAAAATCCACCTCGCCGTGCCTCCTGTCGAGCCACGCTCCCAAGTTTGGGATCAGGATTCTCGTCCAGGCTGCCTTGTCTGCCCCCGGCTGCTCCCAGTTCTGGATCCAACTCTTTCGGGCAGCTTCCTCAGATTCTTGTTTTTTCATCCCCCCTTCGAAGACTCGGCTACGATGCTCTGCCATAAGGTGGATAGGCATCACCCCGGAAATCACCTGTAAGGCCTCTATAGAGACTGTACGATAAGCGCTGCATACCCTAAGTAGGATTTTCCTTTGTTGCACTTCCAGCATAGCTCGGTACGATTTGTATTGTAGGCTTTTACACCATACAGGAGCAGCATACAGCAGTATGGAATGTACTACTACTGCTAGAAGTCTTCTTTGCTAGCTCTTGGGCCCTTGATGTTAGACATTAGTCCACAAAGAGCCTTCGTTGCCTTTTCCGCTTTTTTAGCCACCCGTGTCACATGATGTTTCATGCTCATGTTCCTTCCGAAAGGCCACTCCCAGGTACACAACTGCTTCTTTCGAATGGATGTGAGTTCCTCCTATTTCAAGTGTGAGATTAGTGAGCCTCCTCCTACCATATAGTATAAGGAGCTCGGTCTTATCCTCCTACTCCTATCCTATCCTCCTACTATATATCCCTATCCTATCCTCCTATCCTCCTACTCCCTATCCTCGGTCTTATCCTCCTACTAGATTCTAGAGATATTCCAAATCACTAAGTGTAAATATGGCCCGAAATAAGTTTTTTAATCGACCCTACATCGCCTAAAAGAGGTAACTACCCTTAATTTAAAATTTCACTAAAAAATGATTTCTACTAGATATTCCAAATCTCTAAGTGTAAATATGGCCCGAAATAAATTTTATAATCAACCCTTCATCCACTAAAGGGAATAACTACCCTTAATTTAAAATTTCACTAAAAAATGCTAAATTCGAAAGATATTCCAAATCACTAAGTGTAAATATGACTTGAAATAGGTTTTTTAATACACCTTAAATTCCCTAAAGGAGCTAATTACCCTAGTAATAATAGGGGTTCAGTTTTTCTTTTGTAAGAAATCCTCAAAATTATGTTAGGTATATAAGTATAATCAATACTTTACCAAAGCAAAACTGAAAAACTTTAAAAATCAACTGTTAATGATTTTTTTTAGTCGGTTAAGTTATCTGATATGCCAGTATTAGTTATTAAAGGTGATCTTCTATTATTTCTAGTAGACAATGGGAGGGTTATTCCCGGCCACGCCCTAAGATAAACTCTCTTAATATTTAGTACGAAATAATTATCTCAGTTTTTGTGATAGGTAATAATAATTTGTCATTCAATTTATTAATTAACTAGCTGCAACGCCCGCCTTCAGCCTTCATCCCACACTGAGCAATCTCCCCTTTTCCACCTTAGATCACTCTTTATCCCATGGGTTATTTCCTAGGGGTGAACCGCAACCTAATATTGTGTACACCTACTTTCACTTTCATTTCCAAGTAAATGACAATAGATGAATGGGCATTATCTAATGAATTACAAAATAATTCCACATAATTCTAATGACATGTACACCTAATTCCAATCGTGGTTCATCCTTCGGTTATTTCATTTTTTTACAATTTCGAAAACACTCTTAGCAAATCATGGTACTTGTTGATAATTCGATTTTGCTATTTAAACATTGCTTTTTTTGTAAATATGATGATTTCGTCACCAATGTTAAATAAAATAAGATGACGTGTCTGATGTGGCCATCCACTTGACTTTACCATACAACCTGGGCCCTCACTTATATTTAAAATTTGATAAAATTATTTATAATCATGTAGGGTAGGGGGGTTAGTTTTTGAATTTTTAGACTCCCGTCGGTCCACCGATTATGTATACAAAATTTGGTTGAGTTTGGTACAAGAACCTAGATTTTCATTTTTTGACCCCCCTCCCCATTTTGGGCGGTTAGTTTTTGCATTTTTAGATTTCTGGGGTCCCACTGATTATGTATACAAAATTTGGTTGAGTTTGCTCAAATGGCCTAGATTTTTAATTTTTAACCCCCCTCCACCCCCATTAATTTTGGGTCGATATGCACCAAAATCTAATCAGCTCTTAATCTCAATGAACCAAAACTACGTGTGCAATTTGGTTTCGATATTCCCACTAGTTTTTGAGCTAGCTCGTTCACAAAAATTTGGTAACGCACAGACTAACAGACATTTTGACAAAACAATTATTATCTAGAAAAATATAATTTTTTCGATGTTCACTTATTAGGGATTATTTGTAGAGCGAAATGCCTTGGTTTCGCTCAATTTTTTTAATCAAAAGAGTTTTAGCCGTTTTTGAGATATTTCGAAAAAAAGAAGGAAAAAAACCACTTTTTTCATGCACGATTACAATACTTGACCATACACTGTATGTACACTTAGACCTGATAAATTACTTTTTCTTGTGATTTTGGTATTGAGCACAAAACATAATTATTGCTCATTAAATGTATATGCTTTTGAGAATTTTATTTTTAATTGATCTTTGTCTATAATTGCAACGTCCTTAAGGAAGCGACTAATGAGAGGGCTTATAGACTAATTGGCAATTATAGGAAAGCTTTTTCATGAACTCTCCCGTTCACCCACCCCTTGGGAATGGTAACATTCAAAGACATGATGAAATTCTAAGAAACCAGTCAACAAAACAAAACTCGGTCTATCGACAGAGAATCCCCGTTAAACAACACAACAGCCATCACCCAAACCAATATTCTCTCTTTAAATTATATTTAATTAGAAAAAAAAATGAAGTGCATCACAAGACTTCTCTAATGACGTCCTTTTTTTTGAAATGATAAATTGAAAAATTATTTTTAAATTGAAAAATAAAATTAAGAAAAAAACAAAAAATATTTTAAGATCGATTGGAGGTGTCAGATTTTCTGGAAACCGGGCTAATGTAAGCTTAAAGATAGGTAGAAATCGAAGACGAAATCGATGTAATCGTAATTAAAAATAATAATTTTAATTTATAAACTTTTACTTGGAATTGATGCGATAAAGAAATTTAAGTTAATACAGGATGAAAATTTAAAAATAAAACAAAAAGCTGGTGATAAAATCATTAGTATAGATTATAAAAATAATGATATTAAAATAGAAGAAAATGTTAATTTTTCATTAGAAAATAATAAAGACAAAAAACGATTCAAGTTTCAATATCTGAAAGATGAATATGAATATATGTCCTCTTTATATCAGTAATATAATAATATATTCTTTTTATATAAATAAAGATAAATAAAACATTCGTCTAGTTCCTGTAACAGGTATGACTATTCTTTTTGTAATGAACTGACGATGCTAATGGTGTCTGGCTCCCCGAGTGAGTTCCTATATTGGTCGCCAGAGTGCGAAGAGCCAAATACCAATTACAAATTGAGAAAAATTGAAATCTTTTTCAAGATTCGGAACGCTCCAAGAACCAAAGAATACTCTCATGTCAAAATGTTTGTATTTTCGACACAAAGTAGTGATGAGATTTTGGGCTTTCGCTTTGAAAACTTATGATTGCAAAATTTTGTATACATAATCTCTGGGCCTCTAGAGAGCTAGAAATGCAAAAACTAACCACTCAAAATGTGTGGGTGTGGGGGGGTCAAAAAATGAAAATTCTTTCTCTTGGGCCAAACTCAACCAAATTTTGTATACATAATCTGTGGGTCACTAGAAGGCTAGAAATGCAAAAACTGGTGCGGAGGGTGGGTGCGGGGTGGAATAGGGGTGGGGAGTGAGGCGGAGTAGGGTGGGGGTGCAGGGGGTGGTGTGGGGTGGAGTCCACAGGGCATAGCGGGGATGGGGTCCAGAGGGCTAGGCGGGGGTGTGGTGCGCAGGTTTGGAGGGCACGGAGTGGGGTCCGAGGTGGGTGGTGTGGGGGCGGGGGTTGTGAACGGGTGCATGATGCTGGGGTGGGGGTGTTGAAGGGGTTTTTGGGGGGGGGGTTATTGGGTTAGGGTGCGGAATGGAGTGTTGTGGAGGTGGGGTGGGGGCGGGTGTTGGGCATGGTGCGGGGGGTGGGGGTGCTGGGTGGTTTCGGGGTGTGTGGTGGGTGGGAGTGTGGGGTGAGGGTGGGGGTCCAGGAAGCGTGCCCTCTGGCTTTTTTGCGGCACACCAACTAATGACAACGGTACACCAGTGTGCCGTTGCACACACTTTGCGGAACACTGTTCTAGCGTATATCAAGACTTGGATTGGACCATTGCTGTTTCCTCCGATTCTTCTCATTCTCGATGATATTGTTCATATTCAGAATCTTTGATGTGATTTATTAATGACTAGCTGATAGTCGGGCGTCACCTTAGCCCCTGGCGGCGGGGCGTCTCTTTGCGGCCCATCGACCCGGTCCGGTGTCGTATTTTCAAATCATTTCAAAATTTTGTTTGTTAATTAAAAAACAAATCTTATCATTCAAACTTACGATTTTTCTTCAAAAATAAATTGAATCTGTAATTAAAAGGGCGTTTACCTACAATAACTAAATATAATCTGATGGCTCTAGCTTTTATTTTTTTCATAATATTCCACCACTTCAAAAAAAAATGAAAAAATTCCTGAGTGTAAAGGAGTATAGAAGACATTTTCTGACAAAGTTTGGCGGTGGATACTTTTAAATAACACGGTAAAAAATGATTAAATATAGTTTTATTTCTGTTGTTAAAAATCGACTTTCCACAATGAAAATGTTTTTTCATCCCTTTTATCACTAATAATTGGGGTCATCAATCATTATTCATTAATTTTGAATTTTACTATTGAAAAAAAAATAAAATCGAAAAAAGAATTTTTTTTTGAAAATCTCGAAAGTGGTTTGAGATAAAGAGCTAAAAATTTAGCTGAATTATTTTTATTTAATACTAGCTTCAAGGCCCGCCAAAGGCTTCGCCCCCTGGACCCCCACGTGGCTGCTTTATTGATGTTTTATTAGTTACAGAGAATAAATATATTATTATATATATAATATATATTTGGTTTTAATCTTTAAAATATATTTTTAAAGAAATTCCAAAAGCTAATGAATTCCTTTAAGTTAGTTTAGTTAGTATAGTTTCAATAATCCTTCATAATTAACTTTGAAATAAATAAATAATATTGAAATGAATGAATGAGCTCGAATACAAAAGCCAAAAGGCTTAGTTCTTTTGAAATGGCTGAGGGTCTTAAATACAATAGAAAAAAGATGAGATGGTATTCCTAATGGTATTTTTAAGAAAAATGATTTTTAAATAACATATTTTATTTTAAATTAAATATTTTTCATCTATACCTATATATTATCAAAAAGCTTGGCTGAAACTTTTTTTATTTTTTTCTACCCTATTAAAGACGGTTTTCAGAATTTTTTAAAAAATTTTCACCCAACCCAAAAGAAGTTTGGAATTTTTGAAAAAATAGCTTTTTTTTAAATAACCATAACTTTTTCAAAAATTTAGTTATCATGACGTTTTTTTTAAATTTACTTTAAAAAAAATAAATAGTTTTTTAAATCTTTGTTGCAATATTAAATTCTTCTTCAACGATAATGTAGTTAGAACTATTGAGAATGAATGACACTCAAAAGTCTTACAAACAGCGCCTCCAACACTTGTTTTTATCTAGTTTAGTTCTTTTATTGTTTGGCAAGCTATGTTGGCTAACCTGAATTTTTTATAGTTTTTCCTGAATTTTCCAATTTTCCGGGCAACTTTTCCAATTTTTTTTAACGTATTAACCTGAATTGGACTATTACGAACATTTAAAAAAAAATTAGCCAAATCGGTCCAGGCATTTGAGAGATCTGCGCTTACGAAGAAACAGAAATTCATTTTTATTATATAGATTTATATTAATATCAAATCAATCTCTCAAGTGCAAGCCGCGGGAGCAGATTTCCCATACAAACCCGGCTATACTCTTTAATATTACAGTTTTTCGTCTTATTTTTCTGTTATTATCTGTTTTGGTTGAATTTCTTATTATATGTAGATATGTATTATTGCTCTTCAATTTAATAATGGACGAGATTATAACAAAAGTAAAGGTCATGAACGGCTATGAGTTGGGAGATAATAAAATTAACATCATATGCAATGCTGACGACGCTGTACTTATTGCCGACTCGGAAGATAACCTACAAAGATTACTCCATATGTTCAACATTACAGCTAAGAAATTTAATACGGCAATCTCAGTCAAGAAAACCAAATCACTTGTTGTTTCAAGAGAACCGATCCAATGTAAACTAGAATTGGAAGGAAACATCATTTAACAAGTGATTTAAATACCTCGGATGTCACATCACCAGTGACCAAAATTTATACAACGAAGTGAAAGAACAAACTATAAAGGGTTCACAAATATCTGGATATCTTCGAGATGTGGTCTGGAGAAATCCATTCATGACTATAGAATCCAAAATGAAGATATGCAAAACGACTGTGAGGCCCATTACAACTTATGGGTCTGAAACTCGAGCTGAAACCGAAAGAACCAAGCAGTTGATGAGAACATTAAGATCTGCAATTGGTGTCACATTGTGGGATAGGATGGGAAACAAAGATGTGATAGTGCAATATACAGGACATAAATAAATGGATCAGAGTGCGCCGAAAAGAATGGAGCAATCACGTCGATAGAGCCAACGAAGAGCGGCTATTAAGAATAGCCAGGGATGGAAAACCAGCAGCACTGAGACCTAGAGGCAGACCGCCGAAGAGGTGGGCTGAGAGCTGGGAATCCTCCCCCACAGAGACCTAAGCCACTGTGAAGAAAAACAGGCTAATAGCCTACAATAAAAGAAGAAGAAGAAGAAGAAGATGTATTATTACTCCGTAGACATTTCTTGTGAGTTTAGTATATGGAATATGATTTGTCGGAGGTTTTGTTTTCTGTTATAAATTTAAGTACCTGGAACCACCGAGCGATGCACGGTAACCCCTGACCCCCCCCTCTCGAAACCACACACCTCGCCCCCACCAATGCACCCCCACTCCACCCCACTCCATCCCAACCGCGCCTCCAACCCCCGGACCCCCCATCCACCCCACCCCGCACCCAGTTTTTGCATTTCTAGCTTTCTAGTGGTCCACATATATTATGTGTAAATTTGTTTACTCAGTACGCAATTTGCCCACATTCGTTCATATTGATAAACATTATAAAAAAATAAATAGGAAAAAAATAATAAAAAAAATAATCGTATAGGATCTGAAATAAAAACATGAAATTAAATATGATTTGTTTCCAAGTTATATAAAAAAAGCCACTTCAACCACTTTATTTGTTAACACACCTGTTTTGTTATGATTTGTTAATTAAAAACAAACAAAAAATTCCTAATTTTAATATAATATATTAATATTTGCTATAACCTATTAGTGGGTTTTAAAATTAAAAAACCAATTAAAAATAAAAGTTAATTGAAAAAATGTAAACAAACTTTTTTATTGAGATTTTCATCTGTCAATAATTACTTTAATTAAGAAAAGATCAATTAAGATTAAATTTGTCGAGGTCCAGACCTAGCCAGATCGCTTTCTCATCCTCAAAACTTTTTAATAGAATTTGTTTCATCAAAATCGGTAAAGCCAGTTTTCAAAATTGAACAATAATACAAATATATAGATATATATATAAATAAACAATTTGTGCTCGTTTAATTAGAGTAGATATGTTTGTTGGGTGTTTATTTTAGTGGAAAAATCTTTGCTATTTGACGTCTTGGTTAGTAAAATATTTTATTTCAGGTTCTGCTTACGATAAAGTGAATGTAAAAATAATAATAGGTATTGTAAATGATTTTTAAACGATTAACAAAACATGGCTTCGGTATGTAATGGGAGTGATAAAGCAATTCCCCTTCCGACTATGATAGAAGGCAATTGAATGCATCAGGGCGTCTATAGTACAATTTGCGTTTCATTAATGGGAGTACTAGTGATATTATAGTAGCCAAATGGACATATGGAATAACAATTGGAATGATAATGGTGATTATTAAGAAGGGGTTTCTCTATGATATAATGGCTATAATATATTATATAATAATTCTAGTGATAAATGGGATATATAATAAATATATTTATTTCAAAGTGTAATGGTTTTTTGTTTTAGTTGGGGAATTAATTGAAATTTGCTGAGCAAGTAGTCACGTAGGCATATGTGATATTATATGTTTATCGTGTTTAGAGTGTTTGTGTGAAAGCCTTAATGACTTGAGAACGAAATGGATTAGGAAATTAATGCTGATGCCAAAATGTTTGTACAGGGTGGCGCAGATGGATAGGGTGGTTTTAAAATACTTGTCAAACTGTTTCGGGTGGTTTTAAAATACTTGTCAAACTGTCAATTTTAAAGGTATTGGATTGAAATAAAGTGCAAAACGTGTAGTTACAATGGAAGTTTATTAACAAAAAATTAGTAAAGTTAGTTTTTAAAAATTACACCCATCAAATGCCCTCCTTCTCGAACGACGCATTCTTGGAGTCGGTCCTTAACGTTCCGCATTGCCCGCTCAAGCACATAACCAGGAATTAATGTGATTTCGTTGTGAATTGCTGCCTTCAACTCCTGAATGGTCCGGGGTTTGTTCATGTACACCCTTGCTTTTAAATAGCCCCATAAGAAGAAGTCACATACCGTGAGGTGTGGTGAGCGAGGGGCCAATGGAGATCTCCATTACGGGAAATCAAACGGCCAGGGAACAGAGCGCGTACAGCTTGCATTGATATCCTAGCGGTATGTGCAGTTGTTTTAAAAACTAACTTTACTAATTTTTTATTAATAAACTTCCATTGTAACTACACGTTTTGCACTTTATTTCAATCCAATACCTTTAAAATTGACAGTTTGACAAGTATTTTAAAACCACCCGACACAGTTTGACAATGTATTTTAAAACCACCCGATCCATCTGCCTACCCTGTATTTCTAAACCGAATAAAAATTTTTAAGAAAAAAATAAAAACCGACTTCAAAAAATTAAATGCAACAAATAAAATACACTAAAAGGTATAAAACAATTATTATCTTATTTAGTTACAACTAAACGACGAAATATTAACATGAAATTACTTTTTGAAGTCGGTGCCAAACATATACCTTTTATGAATTGCACTCGACGGATCTTACTTAGTACGTTTGGCGAGAGTACGCTCGCTTATAGGTATAGTTTGTTTGGCACCGACTTCAAAAAGTAATTTCATGTTAATATTTCGTAGTTTAGTTGTAACTAAATAAGATAATAATTATTTTATACCTTTTAGTTTATTTTATTTGTTGCATTTAATTTTTTGAAGTCGGTTTTATTTTTTCTTGAAAATTTTTATTTTTCTCTTTTTAGTGATGTTATTAATAGTGATCATATCATCAGAACTTGACCAAATTAATATGACACCATCCCTAAGACACCCCCTTTCGGATAAAAAAACCCATCGAAATCGGTTCATAAACAAAGAGGTTAGGTCCAAACAAACCTAATAAAAAAGGTCTAATACCTATGAAAAAAAATCGAAAAAAATGGGACCAATCGGAAGCTAGACTGGACCCAATGCAAATTTTTTTTTCAAAATCAGTTGACAATTGGCGGAGATATGAGGTAACATAGGCACAAAAAAAAAAAAAAAAAAAAAATTCAGTCGAATAGAAGAACCTCCTCCTTTTTGAAGTCGGTTAAAAATGGATTACATTTTGGGCTTTAACTGAATCACTGCACTGGCTCTGAACCAAGTCAGTTTGAATGAACTACCAACTTTCTTCTCCGAAAGGAGGTTAGTACAAAAGATAATATAATAGTATATGGGTCATTCCATGAGAATTTAAGGATGTTTTGTCGGTGAAAAATATCCCCAAATAAAGAGAATGTCACTAACATTTGAAGTCGTTATTTTTTTTTTATCAAAATTTGTTGCCTAGGTTAACAAAAATTTTTAAGAAAAAATAAAAACCGACTTCAAAAAATTAAGTGCAACAAATATAAAAATACACTAAAAGGTATAAAATAATTATTATCTTATTTAGTTACAACTAAACGACGAAATATTAACACGAAATTACTTTTTAAAGTCGGTGCCAAACAAACTATACCTATAAGCGAGCCTACCCGCCAAACGTACTAAGTAAGATCCGTCGAGTGCGATTCATAAAAGGTATATGTTTGGCACCAACTTCAAAAGTAATTTCGTGTTAATATTTCGTCGTTTAGTTGTAACTAAATAAGATAATAATTATTTTATACCTTTTAGTGTATTTTTATATTTGTTGCACTTAATTTTTTGAAGTCGGTTTTTATTTTTTCTTAAAAATTTTTTATTTTTCTCTTTTTAGTGATGTTATTAATAGTGATTATATCATCAGAACTTGACCAAATTAATATGACACCATCCCTAAGACACCCCCTTTCGGATAAAAAAAGAACCATCGAAATCGGTTCATAAACAAAGGGGTTAGGTCTAAACAAACCGAAACAAACCTAATAAAAAAGGTCTAATACCTATGAAAAAAAATCGAAAAAAAAATGGAACCAATCGGAAGCTAGACTGGACCCAATGCAAAAAAAATTTTCAAAATCGGTTGACAATTGGCGGAGATATGAGGTAACATAGGCACAAAAAAAAAAAAAAAAATTCAATCGAATAGAGAACCTCCTCCTTTTTTGAAGTCGGTTAAAAAGAGAAATGAATAACAAAGATCCAAATCTCTCAATATCTCGAAGGCGGTAGCCAATGCTCAGCACTTTTATTGACTTCGATATATAAATAAGATTACAATTCTGGTATGTAATATTACTAAAAAGGTTTGAAGCCGAACTTCCCATTTTTTATAGTAAAATTATATAAGAAAGTTTTACCAGTGTAGTTGATCTATTAATAGTTAATAATACATATATGTAGAAAAAAGTAACCACGTAAATTTTTGGCTTTCTATCTTAACGAATTTTCGATTTTTTAAGTAAATTATTATTCTTTTGCCTTTTTTACTCAAAAAATTGGATTTTTTTTAAAGGGACAAAAAAAAATCACAAAATTCAACGCGAAAAAAACAAAATTTTTGAGCTATTGACGAAGGATTGAAATAATTGTAAATTAAAAAAAAAATTCGATTTTTTTTTGTTATTTTGGTTTTTTTTCTGGGATTAAGATAGTTGCTTTATTTAACGTAAAAATAAAGAATTTTATCCATTCGAAGTAATTAAACTGTGAAATATAATAAATTACTTTATTTTGTAAATCAATCGTGATCCCAGAACAAAAAAACCCAGAAATTACAAAATAAAAGATCTAAAAATTGTATTTTTTTTTAATGATAATGATGAGAGGAATTACACCAAAAAGGTGCATCCCCTAAAGCCCTGGGTTGGCCCCTCCATCGTGGAAAGAAGAAGAAGAAGGGTTTTTATGGGTTGGGCGGGGGTCGAAGGTATCTGTGGATACGGGTCTTAAACAGCTGAAGGTTATAAGTCGCGGGGAAGACGGTGGCAGGGAGCGAGTTCTACTCTCTGGAGGTCATAGGAATAAAAGAGTTAAAGTAATTAGAAGTTATTTGAATCCTTTCTTCGTTAATAGCTCAAAAATTTTGTTTTTCAACGTTGAATTTTGTGAATTTTTTTTGTAAAAAAAATCAAAGGTGTCCCATCGAAAGAAAATTCAATTTTTTGAGTAAAAATGGCAAAAGAAAGCATTAAAAAAATTTCTAATTTTGAAATTTTGTAAATTAAAAAATGAAAAAAATGAACCCCATTAAGTTAGAATATCTTTATTCTTGTCAAACTTATGAATATTTTAATA
>JALMQS010000128.1:7200789-7437790 GCA_024734495.1 Forficula auricularia
AAAATTTCTAAAAATGAGAGTAGTTTTTGGACAGCATCCCCTGGTTGAAAAGTCACCAACCACCACTGATATATATATAATATGTTGTGTGTTTCTGCATGTTGAATAAATATATTTTAAAAGAGTCCATTTTTAAAAATATTTATTCCGTGAAATTATTTTCGCCTGGATATCTTATCAAGTAGAGAGTTTCTTTCGCCTTGCTATGTTATTTAATTCATTTGCGTTTCTTTTCGGGAACAGTAACCATCTCGTGAGTGCGTAATTATTTTTACTCGTTTTGAATTTTCGGTTTAACATTCGATCGATATTATTTGTCAACTGCTGTTATCACGAATTCTTAAACCTTTGTGCCCTCAAGGTAAGCATTTAGATTCAATTTATTTTACAAATTGTCAAAGAAAACTAACTAGGTATTCACAAAGAGAAACAAAGAGGTTGTCCTCTGCTTGATGCAAATAAACATACACACATATATATCGAGATGATATATCTGTATATATATATTATTTATTTGTTTGAGACTTTAGTTACGAAGACTTGGTCTTCATTATCAGTCTTTTTTAATTATAAATATTGTTTTCATAGAGTCATGTGTATGTTTATTTGCATCAAGCAGAGGACAACCTCTTTGCTTTTCTTTGTGAATCAACAACTCTTCTACTCTCGGCAAAACAAAATCTTTTCAATTAACTAGGTATTCATTCCATCTTCCCCTTGCTTCTGGCCGTACCGAATAAAATTGATATACATACAATACCTACTTATTGCTGGCTAAAATGCTCAAGACTTGACTCATAACGGATATTTCTAAATGGATTATTTTTATATTCATAGATTAAGATTAAACTCTTAAATTGCTAGATAAAATCGTGAGAAGATCAAAAGATAGAATTTTAAGCTTTATATAATTATTTGTCCGGAAGGCGAAGAACTTAACTTCTGTTTTCTATCAAATATAGTAGATCTTTTGTATTTTTATTCGATCTCCAAATAAGTCGTTTTTTAACAAAATCCACCTAAAGTATTTTTTTATAATATATAGGTAAATTATAGGAAGAATGACTTCCTAAATAGGAAAAAAAGAAAATATCTCAATTATTTATTTTCAAAAACTATTTCACAAATTATCTAAAATATACCATAGCATGGTATATAGTTTCTCAAGTTATTTCAGTCCGAAAGCAAAAATCAAACATACAAAAAAATAAAATATTTAATTCTACTCACTTTAGATTTCTTCGAAATTCTCCTATAGCACGACATTTCATAGGCTTCCAGTCTCCTTTCTTTTTCTCCATTCATACAGATTTCACGGTAATGCATATACTCATGTTCTCAGCAACATCTTCCTATTTACTAGCTCAGTGTTTCTCAAAGTGTGTTCCGCGGAACCCTGGGGTTCCATAAAAACATGCCAAGGGTTCCGCAAAAAAATTCACGGTAGGTGAAAAAATTCTAGCGTTCAAAAGGAAGGTGAAGTTTTAGATTAGTTGTGTGAATCGCAGAGATTTCGAGTGTTTTCCAGCTATGAAGGACATTTTGGAAGAAGATCTAAATACCAGTCAATATACCAAAATCGTTCATCACTTGGAATGTCTGAATAAATCAATCGAACAATATTTCACTGATTATAATTTCAAAAAACTGGAAAATAATTTTGGATGAAAAATCCATCCTCCTTTTCACACCAAGATTATGAAAATTTTATCGAAATAACTTCAGATTCTTCCATGCAGACAGCCTATAAAACGATCCCTTTGTCAAAATTTTGGTGTAGTTTAACAGGCGAATATCCACAGTTGACCCAGAAAGCTGTTTTAATTCTCTTTTACCATTTGCTACAACTTATTTGTGCGAGTCTGAATTCTCAACTTACTTATTAACAAAAAATAAGTACCGCAATAAGTTGGATGCAGAGTCTGATATGAGATTACAACTTTCATCAATAAGACCTGATATAAAGTATATTTGTGTATACACAAAAAACTGTATCTTTCGTCGCATTGATGGGAATACCTATGAAAAGTTGATGTGTTCGAAAATGTTTTATTTTCTTTCACTTACGGAAGTTTTGATTTACTTACTGTTTAATATAGATATAGTGGGTGATTGTATAAATAAAAATATAAGAGAATAAAAGTAGTGTTTCTTAATTAATTCACTCCATATAACTATATTTCAAAGTCAAAAAAAAATGTTCCCATTACAACGGCTTTAATCACACTTTTATCGGGTTCCACGCTTACCTTCCAAACGGAAAAGGGTTCCATATTCGAAAAAGTTTGAGAAACACTGTTCTAGCCTAATCGAATAAGCGAAACAATTTATTTATAATCATATATCTCTTACTTTTTTTGTTGTTATTTTATTATTATAGCTTTTTTAGATTAAATTTATTTTAAATCTTTCACATGACATTGGAATTTCGAATTCATCATGAGATCGAAATAATATTTTAATAAAATGATAATATTTTTCAGAATAACTTTCACTGCTCTAATGCCTCTTGACTGAGATTTTCTTTCTGTGTTCCATTAATGCCTCTTTACTTTATCCAATGCAAAGCATGGGTAAAGTATTGTAATCGCTCTCGGGGCAAGCGTGGCTTCAAAGGGTCCTCAGGTAAAGACTACGGAACCCATGGACTCAATTAAAGTCACAAATTGTAGTATTCAATTAGGTTGAATATTAGCACGTGGCGGTTTTGCCAAAAATTACATGGGTCTCGTCGAGAGGCCAAAAAGTGCGATTTTTTCATTTAGTGCGTGCGGATGGATGGATGGATGTATGGATGGATGGATGTATGTATGGATGGATGGATGGATGTATGTTATCGCTTTTTTGGCCCACGATTTTTTCCACACCGTTGCACCGATTGAAATGAAATTGAAAACCTACCATTAGTTTAACAAAATGAAGCGCTGATTAGTTTTTGGTACATATCGGCCCACAAACATTAGTACTTTATTTCAGTACTTTTTTAGTTATTTCTAAATATCTTGAAAATGACTTAACCAATTTTGATGAAATTTAATATCCTAATTAAGTACCTTGGAGACCACAAAAAGGTTAAATAAAGTTTTTAGTAAAATTATATTTTGAAGTACTTTACTCTAGGAGTAAGATGGTACTTTTTTAATTTTTTAAATTCTTTAAAATTTATTCATTTGAAAGTTTTAATATAGCTCATTTAGCCTTGCTTAAGTAAGAATGGATAGGCTTTTCTCTGTGAAATGCTAAAAATTTGGGAGGAATTTTTATGAGTAACCATAGCAACTGCGTTGTTTTCTCTATCCGTTACCTTTGCTGAAGACAGAGAAAGTATTAAATGAGAATCGATGGCTATTTTTGAATTTTAAGTCGATTCCTCTATGTCTTCAGCAATGGTTACCAATAAAAACCGAAACGTCAAAAATCCAATGTAGAATGGTTATTCCTCGGCTCTTAAATGAGAATTATTTTTGAATTAATTTCAATATGAACTACAAATTGCAAGTGATATCTGATTAATAATAAAGGAACAAACATATTAATATTTCAAATGAATTTGGATAAAAGTTTAGCAACGATCCGTTGCAGTTTATTTGTTAATAAAAACTACAAGTTGATATGAAAACAGACTCTAATTAAATTATTAACTAATATGCTCACTGAGCCAAAAAAATCTCTAAATGTTTTTCAATTGCAAACTATCACTTTTATAATTTCATCATTAGATTATGTGCTATATTCTACTAAGATACTGAAACAGTGGGTGATTTCGCATTTACGATTCTATTCAAAAACATTATAACCTAAAAACATAAAAATCAAAATATAAATAAATAAACATAAAATAAAAAACGAACATCGTCTTTTCTGGACTTATTCATAGTGGTTCCATATTTTAAATTAAAAAAAATAAAAGATTTAAAATTTATAAATTTATTAGCAGCTACGAAGTCCGCATATGGAGATGAAGTTAATTTATATTATACATAAAGATATGAGAAAAATCAATCAATACTCAATTATCTAAAATTCAATTTTTCGAAATTAGAGATTTTAAATTTTCATAAAACAAAATGCATCTTGATTTTTTGGAACTCCTCTTCTTATTTTGTCTCTAGATCAATTTCTTGAAGACATTAATTTCTGAAAAATCCTAAATCTCAAAATTAATATTTCTACGTTTTTTAAGCTTTAATATTAACACTCTAAATTTCTACCCTCTATGAATTAATCTCAAGAATTTTATATGCTATTAATCCTGCTATAATAAATATAACTTTCTTCCTTTCCTGACCTTGAAAATTTTGCCCATACTTCCCTAGCTTCATGACTCCTACCCCTGTTAAAAGTAGGTACTTTTAAATACCGATCTTTTCCTTAGTAAATTTCAGATCCCCTGCCGAATTTAGAGGGGTTCTAAAGCACTAGAAAAAATTATATATTTCGTTAATATTAAAATTGAAGTCGTTCTTATTAATTTGCTCCATAGTTATTTGTTTCGATATTTTGTTCAAATTTAATATTATCTGTACTGCTTTACAAATATGTAACGCTGATCTTACAGAGGCGTTCACAATTATATCTCAAATAAAAATAATTAAATTTACTACCGAGTCCGCGTTTTGAAAAAAAATTATTAAGGGCAAAAACAGTTGCCTAAAAAGTTCATCCCGAAACTGAATTTCCAGTCCCTACTCGTGCTGATCGAGAAAAATATATTTTTTAAATACTTAATTAACTTACACACTACGTTAAGAGTCTTTTTGAGGTTTTCGAAGGTTCTAAACATTTTTATATCTAACGACTTCTCCCCAAATATTACAATTATAGATTTTTCCTTATTTTATCGTTTCCATTCATGACACGGATTAAGATTTTATTTTATATTAAAACTACACTTAAATAACCGTATGAATCCAATAATATTACAGCAACGAAATGTTAACGACTTTGAAAATGATGTTATTCTACAAATGTCATTCAACAGCATGATTTCAGAATTTGCACATAAAAAATGTCGCAAAGTAAACGTTTAAACATTAAACCGAATGTAATTCATTGTATCACGTTTCTGCCCATTTGATAATATCAGTAAAGTCCTTTAGAAACGCATTGAGTAAATTTTTTAATTTTGTTTTTTCCTCCAACTTTTTAATTAAAATGTGCATATTTTTATTTTAGATTTTTTATTTATTTATTTTTTTGTTTATGTTTTTTATTTTTTGAAGTAAAATGTCGTAGACCCTGAAAGGTTCATAAACCATAGACATTGTGCTTATTTGACTTAATGAGTAAAGCGGCCATGATGGTGTCGTACTTCAACATTCACATGTTGGGAAATGAATAATAGCCCAATACTAAAAACGAAAAATCGAAATAATTCCGATGATGAAATTGTCCGAAGTTTCAAAGTGAAACGTTCAATGTTTATTATGTCTTCTATATCCTCTATAGGTATATATAAAATTAAGGTTTTGTATGTACATTGCCTTGAATCCCCCCAAATTTTGACTGTAGACGTTTCAAGAAAAGTTATGAAAGAAAACACCCTCAACAAAATTCCTGTCTGTTTCCTGATGTCCGCGCAAATTTTGATCGCAATTAATATAACAACGGCTGGAGATATTTTTATGAAATTTCGTATTTGGATCAGATGTCTTCTGGCTTAAAATGATTGCTATAGAACATTTTGATATTTTGACCTCAAAAGAGGGTTTGGGGTAGGGGTTCTAATGGAAATTATCAAATAACTCCTAGACTATTAACTCTACTGCAAATTCTGTTAGAAGCAAAGTTGTAGAGGATGTGACTCCTAAAAACTTTTGTTTAAAGAAATTCCAAAAAAACACCCAAAAGTGAGGGGGGAGGAGGGTCAAAAAATAAAAATTCTAGAGCTTTGAACCAAACAGAACCAAAATTTGTATACGTAATCTATAGGACCCCAGAGAACTGAAATGCAAAGTCGGGCGACGCAGATAGTTATATTATATAATATAAATTATTTGATGTTTTTAATTTTTCCTGTCTGTGGGCACACCGCCTATCAATGGTTAGAATTTCATGTTCATTTGACATTTTATTCCATGTCAATTGTGAATAATTAATACTTATGTAAATAAATATGTTGTTCAAATTATTCAAACGATTAAAACTGTACACCGTGTTATTGGAAATTAAATCATAGATTAAAATTACAAAATTATCTATGTACCTATGTACTTCAATTGTTTAACGCAATGGTTATTTGGATAGTTAAGTGACACATTATACGAGCCCCGTCCCATCTCAATTGGGCCCACCAATATTTTTTCTTTTTAAATAAATTTATCCTAATTCACGGTAAATTTAATTTAAATATTTATTTTTATTATCATTTGGAACAACATTTTAAACAATTTAAAACATTTTATTGTAATATTTAACTTAAAATTATTTTTTAATTGTTAAAAACATATTTTTATATAAAAAATAGTTCTTTGCTTTTCACGAATTTTTTTTAAGAATCTTTGAATATGTGAAATAATCAAGTAGGCTTTGCCTTTTTCCAACAAAAGAAAGTTTGTTTTGTTTATTATTAGTAAAAATGACTCGTGGAAAGGTTGTTGATGAAAAAATTAGCTCAATTATTATCAATTTATTTAAAAAGGGAAAATAAAACGCGGAAATTGGCGATCTAGTTAATTTATCAAAGTTTACTGTCAGAAATTCGAGTTTATAAAACAACGGGTACAATAGCTACAAAACCTCGGTATGCGTCGAAATCCAAAATATCAGATGGTGATAGACGGGCATTGAAGAAGATTATTAGAAAAAACAGGCGTTCGAACTATGGTGAATTATCTGTCCTTTGGAGCGATGCTGTGGGGCGAAGTGTTTCAAGATCCACGTGCCATAGAGAAGCCCTTAAGTTAGGTTTTAAAACTTACAAGGTAATTTTATTGCAACTTATTCAAATTTTTTTTTTGTAATTTTACTAATTTTTTTTAGGCGAAAGAAAAGCCACTCTTGACATTAAAACAAAAGAAAAACCGGCTTAAATGGGCTAAAAGTCACATTAATTGGACGAGTGATGAATGGAATAGTGTCCTTTGGAGTGAGGAGTCTCGTTTTGAAGTTTGTGTTGGGGACAATCGAAGCAGAGTTATTCGTCAGAAAAATGAAGCTTTCAATTCAGAATGTTTAAAAAAGAAAGTAAAATTTCCTCCTTCAGTAATGCTATGGGGTTCAATGTCTGCTAGAGGTGTTGGAAAACTTCACTTCATTGATGCAATTGTAAACACCAATAAATATTTAGAGATTTTAAAAAAATCGTTACTTCCAACAATGGCAGATGCATTTACAGAATAATAATAATTTTGTGTTCTAACAAGACGGGGCGGCCTGCCATACATCAGGAAAATCTTTAAAATGGCTTTTCTGATCATAATGTTCCACTTTTGGAGTGGGTGGCAAACAGTCCCGACTTGTCATCAATGAAAACTCTTTGGCACACAATGAAAAAGCTATTACGAATACAACCAGCTAGAAACGTAGTCGAATTAAAACACAAACTTCAAAATATTTGGGATACTTTCACTCAAGATGAGTGTCAAAACTTAATAAGTACGTTGCCCAAAAGAATTCAAGCCGTAATTAAAAATAAAGGTGACGTCACACAGTGGTAAAGGTTTTGGATTTTGTATGTTTTCCTTGTTTTTAACAATTAAAAAATAATTTTAAGTTAAATGTTACAATAAAATGTTGTTCCAAATGATAATAAAAATAAATATTTAATTTTTTTTTTATTTTAAAGATGGAATTTTATTGAGGTTTTTTGGACCCCTGTCCAAAAACCTCAATAAAATTCCATCTTTAAAATATAAAATTCTGGACACACTGGCATAATAGCAAGATGATCGCCATCTAATTGCCAAAACTTAATTAATATACGAGGGTTATATAGGTCTATACTCAATAGTCATCTGAGTTGACCTTTTTTTATATGGCGTCTACACGGTTCTGTGTTCTTTTTGCACCTAAAACTTTTTAACTGAGTGGGGATATTTGTATTTATAATTTCACCCTGTCCAAAAAACCTCAATAAAATTCCATCTTTAAAATATATAAATTCTGGACACACTGGCATAATAGCAAGATGATCGCCATCTAATTGCCAAAACTTAATAAATATTTAAATTAAATTTACCGTGAATTAGCATAATTTTATTTAAAAAGAAAAAATTTTGGTGGGCGAATTGAGATGAGACGGGGCTCGTATTATTTATTTTATTATTAATATCAGAAGAATTATTTTCATGAAATACTTATTTTCAAATATTAAATAGATTAGATGATTAAAATATCTAGAGCCGATTTGACTACCTCCAGCTTAACTTGATTGGAGATTAACTTAATCTTAGAGTCAAGATAACTTTCAGATTGAGCTCTTTTTAATTCTAGATTCATGGGCTCGCACACATATCTGAAATAAGCTGATTTAGCTTCTACTCAAAGAAACCTGATCGAAAGTGAACAAAGTGCCTATAATAATAATTTTACTACGGATAGGTAATAATTACGATATACCTATAAATTTGAAGTTAATTAAACTAATCGAAGATTCAGATTGGTCACTCAATTTTTTGTCATTTAGAACCTCCATTCCTTTATTTTCTGACAAAATAGTAGTTAAGGTCAATAATCTTCTCTAAAAGCTCAATTGTTTGAAATCCCAATTTCTAAGTTCTACACTTTGTAAAATAACGCTTAAGAGTGTATATTTTATTTGCGCACAGAATGATTAGTTGTAATCTTTTAATAAATAAAGTTATAAATTTAATTGATAATTGAAATATTTACTTTTTATAAAGAAATAATGAAATCAAAGATCAATAATTGTCCTTGATGGTTAATAAATTATTAATAATAGTTCAATATCAATCGCATAATTACCACGGCTCAGAATGTAAAGAATGATTCGAAAGAATGCGTCCTTGTTACTCCATAAAACTAATTTTATATCTAATCAATCATTATATAAAAATGAATTGTAAAATTTCTAAAGACCCCGAAATTCTTTGTTCGTTTATATGGTAATTGATGTTACCAATAATAAATTTCCACCCGCTATTCGCACTCTCTCCGTGTAATTGCATATTGCCATCATTTCAGACCCTTGACGAGTTGACCTTAAAAATGCATTCAATTTGAAATCTTTCGACCAAAATAATCCAAGCACTAGGTCATTATTTGAACGTTGCGTTGGTACAATACATAACTCGTTGCTTGTTATTCATTGAAATCGTCTTCCAAATGACTTGGAATTATGGAAGATAATTATACCCAAGTGTTGGAAATATAAATTGGCAAACTTACAAAAAGAACACCAAAAACAACAATGCACTTAAAGCTCTTATTAAAAAAAATGAAAAGAAAAGCCAAATAAGTTCTTACCAATTGGCGACTATTAGCGGAATAAGTGATTGTAGGTTAAGGGTATTTCAACAAGTCTCCAGGCCAATTACATCATTTTATAATAAATCATAGGAGCTCCTTTCGGATATTCTTACAAATACTCGAGAAGAAGACAAAAATTCTGGAAATATTAGAAAATAATAATTCAGACAAATAAATATAAAAAAATTCTTGAATGATACATTTTCAGGTAAAGTGAGTAACTAACTTTTTCAAGGTCAGATTCAAGTTGAAGAATAAGAAGAAATAAAAAACAAGATAAAATAAAACCTCAATCATAGAGAAATACGATATAAATCATGACGTTAAACAGGTACGTTATCTAACTGCAAGATGTATCAATTATTGTTTTACAAAAACAAAACCACTTGAAAAAAAGATTGTTTTTTTAATGACATCGATGTTTGACTCTGGATAGTCTCTTACATTAAACAGAAGATAATATTCATGAGATGGAATGAAAGCTGAACTACTGCAGACAAGTTTTTGAATTTACGTCCTTTTTGTGTCACTCGTTTCCTTTATACTTTTTATCAAGCAACAGTAGGAATGTGTTCTAAGATAGTCGGTAACTACCTATTTAGAAGCCTTGAAACTTGTCATTTAATTTTAGGGTCTTAATAATTAATTTGCACGAAGGGATCTGACTTATTTCCAACTATCACGAACTGATAATCGAAAATACTTATAGTTACACCCGATTGAACAGAAATTATTATATACTTTAGAGTAGATTCGTAAAGAAAGAAATTATATATAGGTTTATTACTTATATTTAAAAAATAAACATTTATTGTTTATAGTAAAGTTTATAAAAAACTATTAATTTTGTATATTATATATTCTTCTTCTTCAATTGCCATATTCGATTCCGAGCATCGGGAGTATCCTCTCCACTGTAATTTTCCTGGGGAAATTTTTCACAGGGGTGGTTTCCCATTGTCTTCCCCTGAAGGAATCAGATTATAGCCGGTCACATATTTGCAGCGAGCCAGGCTTGAACCTGCGCTAGCTTGATTAAAAGGCATGCTCTATAACCACTCAGCCAACGTGACTATATTATACATTATATTATTATATTGATATTTATAATATATAGTATTTATTCTAAAAAAACATACAGTAAAGGGAACACAAATTTAAATTCATAAAAATGGGATCTTCATGATTTTTGTGAACTCCTAGATCTACAGTGCAGGATTCTGGACTTGAATTTTGCGATTGTAAACTTAGGTACAAGGAGAATTCTAGTCTACATCAGTCAAAAAGATAAATATGTAGTTGAAAATATTGGTTTCATTTACTTCTAATTTAATAGTGAAGAGTGTATGTGAATCACTATCAATACCGCGAAGAATAGAGCCAATTCGAAAATAAATTCCATTGAAATAAAAAATGTTATTTTGCGCTTATTATCCAGTACTGAGTGTACCTAATCGGGGCCTGCATGAAAAAATATTATTGAATTAAAATATACACATGCCCTACTACCATATTGACCATCAACCAATCGCAAGGCCAAGGACTTCGATCGATTCGCGCTGCTGATGCTTTCATTGCAGACCATGAGAGTCCCATTCTTCCAGTCCTCTTTAATCTGGCAAGGTTTTTATTTGGCTACAAATTTTCAAAATGAAATATTTGTGGTAATTATATTTTTGAAAGAAGTATCACTCCTTGGTGTATAAGGGAAATCAAGTTCAAAATTTTGGTGGCCAGCCATTGTCATTACAGGCTGGTTGATATTACTTTCAAATAAAGCAGTTAGTCATCGAGATACAGACGTTTTTATTCTTAGTGGAAACGGAAAGAACGTTTCATTTGGCAAGATACACTCGATTGGGATGTTTTAAGTATTTTTTTTTAATGTTGAAAGTTCAAATTTCCTCTGCTGACAAATTTACGAATTTCCTGGGGTTTTTTCGTGGGAGTCTTCATTTGTAAGACCTCTGAGTATTTTTATTTTACTTTACCAGACTTAATGTGGGGATTAATAATAAATTGCTTAGTTTTTCTGAAATATCTCAAAAACGCTAAAAAGTACATTTATTAATATTTTTTTTGTTTGTATAAAATCTTAGTTTTTGTTTACCCCCTTCATAAGTCTGTTTAATATAATTATAACATATCCTCATTGATCTTACAAAACCTCGTAAGTAAGTCCTAAATTCAAAGATTGCCAGAAAACAAGAAAAAACATGTTAAACAACTATTACATACAAATACAATGCAATATTTATTATTTGTCCGTAGCGCGAAATTAAATTGGAATAGAATAATAAGGTTTCAATAGACAGACGCGAGATGTAAAGTTGGTCGGTATTAACGTATAATACGTATTTGACAAAAAATCGGATTTACGAGGTTTTGTAAGATCAGCCACGTTATGAAATATATTCAACAAATAAATTTATCTAGGCAATTAAATTGAATAAACTAAAAAACTCAAATTTTAGTTTAATATTTTTCTTGATAATTTGGCTAATATGTATTATATAAAAAAATATACTTTATCATATCTGTCCAATTTCTTTAAGGTACGGAAACTTTCACTATATTTCAATATTTCCTTTAATGTTTTTCTTTATACAAACTATCCTTTACTTAATTAATATTAAGAAATAGTCAAGACATAAATATCGCTTACTAATCTTGAAAGAGATATCAACTAATGAACTTATCTTGTATGATTATAAGACAAGTGACAAATGGATACAATATTAGAAATAACAACAATTTGCGAATGTGTGGGAGAGAAGAAGTCTTCAAACATTAATTCATCCTAATCTGTAAATGACGACACAGAAGGGGAAAACTGAAAAAAACAACAACATTCTCTCCTTCACTGAAAAATATTTCTTATATAAATTATGAATTAATAAACACTAATAAATTAATCTTTCTAAAAGATTCAGACACTTGAGTATTTAAAAATTATTATTAAGACACTCATTTAGTCAAATTTTGATGATTTATAATTTTCAGAGTAGGCTTGATTAAAATTCTATGAAGGAATGTACTTAATTACTTTATTATTATTCTATTCATATATATGAGGCTCCCATGGTTGAATTGTTAAGAATTTCGACTGAAATCATCTAAATTTAGTATTTCTGGTAAATTATCTCTATTAAAATCTAGATTTCACTTTTCTTCACCCGATCCATACATGAAGAAGACCCTTGTCCCCTTATGCGTAAACTTTTAGTGGATAAACCGGCTCACTAGAAAAATATTCTTTAATTACAGAAGTAATCAGTATGGAGAGTAAATATGTAACTAATAAATTAAGTCAAACGCTGAAACCTCATCAATTCATTGAAAGACATTTTCCAGAATAATGACCGGGTTGAAAATACTACACATAAAGATCAAATATAAATGATTTATGTAAATTTAAGGAATGAATCCTTAGAAAATATATCTAAATATACAAAACGTTGTATCTCGGAACAATTTGCAACATAAGACTAAGTCAGGTCACCTCATCTGGTTCAAGAGGTACGATATATAACAACTCAATTTTTTTATGATTTTCTTCTTTTTTTGATTCAGAAATTCTATAAGAGAGAGAGAGAGGCCCAAATCTCATCAGTTCTTTATTTTGAAACTACAAATATTTTGGCATCAGAGCAGTTTCATTCTTAAATTATCAAATCTGAATCAAGACAAACAGACAAAAACAAAAAATAATCCTTGAAAATAATTTTTCAACAATTATGGAAATCTTAAAAATGTCTAATCTAAGTAAATTCAGTTGAAACATCTCATTTGATGAATTCAGGTTCTCTAAGATATTTTTGAGGAAATTTCTATTATTATAGAATACATAGCTAAAAATTATTACATATTTAATTAAGATGGTCCTATAAATCGTTTAGAACTTTAGCTTCACTTGGTATGACAATTGATCACAGCCTCGATTCCGCAGTTTCCTGCAAATCCTGGATTCTGCAGGATCCATTACTATATTGACTATAAATAGTTTGCCCAGTTGTCTTGGAGGTCTGTCAAAGGGATGAGAAAGAAAAATGGCCCTGATAATTCTTTTCTCGATCCCTCTCAACACATTCTTTCTAAATGTCACTAAGCTCATTAGCGGCAATATTTTAATTTGATTGCTATATCTTATTTCCTGTGTGTCACAATGTGTATTTTTCGTTGGGCCGATAATTCTTAATATTCCATTTTCAAAAGACATCTCTACAGTTAATTCGATGTCTTACACCAAATTTGAACTTATTCATCCCTACCGGTCTTATTATTTTGTGATATATTCACCACCAACTCCAACCTAATTTAATTTTAACAATGTTTCACTATAAACCAACACCGCGTTCCCTAAATGTGATTGATATATTCTTGTTTAGGCCGGGACAGAGAGAACTTCGACTTCTGGAGTCCTGAGAACTGTGTTACTTCTCTCTTGCCGCTTTTTATTCTGTTGATTATATCGGTGAACATGTCTTTTCTATCAGTCACTGTTGTGTGTAATTACTTAAATTGACTTTACACAGATCGTGACCATATGTTAATCAAATCTTAATAATATATTGTAACCATGTTGATAATAAGTTTATGTTCTGAGTAAGGCTTTACAGCTTGAGGCTTTTCATTCATTCAAATTTCTTATTAACATGTTTCGCATTTTTTTCAAACTTAAATTCTTGTACACCCTCAAAGATATATCACATTTTAAATATTGTTTGTCTTGCTTCCTGTGGCCATTTGTGTGATATTATTCACTATAAAAAATGTTACTTAGGTTTAATAAGAATTTATTAAATGCTTCAAAGAATGAATTGTTTAATTAAGAGTAATGATTATTCGTTTTTATTATTACTTAATTCTCACACAGTAATCCGTTTGATTAATCGATCTTCAATTTAATTGATACAAAAGATAACTAAGAATTCTTTTTCAAAGAATGAATGACCTATAAGAAAGAATAACGCGATGAGTCTGAGTCAAGAAGGTCGATTCCGAAGATGTGGTGACTCTATCTTTCACTTTGTATCCATATGTTAAGAATAGTAATTTACCTTTATATCTTTATTCAAAATTGATTTATGAAATTCAAGAAGGAACATGACTTATAGTATCTCTTAAACTATGCGTACAGACACTTAACGAAGCAAATGGTAGCTGTGAAGCGATTAATTAGCAGTTACGAAATGCTAATTTTAGTTTTAATTTTTTCCTCGTCGAAAATTAAAGTTAAATATTTTTCTAATATCAGCAGGGGGAGGAGGATAAGAAATATTGAAATTTCTGGGGGGGGGGGGTTGAAAATTGTTGCATTTTAGGATTATATGCTAATAATAAAAGTGGTCAAGTCTTCAAAAAAAGGTAATAAAAAGCTCTTCTAATTCTTTAGAACTAAATAAAATGGGGGTATTTTCATGAAACTGGGGGAGGGGGGGGGTCATGAAGATAGGAGGGAGTGGTCACAATTTAGTAAACTCTTTTATTGTCTCCTTTAATTTATAATAGTAGTTGTATTCTAATCCATTGAAATAAATGACATTTCCTTCCTAAGTAATAATTATACTACTTAAGGTAGTTGTTTCGCGACAATACCAGCAAAAAGTTAATGCTCAAGTATATAGAACAGTCAATAAGGATTCATAGTTCATAAGGCCAACACTTTTTGCTGTTTTTGTACCAAATCTAGCCAATCCCGTGCTCGTTTGAGAAATTTGGCAACATTGAAAGAGATTGAATATTTTTATACATGACATTAAAATGACAGATAAAATGAATGATAAAATACATTTTAAAGGTCGATTTATTAATCAAAAAGTTCTAAATAAACGATTAAAAGCTGTTGCGGTAATGAATGAGGGAAAAAACGAAAAAAATGTGTACTAAGAGTGCTAATGTAGGAACCCGAATAATTGAAGTGGGTGAGTTGGCGAATAACCTAACCTGTTGTCACTGTCAGAAAGATATTTTATTAAAAAATATTGTTGATGAAAGGCGATTAGGTTTGAATTCTATTTTTTCAATAAAATGTCAAGATTGCTATACATTAACTCATGTCAGTACTGGAAAGAAACATACATTTTGGGTGGTTAGTTTTTGTATTTTTAAACTTCTAGGGGGTCCGCTGATTATGTGTACAAAATTTGGTTGAGTTTGCTAAAATGGCCTAGATTTCGCCCCCCCCCCCCCCACCATTAATTTTGGCCCCAGAAAAAAATATTTTCATTATTATAGGATTATTTTATTATATATTTCATTTTTCTTGTTTTTTTTTTTAGTTTGAAAAGATTATAATTTTAAATTTTAACCCCCCCCCCCTTAATTTTGGGTCGATATGCACCAAAATCTAACCAGCTCTTAATGTCAATGGACCAAAACTACGTGTGAAATTTGGTTTCGATATTCACACTAGTTTTTGAGCTAGCTCGTCCACAAAAATTTGGTAACGCACAGACTAACAGACTAGCAGACATTTTGAGAAAACAATTATTATTTCGAAAAAAAACGCTTATTTCATGCACGATCACAATACTTGACCATACACCCTGTATGGTAAAGTAAAAAATGATTAGCCATACCCTTATCCAGAAAAAAAATTAAACTTATATACTTTAAAGAGTGAACTAATAATAATAAAAATAATAATATTTTCAAAAATTTCTATAAATATCGTTTTGTTATTTTTTAACAAATGTAATCAACGCCTACGTTACATCTTATGAAAATTATAATTTTGAAAAAATCTAGCGCACGCGCGCTTTCTACTTTTTACTCCCTCTTTCGCTGGTTTAATAAATGCGCTGTTGCCAAAATGTTTTTAGTGAGAATTTTTTATATACATTTTTCATTATTTATTCCTTATTATCTCAGAAACTGTGTTGTAACTATGAATGAACTTGTCTTAAAATATGTATTGGTTATTGTTTAATGTTGGTTTAGTTTTTTATAAAAATTGTACGAAGGGTTTCTTAATTATAATTAAATATGTATGTAAACTTTCCGATATCCCGTATAGTGCAATGCTAAAGAGCTCGAAAAAATCGATTTTTGAAATTAAATATCTCCGGAACTGTATTGTTCATCAATTTCGTTTTGCCACCAATCGATGCACAAGTATTTCAATAATAATATATCTAAATTTCAGAAAAATCCTACGAAAACGCATTTGGCGGAACAACTACCTTAACAATATAAGGAGATAACGGAAAAGTGTACTTACTGTAGTTATTTGGAATTCATAGATAGTGAATCAGACTAGCCTCCTTACCTTTTATTATGAAATCAGGAACGGGGTTGCAGGATGGTGACATAAATATATTAATCGAAAGTATTTTTTTCAAACCAAAAGTATTTCCCTTTCAAAACAGAGAGGAATGGAGATCCAGTGTAACGATATTTTTATTTTGTTTTTACTTAAAAAGGTAAATACAATTAACATTTTTTTATAGATCTATCCAAGAATATCACCGAATCCGCCTATCAATTCATTAACTACAATGGTTCGATAGCTTCCTTGAATAACACAATACAATAGCTAAAAAGCATAAAATCGAATATTTTTTTTACAATTAAAGACAAATATTTTAGCGCACAAGATTGAACCTTCTACGACCTTCTTTTCTTGAGCTATCGTATCCCACAACCAGGGACGCGTTAAGTCCTTTTGGGCCGTCGTGCGAAATACTGATTGGTGACTTTCTAGGCACTGAGCCCAAATTACTTGGGCCAAATTTTCTCACGTTTCAAGGTTTTTTTTCCAAAAGAACTAATAGGACCAATAATAAATAGTTAGGACTTTATTCCAGTTCTTTTTAAATTTTTTCTAAATATTTTGAAAGTGACTTAACCAATTTGGTGACCACAAAAAAGGTTATATGAAGTGTTTAGTAAAGTAGTATTTTCAAATAGTTTACTCTTAGAATAAGATCGTACTGTTTTAAAATTCTTTAAAATTTATTCATGTGATCGGTAAAATATTAGCTCATGGTCATTGGTCGCATATCGGCGTCTTTAATGCCTTGGCGCCGTCGTGCACTCGCACTACCTTACACATAGGGACGTCCTGCCAACAACACATTCCTATATGAAGCTTTGTCTCATACTTTCGGTTTTTCCAGAAAACTAAGATATATAGCTCACAATAGACTTTGATGATGAAATTGGAGAAAAAGAAAAACTTTTTGAAGAGTCGTTATCCGGTCTTTGCAAATTTTCACGATTTGGCAATTTTTTCCTTGGTTAGCTGAAAAAAAATACAGCTCATTAGTATAAACTGTGTGCCGATCAATTCATTAGCAACAATGGCTCGATAGCTTCCTTGTATAACACAATTCAATAGCTAAAAAGCACAAAATCGTATTATTTTTTTTACAAATATATAGAGAAATATTTAAGGACAAGATTGGACTTTCTAGTACCTCCTTTTATTGAGCTATCGTAGCTATCAATACAGTCAGAAAAAAGTGTTTGAAAATTAATTTTCTCACGATTTAAACAATAAAAACAAAATAAATAAATAAAAAATAAAAAAATTCTACTATAATACTCCGCTGTCCAAATGAGATTCACCCGGCGACCGTACATTCCGAGTAATTTTTTCGCTATCTTATAAACTGATGTTAAAATAAAAAGAAGGGGAGGCAAGTCTGAATCACCCTTTATAAGTTATCTTAGACTAGGTAGATACTATTGTGTTAGTGACTTCAGAATATGGTGAAGGCTGTGTAGTATTCTTTAGTGACTCCTATCGACATTGTTATTTTTTGCAAAATTGTTTGCTTTATGTTTGTCTATTACAATTATTATTCTAGAACAGCGCTTCTTAAACTTTTTTCATTCGCGACCCCATTTTCAGTGATAAATTTTTCGCGCCCGCCCCATATTATATAAATATAAATCATTATTTTTTCTAGTAAATCATAAATATAATGAAGAAAATTTTTATCAACATACTTATTATACATAATAATTGTTTTAAATCTAAATAATAATTAAATGGATCTACTTGTTTCTTATTAAATAATAAAAGTTTTCACTTTTTTATTATTTAATTTGAGAGAGAGCAATTCTTTCATTAGAATCTGATGGATGAAAATAACTACAAAGAGCGCGGATAAAATGATCTCTCTTTCTTAAGAGCTAAGGTGTATTGCAAGGATGACAAATACAAGTTAAAACCTGTTTCATACTATTAGAGATTAATTTCTGAATTTCTATTATTCTAGGAATGGCTTTGCAGTCGGACCGAAACGATACTCGTTATAGAGACAGAATATTCAATGGGACTTCATTAAAATTCAGACAAAAATGTACAAAAGAAATTTACAAAAGAAATTATTTGTTGCGGCGCCAAAATATTGTATATCTAATATAAAATGGCAATTTCAAAATTATTGGAAATTCAATGAAAGGTATAGCTACCTCGAATTTACCAAACATTAATTTTTGGCCGTTGCGCATTATAAGTTTTTCATTGTTTCATTGTCATTGTTGCTCCTGTCCCTAGTAGCACAATGTTTCAAACTATATAGTGCCCATATAGATTCTCAAAATCTATATAGGCACTATATAGTTTGAAAAATTGTGCTACTAGGGATGTTTCTGCGACCCCAAATGGGGTCGCGACCCATAGTTTAAGAAGGACTCTTCTATAATATCTTAGAAATCTCAATGATTATAAAAATATTATTATTTATTTTTCTAAATAGAAAATAGCAAAGAAGTTCTTTTGAAAGTCAAGTAATGCAAACATGTTTCATCCTTCAACCTTTTAAATACTCTAAAGAATATAGGTATATACTGTAAACAGTGATAAAATTTCAATGATAATTATTCATAATAAATACTTAATAAATACTTTTAAGTGTGTAATTATTAAAATGAATTATGGATAAGAAAGGGCTGGAGAAACTAGATATTTTATGAAGTTGTATATAAAAAACCACCGTTATTAAGTTAATATTAATATTTTAAGATGAAGTAATTTGATAAACTATATAACTATAAGATATTTTAATGTCTTTATTATCAATTTATTTACATTGAGGTGTATTTTGGTCTAATTAAGCCACGAAAAAAGTTTTTGAAATGGATATATACTACTGGTTCACTCTTCTGTACTAGACTATATTCGCACTTAAAGCCTAATATCTAGTTACATCAATGGAGGGCAATTCAGAATCAACTCATTAAAAGGCGAGCGTAGCAGCTAGTATAATATAAAATGAACATTTAATTTAATTATATTAAATTTCATTTTCTTTTTTCTTAATTAAATGAAAAAATAACTCATTGAATTTCTCTCTAAAATTATAAAAAATAAACTGCAACGGATCATTGCTAAACTTTATCCAAATTTATTTGAAATATTAATATGTTTATTCCTTTATTATTAATCATCTCAATTATCACTCAAACTTGAGTTGATCACCAAAAAAATGTAGTCTTTTTGATTTTAAGTCGATTCCTCCACGTTTTCAGTAGAGGTTACTATTAATAGTCAAAACATCTAAAACGGAATGCAATAAGGTTATTCCTCTAGTAGTAGATAAGAGTCAATCGTTATTTTTGATTTTAAGCCGATTCCTCCATGACTTCAGCAATGGTTACCAATAATAATCGAAACGTCAAAAACCTAATGTAGAATTGTTATTCCTCAAGTATTAGATGAGAATCGCTCCTTATTTTTGATTTTAACTTGATTCCTCCATGTCTTCACCAATGGTTACCAATAATAACCGAAACGTCAAAAATTCAATGTAGAATTGTTATTCCTCAAGTATTAGATCGGAATCAATCGCCATTTCTAATTTTAAGTCGATTCCTCTATGTCTTCAGCAATGGTCACCAATAAAACCGAAACGTCAAAAATTCAATGTAGAATTGTTATTCTTCAAGTATTATATGAGAATCAATCGCTATTTTTAGTTTTAAGTCGATTCCTCCATGTCTTCAACAAAGGTAACGGATAAGAAAACAACACAATTGCTATGTTACTTATAAAATTTCCTCCCAAATTTTTAGCATTTCACAGATAGAAGCCTATCTACTCATACTTAAGTTAGGTTAAATGAGCTATATTAAAACGATCAAATGAATAAATTTTAAAGAATTAAAAAAAGTACTATCTTACTTTTCTACTTATCTAGAGTAAAGTACTTTAAAATATAATTTTACTAAAAACTTTATTTAACCTTTTTGTGGTACTTAATTAGGTTATTAATTTTCATCGAAATTGGTTAAGTCATTTTCAAGATATTTAGAAAAAATAAAAAAGTACTGAAATAAAGTACTAATGTTTGTGGATCGATTTTCACCAAAAACTAATCAGCGCTTCATTTTGTTAAAAGAATGCTAGGTTTTCAATTTCATTTCAATCGGTACAACGGTGTGGAAAAAATCGTGGACGGAATAAACGATAACATACATACATCCGCACGCACTCCTGAAAAAATGGCACTTTTTGGTCTCTCGACTAGACCCCATGTAATTTTTGGCAAAACCGTCACGTGCTAAAATTCAACCTAATTGAATACTATAATTTGTGACTTTAATTGAGACAATGGTTTCCGTAGTCTTTACCTGAGGCTTCGCATTGGATAAAGTAAAAAAAAAAATAGCCAAAGTTTGGAGTGTAAATATCAGAGTATTAAAAGATTTCTTGCATATTCATTCAATTTTTAAATTACTTAATGTGTTTGATTGAATGAATAAGGAGGTAATTGGTATATTATAAATTTATAAGTAATGCTAAATGACAAGGCGTTTATTATTTTTTAGATAAACAAACATCTTTACAAAAATATTCAATTTGTTTAGTAGAGAAATAATTAAAAATATATATAAGTATATATATGTTATTATTTTTCCTCACTTTTTTCAATTACTTTAATCATTTTCTTAGTACTTTCTTTTAAGTGATGCAATTAATAGTTGATGGCGAGCTGTTAATGTCAATTAAATGTTTGTCAAGACCTTTAGCATTTTATATGGATATGAATGACGACCCAATAGCCAATAGTAAATTAAACACAAAAGCATTAATAGCATAATTAAATTTTTTATTACATCTTATCTAAATCACTAAAGAAAGGACATTTTCTCAAATTTGAATCACTCTCTCTCTTTCAAATTTCTTTTTTAGAAATACATTGGTATTTTTTCGTGCAATTGCGTCAAAGACAATTGGAGATGGGCGTTTCGTCACCGCGTTAATGGTCGTTAGGTTCTAGGTCAGAGGTTCGATGCCGGGTTGAGGCTTTGAGCCCCTGAGATGAGTCTCGACATCCGATTGGTCGCTAGTGAAAGGATAGTTTCAAATGTGAAGGTTGGCACTCCTGGAGGAACTTCATTTCGTCACCAAGAGTGAAAAGGGTGAGTCCCTAAATTAAGATCACTTGTTTCCTCTTATTCAGACCTAAACCATAATACTCCATTCCAAAAAAATAGTCAAGATTCAAATCTTTATTAGTCAAATGGAATCCATTCTAAAGAATGGTACCAAAACAAACCAATCACCTCATTCCTTGAAGAAAATGATGATATATTTATATCCATCTTGGATCAAGATAATAAGATTCTCCGCTGTCAATTATGATTTGTGAGAGGCAGCGATTTGTTTTAAGCCCTTGACCCTCCTTGAACAATAGGTTAAAATATAATTAATGATTATGTGTCTAAAGGAAATAATATAAATTGAAATAAGATGTTCATCATATTCCGGATGAAAAAGTAATTTCAATTCTAAAAGAAAAAGAAAGATGAATTTTGGATTTAGATACACTTAAGTGCAGGAATTGGGAGTGGAAATTTTAAGAACTAGAACCTTTTTTTAATTAGATATTATAGAATTACTCATTGATTGACTGCGCCACAACACTGCTCCATCCAAGTTCGATTCCAGTTTGTGAGCAATGTCGGCAAGGCATATTTTAAGGTTTAAATGGCTGGGCAACTACTCCCCATTTGCGAGTCCCCCCCCTCCCCCTTAGTGAAAGCTGTTTGCCCACAAAGTCAAAAAGTTTATTTTTTTAATTTTCCCAGATTTGCTGAATGTTTGACAATGCAATGAAAGAATAACTTGTATTTTTTATAAAATGTATACATAAAGTATAAAGTATTAAACAATGTTCACAAATTCGCTTCCTTTCTAAAAATTTCTTTATGATCTCTCAATTTGCACAAAGAGATAAGTCTGGTTCCCGGTAACGGCGTTTAATATTTAATTTAATTTAATATTTTGGAGCTACATATTAGTGTATGCGAATATTTGGCACACATTTTTTCATATTATAGACTCATAGCCGGATTGCGATAGGCGAGATACCGAGCAAAACTCAGGAGACCGCTGAGCCTCAATTTTGTGTAGTCCTAACGTTTTTTGGGCGTGGCACCCAAAAATTTCCAGTTCCTTCCCAGTAGAAATTTCTTAAAATATTACTGTCGGACTATGAAAGCAACTTAACGGGATTTTGACTTCTCTTTAACTTCGCACTAGAAACATTTAAATTGCTGAAAATTATCTCTTGAATAGAAGCAAATAAACTTGACTATTTCATATTTCTATTGCTTATACTGCCTAAGTTAGAATATGCCAAATATAGGCTATTTCGTCACTCACTCAGAAAAATTCTTAAGTACCTACATTCCCACTAGAATGCTAAAATTTAATAGGTCAATAAAATTAAAAATCCATACTTTCTCTCTTTCAATTCCTTAAACAAAGAGATGAACATTGTTCTCCTCTAGTAGGTACCTAAATGTGAAATGACTCAAGGATTCTAAAATTTGACATGGTAGAAGAGTTTCGTACACTAATAAATGGAAAATCAAAAGCCCGACATTTTCCCTCTTTTATTGTCTAAAAAGAAATTTTGGTCAAAACAAGTTTCTTCATAGGTTCCATACAAGTTTGATTTGGTGACACGTAATTTTAGCAAAATCTACGTATTTTGCTTACAAACAGAAGTGAAATGCCAAAAAAAGCAAAGTTCCAGTAATAAACTGTTTTCTAGAAAAAGATATCTAACGTAGAGCCAAGTTTACTTTATCAATATTAATTGATGCGAGATAATAGTACTTTCAATTAAAACAAAATGCTTTCCACTTTACATGGTGATCTAGATTTAGTGTTCCTACATTTTTAATTTAAATTGAAAAGCTCCAAATTTATCTTTGAAAAAATAGGATATTTAAAATAATAAATTAAAAATATTGGAATAAATAAACTAATATTAAATTCGAATTTACAAGAGTTTTTCAGCAATTTATATGTAGTGTAGTTTCAGCTGAATAGATTTCGGGGGAATGTAATCACAAACCTGTTTTTTTAGTGATTTACAAGAAAGTGCAAGGTTATCGTCCGACTGCGTCCACTCGATTTACACAATCTTCTTCTTCTTCAATTGGAATTAGAGTTAGTTTTTATTAAAATTACCCTTTGGGTTCAAAAGATTTCCTGGAAATGGAAGGAAGTGGTAAAGACCCAAGGTTAAGCTCATGATTACCGGAGCAATTAATAGGTTTCTAATTATTCTCACCTCATTTCAGTTATCGCGAATAATTATTTTAAAGTTCAAATCTTTCGGCCTGCAATTTTGAAATAAAATGTCTCCCTCCCTTTTTTCGTATAACCATTCAAATGTCCAAATGAATCAAAAGACATATTTCTTCATATTCAAATCTTGTGTAAGTTAAATCAAATATCACTTTATCTTATGGTTGATTAGATTTATGAAGCTTTATGAAGGCGGCAGATAATCGAAAGGCAATTAACACCTTGAAATAATTTTTTTTCTCTTTCTCTCACTCGGGAGGCCTTATCTCCTTGTTTTGGAGAAATTTTCATTAATAACTCATTTTCATCTACACAGATTTTTCTTTCTCTTTTCTTTTTAAATGTTTTAAAAAATGTTTTGTTTTTATGACAATGATGATATTAAAAATAATCAAGGTAAATCAAATGAAATAGGAAAATGAAATTAGATCAGAGTCAAAAGTTTATTATAATATCTTGAAAAAATGGGCTTAAAAAAATTAGAATGAAAGTTCAGTAAAATGAATAGTTTTAGTTCAAGTCATGAAATGAAAGAAAAATAAACTTTTGTAAAATTATTTTGTACCTACCTAAATTTTTCTTTCTTATATGGTATTTAAGAAATTTTTGACATATTATAGGTTGAAGGAGTCATAAAAGAATGTGTATTCTGCTGGAATTATAAATTTTTGATTATTTTTAATATAATTAATAATAAGACATACTCTTTTATTGTTTCCTTCAATTTATAAAAATTCTGCTACTCTCGGCAAAAAACTTTCACTTTAATATTATAGGTATTTATAGATCTAAATCTACTCTATATATATCCAGAAAACCTATCTGTTACATTTAATTGAGAGTATGTCAGACCACGTGCTTGCTGTCATTCTTTTCCTAATTTATCCCTTTATAATCGATTTGCGCACCATTTTTGGTATATATCTGCTTTGAGAAGGGACAAATTGAAGGATAAAAATTGAAAAAACTTTTGAAATCTCGACAGTGACTCATTGCTCAAAGATAATAAATGATTGTAAATTAAATTTTGACCTATAAAAGATTATGATATATTATGACCCGGAGACCCAAAAATTATTCGGAGAAAATAAGCGAGTAAAAAAATGAGAATCGAGTCGTTGGAGATTGCTAGTGGGCCGTTTCTTCTCTAATAATATAAAACCGTAGTGGCGCCCTTTTATGATGCAAAAGTTAACATATATATTTTATATGAATTATAATTTTTCTAAACCCTCTTGTGGATCGGGGCCAGAATTGGTCCACAGTAACCCTTGCTTGTCATAAGAGGCGACTAAAATGGGTTGACTCGCCACCTCATAAAATAAAAACTTGTTCAGATTCAGATTCAAAGAACCGATCTTATATTGTTTCATTAGTGAAAAATACAAATTGGGATTTTTGATGCACGGTCTTGACGGGCTTGTGCGATTTTTATTTACGTAATTTTATTTATGTTTTTTGAGCCCTCATTATTTGCAAAATTTTAATTTTTATCACACTTAGAGTATTTTAACCCGGTTCGCCGACTCCTGCTCCTTAGAGTACCTATCTAAAGTCTTTTAACAAATCTATGATTGAAGGATATGGAAAAAATCTTTGGATGTCCTCAAGCTACTAATCAATTCTTTAAAACATTAGGGATTTAAATTTTAAATATTTATACATACAACATTAATATCTTCAATATTTATTCATTTCTTAAATTGTTCATTGCGGGTCTCATCATTTCTCATTTCTCATATTAAATATTTATCTTGATAGTTATGCATTCCATGTTCCTTGTCTAAATTCAATAAAAAAATTAATTAAATTGTGAAATAAATTTCTATTTAATCTCGTGGCGTGTGTGTTTATTTTTTTTCGTATTACAAAATTTAATCGAAAAATCCACAATTTAGCTTATTAATAATGCTTAATAGCGAATGAAAAATTAAAACAACATCCAGAAGAACATACATGTCAAAGGTCAAATTACCATTATTTAACATTCGTTTAAACTAATATGAGATTTCCTATTCAGAATAAACATGGATTTCAAATACATCCGACAATCGTTTTATTCGCTAATTCACTCGACTCTTCCGGACAATGGCGTAACTAGAAATTTGGGTCCCTTGGAAAATTTTAATATCGGGGGTTCTGTCTGGTGAAAATTAATTTGAGCTATCCAACAAAAAAATTATATTTAGTCTGTCTCTCTTTCATTAATTCTCTCACTTGTGAAGAGTATATGACAAGCTAATAAGGATACATGAAACACCCACGATAAGCTTAAATAAAATTGGATTAAAAATGAAAAAATATTTCAACACTCACTGACTCTATGACATCTATTGACTGGAAATTTTGGAAGAAGAAAACTAGATCTCAACAAAAACACTTGTGTAAAAAAGGCCAAGTTCGATTTAAAACCGTTTGCCAAAAAAAGTAGTGAGATCTAATGCGCTACCAAGTTCAACGTCATCAATTTATTAAATGGTTCGATAATATGTAACTTCAATTAAAACGCATGTTTTTCATCTCACATGTCGATCTATATTTATTGATTTCACATTTTAAGTTGAAATTATTTTCCTAAATAAATATTATTATTATTGTTTGATAGGGTCTCCACCTTTCTCTTTTAGCCCTTCCATCCTCTCTTATTATTATTATCTCATGATAAGGTAAAATAATTCGTGACAACATAACAATGCGTAAAAGGCAAGTTTTAGGAAAATAATTTCAATTAAAAATGTGAAATCAATAAATAGATGGACTTGTAAAATGAAAAACATGCGTTTTGATTGAAGTTACTAATAATATATTCTCGACCCATTTAAAAAATTGATGATGTTGAACTTGGCAGCACATTAGATCTCACTACTTTTTTGGCAAACGGTTTTTCATCGAACTTGGCCTTTTTGTACACAGTGTTTTTGTTGAGATTTCACTTCTTTTTGTAAGTTGGATGAGAATTTAGCCTGCAAGATTCACGCATTTATTTTAAAGACTGATGAAAATCTTTTTCGATTTCTCACTTTATTAGTGATTCAAGTTATTACACTAAGTCAAATTTTAAAATTTTAGAGTCATTGTATTTTCACTCTAATTTAGTTTATAAATTTCACCCCTTCATTTTATATCTTGAAGAAGGGGAAGTTTCGGTTTTTCGATTTCAGCCTTTATTAACGCCTCAAACTCTTCTACCCTAGTGAAAATTATGAAAATTTATGTCTCAAAATTCACCTACTTCATTTTATGTCCTGAAAAAAGAAATGTTTCGGTTTAGTGATTTCATTCTTTATTAATGTTACAATTCTAGCACCATCCCGAAAATAATATAATTTTATGTCTTGAAGAAGGGGAAGTTTCGGTTTTTCGATTTCAGCCTTTATTAGCGCCCCAAACTCTACTACCATACTCAAAATAATGAAAATTTATTACTCAAAATTCACCCACTTCATTTTATGTCCTGAAAAAGGAAATGTTTCGGTTTTGCGATTTTATTCTTTATTAATGTACCAAATTCTACCAATATGCCAAGTTTCATTATACTTTGAATGTATGTTAAGCTTATAAATTTAACCCCTTCATTTCGGGCCCCGAAGAAGGGAAAGTTTCGGTTTTTCAATTTCCTCCTTTATTAATGTGTCAATGTTTACCAGTATGCCAAATTTCAGCATTCTAGGTTCATTGTATTTTCACTAAATGTAGATGAAATAGGTTGCATTTACTATTTTGACGATGTAAAATCTCCTAATAAAATAAAACTTTGAATTTTATTTTATCTCGCAAATTTTAAAGTGGAAAGTTTTTTAAAACTCAGTGCGTTCTCCGCAAATTAGGTGTTTTTGGCAACTTGTGCTAGAAAGCAGAAATTTACATTTTACACTTTTATTCAAAATTATCTATTTTATTGAGATTATTGGCGTTTGGTATATGTACCCTACATTCACTCTAGTGGAGATTTGGAATTTTTTTCAAAAATAATCTTACAAATCTTCCTTTCTAGAGTTTTAGTGAGTGTCGCAATCAAGAGTTCTAGACCAGGGGTGTCCAACCTTTTGGGCTTACAAGGGCCGCATTTGATGAAAAAACAAATGCTTCAACAAATCCAGGTGCTATTGATGATATTACATTCCCGAGAGGGAGAATATAAATAACTCTTCTGACATGTAAGAAAATCATGCTTAACAGCTTGGATTCAGTAATTATGATAATAATTCTATTGATTTTTATTCAAATTAGTTTTTATATTAAGATTTTTAAATTGCATTTACTCGTATACATTTTACAATACTTGATTAGAATAAGTAAAGAAAGCAATCGTATCTAAAACATATCTTAAAAGGAAATTTCTTTTAATACACATATTTAGTTAGAGTTTATAATATAGGAATTGGTTTGGTTTGCTCGAATTGGATAAAATATTTCAATTCGATACTTCTAGAATTTCCCTTTTAACTATTATGTGTTCGTACAATAACTAGTACTCTCTATTGCAGGGTCCAACGTTCACTCCCCAACATGACACTTTGAGCCCATGCGACATGAATTGTGAACCCCGTCAACCCAAAATCAGCCCTTTGCAGCAAGAACTCGCGCGTTGAGGACTGTCCAGTGATTTTACGCGCACCCACGCTTCTTCCAGGTGAGATTTTTTCCCCATTCTTTTTGAAATTTTCTTTATTCAACCCATTCTTTATTTATATATTTATTTCACAGTTAAAAATAAATTATCTCAATATGAATATTTTGATTTCTATTACTTTTTCAAATACTTATGTAAAATTAACATTTAATAATTCGTATTGTAAACCAGTCTTAACCTTTTTAAGCTGCCACCCAAATTTGAGAAATACTATATGTCCATTTGGAAGAGATTTTCTCTACAAAAATCTGCAATCTAGATGATTTGAGCTTGAACTCCTCTTTCGATAAACAACTCAACTATTAAAGGAGGGGTGTCCAACCTTTTGGCTTACAAGGGCCGCATTTGATGAAAAAACAAATGATTCGGGCCGCATATAAATAATGCTAATTCTATTGATATTTCTCAATAAAAAAAGAATGGTTATAATGTAGTATAATGTAATCCACCATAAGAAAAGCGAAAATGTCATAACACGATAATCTGAGTACTTTTTCTTCAGAATATTGTTTTTTAAATCATTTAGCACTTCAAAAGTCTTAATTACTGAAATAATAAATATTTTAGAAAATGTAAATATGAGATGAATGGTTTTTAAATATTCCAAACTTCATTATTTTTTTACCTGAAAGCTGATCTTATAACTTTGCTTTTAGTGAATTTTATTCTTGAAAAAAGCATTACGTACCTACTATTTATATATAAATTCATATTTCCAAAAAGTGAATAAGTATTGTAAAGTAAGGAATATTTGTTTCTGGTTAGATAATTTTTATAAAATTTTAATAAAAATACATTATTAAATTTTTCTTTCAGTTCAATCTCTCATTGAATACATTCAATCAGAAAGTTTGCAGGTAAATATTTTTATCTAATAAAAATGGAGCCTAAATATGCCACAATTCCGATTATTTTTTCCGAAATCTTGATAAATTTTTTCACATTAAAAATTGAAAAACTGTCCATTTATTCTTCGATCACATTTACGATCATTTTCCAATTTCTTCTTATTTTTGAAAAAAAATATCAGATTGTATCTGATATGTTTCAAGTAAGTACTTCAAAATCTTAATGTTTCAAGGAAGTTTATATTTATGTGGGGCCGCTTTTATTGCACTGCTGGGCCGCATAGACATACATAAAATATTATGATTAAAAAATTATTTTTCTTCACAATTCTAAGCACAAATAAGAAATTTAAATACTTCAGTCATAATGGCGAACTACTGTTGCCGAGTGTACTGAGTAAAATTAAATAATTAATACGATCATTATTTATTTTTTACTATCTCAGTTTGACATGTTAAATAAACCAAAATATGGACATTTTTATCTTCTTCTTATAGACGTTTTACTCAATACTTATTTTTATTCATTAGAACTTATTGAGATAAATATTACTAGATGATTAATTAATACATTTATAGGTAATAATCGAGGGCCATCAACATAGGTCACCATATATGGTGATTGATTCTTCACAGTTATATCTAGATATAACTTTGAAGAATCAATCCCTATATTTTTAAATGAAACGTTATTTATTTTTTAATAATATTTTCTTAGAGATAATATATCTAATAAGAAGATTTTAAAATATAAAAAGCAATTGAATACTTTCCCTCAAGCGATTTCAGTTTTTCTTTTGATTAAATATGGTCTTTTTTCCTTTTCAAATATAAATATAGATATATGATATGCTATATATGTGGCTAGCGTAATTCATTCTTCAATCTATCATATATTGATGTTATATAAAATAAAAATAAAAATAATTTAAAAATTCAAAAGAAATACCCCCACCCGTAAGTCTCACTTTGCTTTCTCTTATTAAATGCATTAGAAGGATTAAAAAATATGTACAAAAATCATAAATCTGTCCAAGTTAGGACTTCGTAATAAACAATGAGTGTCTCTTTTGGATTACCCTACAATTCCTGAGGGGTATTCTTTGAATGTCATTGGTTTCAATGACGGTGTTGCCTCTCTACTAAAGCTGTAGAGGGGGAAAACCGCTGGCGTTATATAGGCATCGATATCTTAAGCCACGTGCCAGAAGCAAACTGAAACCCTATCTGATTGGTAGACTCACTGACACTTGATGAAGCTGACATCATATAATCTTGCCCAAAGTTTCTCTTACCAAAGGATGCCTCCAGTGATTAATGGATTTTCTTTCATTGGTTGATGATTAGTGAACATAGATAACTTGTCCAGTGATAAAAATCAAACACAGATCTGGCAGTGGTGTTATCAGCAACCATCTAACATGTGTTTGAGATTGTGCATTATTTTTCCAAAATGTATATATAAACATCTTAATTGGAGGAAAGAATTAAAATTTTTCAATATTCGGTATGCACTACGCATACTTGAGTGATTGTAACAAATTTCAATTCATCGGCTAACCGTTCAAGAGCTCAGAATATAAAGATTTATTTTCTGCATTTTAAATCGAATGTTTTTAAGGTAGAAATTTCAAAATCTATTCTAATTAAGATTAAACAAACATTTTGGATCAAAATGAACTTTCTACGGCCTACCATTCTTAGGGAACGTGGGTGTCCATGTACACAAACAGATGACAGCCTGGAAATAACATGTTTGGAAATATTTTCTTCACGTTTATAAAATTTCTAAATACGAATAATTTTTTTTGAATATTTCTGCCACAGCCGTCTTTCTCCCACTTTCTGTCTTTAGCCGCGACTACCAAATGAAAAAATATCTCCTAATCCTCTAAGTGAGGCTTTTAATGACAATGTGAATCATCCTTTTTGTCACCTTTTTGAATCCAAATGTAACTTATTTTTCATCTACATATAGCTAAATTGAATATATAGATTTCATAATAATTATACGTTACTTTATAAAATTTACCTTTTAAATAAAGCAGCTACCTATAACTACTTTTGTATTTGCATTGCAATGCTATATAGCATATATAAGTACTATATTTACTATAAAAGACACCTATAATGAAAAAATAGAGTCATTAGTTTTTGGGGAGTCAAAATTGTGTATGTGTCGGGGGGGGGGGGGGTTATAAATAGATCTATCAATATAAATCCTAGACCCTATGATCGATTTGTATGAGCTACATTGTTCTGGCAGACGGACAAACACATATAATTTGAACCGATAATAATAGGATTCTATATTACTTTTGAACTCTACAGTAAAAATAAAAAATAAAAAATAAAAATGCTCTTTTGAGCAGAATACAAAAAAATCTTCTGTTGTAGGGGGTAGCTATGTCACATTGATAGAGCTTATTTTTTTCACCGGGCACCCAATGATTGTTCTCTATATTTCCTCATCGAACTAATCTTGAATCTTTGGTTGTATTTTTTTAATTTCACATTTATATTAATATATAATATAATGGGGAAGTATTGCGATGGCCTGTCTGGGTCCTGACTCTTTGAGAGCTTGTATCTCAAAGATGAAAAAAGTTAATTTAATTTTGAAACTTCTAGGTGGAAGGAATCGATGGCATTAATAGTTGAAAATTGGATTTAGAACATAAAACCGGAAATTGTGGTCCCCAGAGCCCAAAAAGGGGCCAAAAGCCCATTGGTCAGTGCGTACGTATGTAACCCCCCCCCTGAGTTTCGGAACCATAAGTCTCAGAGCTATGAAATTTGAAACTTAAGCTCGATATAGGCTAGAAGGAGTACAGAAAGCTTTTAGTTGAAATCGGAAAACCGGAAGTGGACATTTACATGTAAGATTTTTCGTTTTTTTTTTTGATTTTCTCAAAAACAGCTCTAACGATTTTTTTAAAAATTAGTGTATTTATCAAGTGTCATGAGGTAATAGTTGTGTCAAATTTTTAATCCGATTGAATTAAAGAAAGGGGTTGTAAATTAGGAGTGTCGTAAAATAAATATTTTAATCGTTCATATCTCGTCTTCGGAAAGTCGCAGTCTTGAAATTTGAAACTTAAGCTATCTAGAAGATACAAGAAGTATAACAAGATTTTGGATAAAATAGAAAAACCGAAAATTGATGTTTATGTACGTAAGAATTTATCCTCCCTGCGTTTCGCAAGCATAAGTCTCAGAGATACGAAATTCGAAACTTAATCTTACTAGAAGGAGTACATCAAGCTTTTGGTTGAAATCGGAAGACCGGAAGTGGACATTTGAATGAAAGATTTTTTTTGTTTTTTTTGATTTTCTCAAAAAGGGCTCTAACGATTTTTTTAAAAATTAGTGGATTTATCAAGTGTCATTTACAACCCCTTCCTTTAATTCAATGGGATTAAAACTTTGACACAACTATTAACTCACGACACCTGATAAATACACTAATTTTTAAAAAAATCGTTGGAGTCGTTTTTGAGAAAATAAAAAAATAAACTGCAACGGATCGTTGCTAAACTTTATCCAAATTCATTTGAAATATTAATATGTTTATTCCTTTATAATTAATCAGATATCACTTGCAATTTGCAGTTCATGTTGACTTTAAATCAAAAATAATGATCGTTTCTCATTTAACAGTCAAGGAATAACCATTGGATTTTTGACGTTTCGGTTTTTATTGGCAACCATTGATGAAGACATGGAGGATTCGACTTAAAATCAAAAATAGCGATCGATTCTCATCTAATACTCGAGGAATAACAATTCTACATTAGATTTTTGACCCTTCGATTATTTTTGGTAACCATTTCTGAAGTCATGGAGGAATCGACTTAAAATCAAAAATAACGATCAATTCTTATCTAATGCTAGACGAATAACCTTATTGAATTTCATTTTTGATGTTTTGACTATTAATGGCAACCTCTACTGAAGACGTGGAAGAATCGACTTAAAATCAAAAAGACTAAAATTTACTTTAGGCATATTGCCACACCTGAGAAAACTTGAAAATCATCGACTTAAACTAGAAAAGTTTTCACATTATGTATAAGACATATTTTTAGTCTTTTCTTAAATATTAAAATTCATTTATCGTAGATTTATAAAACATCGAGAAAGAAAATAAACCTTTAGGAATAATAAATACTTAATAAAGGACCTTGCGCCTTGCATTTAACTGCATCCTCCATCGGTATTTGTTGATTATACATTTACACAGTTAGATTACTTAGATCGATGATTTCAACACCCGTGTTTTGAATTAACCGTTGCTTAGGAAAGGGAGACGATTCTCACTACCAATTACTTTTTCCTATATATTTTTAGAAATTAGAAATTTTATTAATAAAGAAAAATTTATCAAAAAAAAGACATAAGAATAATTAGCTCACAAGGATAGAGATTTTGGAAGGAAATCTGATTGAGAAATCTTCTCTCTTGTAAAGAATCTCGTAATTATAATTTCAAATTTAAAGCAATGTAAAGATTGGAGAATAGATGGGAATTGAATTAATTTCAAGGAGAAGGTCTAATAAGCACGAACTAATAATGAATGTTTACTTTTATTATACTAATAATAATATTATTCTAATAGGACCTCATGCACATAATCAGGAGAAGCTCTTATCTTATATCGTTCTAAGTGTAATCTAATGGGAGAGGGGTGATGTGTTCCCAAAATATCTTACCACCTACCAAATCCTTTAAGTTTTCGAAGTAATAGTAACATTATATTAAATCTAAAAAAAATTAATATAAATATAAAAATGCCTTAATGAGTGAACATAGAAAAAATTACATTTTTTGAGATATTAAGAGATTTGTAAAAATGTTTGTTCAAAAATTTTCCTTACGATAAATCTATCTAGGGGTTCAAAATATATTATTAAATTATAATTATGAAATATATAATATATCTATATTAATTTACTTACGATTGTTTATTAATATGCCCGGCCGAATTTTAACTGCCAAACGGAAATTAAATTAATCAAAAAGGACAGTAAAATTGTAGAAGTAGGTAATGTTGTTTTGCTTATATTTGCCAAAACCTCTTTCTTTGAAAAATTTGTTTTTATTATTTGTTTGAGAGAGGGCAGAATTTTTTCTTAAGGAATGTTGTTTGGAGTAAGGAGGTAAAAATACTAAAATTTCTTAGTCCTGGCTATCTATTACTAGAAAATGGTCTGGAGTTATACCAATTTTAAAATTTCAGGTTAATAGACAGAGTCATCTATTAGATTTGAAGGAATAGATTATTTTTAATTATATTTCAGTAGGGTTATTTTTACCCCCCTCGAAAATCAAACCCCAGTGCCAATAACAACAATCCGGGCCATTTGGCTACCCTTTGATTTCAAGTATTACTTTTCTAAATCAATACGCCTATAAAATAGGCAAAAATCAACTTTTTCGAAGATTTGACCAAATATAAATCAAATTGAAGAAAAAATTAAAACTTTTTTCAAAATTCGGTAACATGCTTGCAGTTTCCTTGAATTAATTAATTTATTAACTGTTAATACAAAATACACATGTTCGATTTTTTTATTATTTTTTAATATAGAATCGGTGTCTGTCTGTATTTAAATACCCACGTTAACTTACGATCAAAAATTCGTAGAAAATTTGTTCTTTTTCTAAAATATTTGTATTTCCAATGCGAAGAATTGACGAGATTTTTGTAAAAATAGTACCAAAAATTAATAATAAATTCAGCAACAATAAATAATAATCAATGGTTATTTGCCACACGCGGACGCTTTCAAAACCAAGGCTATGCTCAAGCGCCACGTTCCTGTTTGCATTATGCAGAGCACACGAGCGAGAGGTGATATTGCTTCATTGAAAATAATTAAGTTGCATCGCCCTACCAGAAAAGACCATATATCTATCCACATGGCTTCTGGAGATTCGAATTCCTTTGCTGCTTCCAAATTTGTATGAATGCTACAAACTTCAATTTTCCAAAATAAAATAATGTGGCCATCTCATGGCATTACTATACCTGCCACCCTCGGATATTAAAATAAAAAAAAATAAAATTGACTCTTTTTTATCCAATAATTTCATGAGATCTACATATAAATCTCAATGTTTTAAGAAATTTTATGACTTTATACTAATATTGGGCCTCAGGTTGTACAGCCCTGATTTAAATCGAATGGGATTAAAGAAGGATATGAGGAATAAAGTAAAGAAAAATTTTGAAAAATTTTCTTTATTTTATTTAATATGTTTCACCAAGAACCTACACCATTCTTCCTTAACAAAAACGATATAAGGAATGATAATTTATTTTTTAAATGTTTCACGGATATAATAATCCCTTACTATCCATTATCTATTTATATCTGCAAAGATCTAGAAGATAAATCCTGACAAGTTTTGGTCCAGGAGAAAAATGATCAATTAATTGTGATTGTTCTCGAAAACCCCAAATCCTCCTGTATTAGTATGATAACTATAGACTTGGTTGGTGTCGTAGCATATAAGTTGCTGAAATAATAAATATTTTAGAAAATGAAAATATGAGAAATAGAAGAAGAATTTTTAAATATTCGAAACTTCATGATTTTTTTATCTTAAATAATTGAGCTTATAATTTTGGTTTTAGTGAATTTTATTCTTGAAAAAAGCTTCAAGTATTGTACAAATGTACATTCATATTTCGAAAAAGGGAATAAATATATCTCTACATATAAATATCAATGTTTTAATGAAGTTTATGATTTTATGTTGGTCCACACTCATTGAAGTGCTGGGCCACGGGTTGAACAGCCCTGCCCTAGACGTTCCCTCTCCCATCCCTAATATTTCAACTAGCGAGACTTATAGAGTATTTAATATTTTGGGTAAATTGATGAATAAATTGAGAGCTTGCTTTTTCATTTTTTTAATTAAATTATGATTTATTTATTTTTTATTCCAGTAAGTCATTTATTATCTGTGTAACTATGATATATATATATATATTAATATATATGTACAAAATAAATTTGCAAATGATAATTGATTGGATATTTGATTAATATTCATGAATGGATTATAAAAATGGACACTTTCCAAATTTTAATATATGTTCTATTAAGCTCATTATTTATTAGGTGAGCACATAGAGTAGAATGGATCGGAGAGTTTGTTCTTTTTATCACTTAATAAATCATCAACTGACTACTCACTAACAGCTGAATGAAACTCTTGAAAAAATTGGAGAAACTCGTTTTGTCTTCTTTATCTAAATTGATAAAAAACAAAATGTTTGCATGTTTTCTCAATTGAAAGCTTTCATGTAAAGATTCATCGTCATTTAATTCGATACAAGGTACTGGATAAGAAATCCCCACTCCTAGCTACTTACTGTCTGGGCATCTTATGCTAATCTTTGTACCAAATGAAACTTTATAATATTGTCATTTAATACCTAATGGGAAAGACTTGTAGACGAAGCATTTATAATCAGAGTTATTATATAATATTTTTGTAAAATTTTGTATAGGTATTAATAGATTTTTAATTAGTATAAAAAATGCACCTATTTATCATTTAGGCAGGTATCTAGGAGTCATGTGAGGGGTTGTGTTCCTCATCTACATATTCCGAAATGTATAAACCTTCAATCAGATATTTTGTATTTTTAACCGACTTCAAAAAAGGAGGAGGTTCTCTATTAGACTGATTTTTTTGTCTATGTTACCTCATATCTCCGCCAATTGTGAACAGATTTTGATGATTTTTTGCATTGTGTTCAGTCTAGCTTCCGATGGTATTGGAGCTTTTTTGATATGTTTGTTCAGGCATTACTTCTTTGTATATCACCCGATTTTAATGATTTTTTTTATTGGAAAGAGGGTACCTTAGGGGTGGGACCATATTAATTTGGTCAAGTTCTGAAGATTTTATCAATGATGAAATAACGTAAATCTCCAATTCTTATGACCAAATAATCGAAATTATAATAAATAAAAACTTTTATAAAAAAATCTTAAAACATTCATTTAAAACCCGCAAACGTTTCGAGAGAATTTCTATATTTATGAATTGAATTTTATTATCATTTTCTGATTCATTCGCCCGACGCTTTCTCTTACGAGATGCATGCAAGTTATTATATTAAGTCACTATTAATAATATCACTAAAAAGAGAAAAATAAAAATAATTTTTATAAGAAAAAATAAAACCGACTTCAAAAAAATTAAATGCAACAAATAAAATAATAAGAACTTAAAAATAAAATAAAATACACTAAAAGGTATAAAATAATTATTATCTTATTTAGTTACAATTAAACGACGAAATATTAACATGAAATTATTTTTTGAAGTCGGTGCCAAACATATACATTTTATGAATCGCACTCGAAGGATCTTACTTAGTACGTTTGGCGCTCACTTATAGGTATAGTTTGTTTGGCACCGACTTCAAAAAGTAATTTCATGTTAATATTTCGTCGTTTAGTTGTAACTAAATAAGATAATAATTATTTTATACCTTTTTGTGTATTTTATTTTATTTTAATTTATTATTATTTTATTTGTTGCATTTAATTTTTTGAAGTCGGTTTTATTTTTTTTAATAATTTAAACTAACAAATCGGAGGAAAAGTGAAAACATTTTCAAAAGTCTTTATGCTCTAGCAAGCTTTGGAGTTTTGGTAATTTATTTTTGATAAAGAACGAACGATGTGAGCTTGGATGCTGAAACTTTGTACAAAGAAACACCATAATAATATAAGGTTTATTGCCAAATTAATATAAGTTCATTAGCTACGATCATTCCAATACTACTCCCCATAAGAAGATTCGATTTCTTATGATTTTTTACATATTTCAACCGGAACTACTGAAAATAGAAAAAACTAAAATCTAATATGCTATAGGAAAATTTAACATCGACAATTTAATGCCGTATTCTATATTGGTGGTGATTTAAAAAAATTGTTATTATAGTTCAGTCAACGAATGGGTTATAGAAAACATTTTAGAGGAGATAATTTTTTTATTATTGAATGTGTTTGGGCTAGTTAGGAGCTAAAAATACTAAGTCCCCAGTCCTAGCTACCGGGCTTAGGGGTAGAAGGGGGGTGGAAATATCCAGTTTTTTGGTTTTTTTGCTTATATCTCAAAAACGGTGGGTCGAAGGGAAAAAGTTAAACTTAGCAAAATAAAAGTTTATAATATTTACTACAAGATTGCTTCTACTTAATTTTTCTCTATTTCTTATGGTTTTTGAGATATTCGCCCGCGAAAATCGTTTATGTATGAAAAAAATAAAATTTCCTAAATTTTTCGTCAAACTTTTGAACACCTTAGCCTTTCGTTTTACAGTAAAAGACCTCAGAAAAGAAGTTGTAGAGAATTCAAGTTCCTTTAAAATGATATATACATTTATGATTTTATTTTCAAATCGATTTTGAGAGGATTTATCATCTAATATTTTTCAATTGATTTATCACATTAAATTAAATTAAATTTTTAAAAGTTAAAAAACAAAAGTGTTTCGTGATGAGGGTGTCTGGATTATATATAAATTTCCCCGAGTAAATCGTTGGACAAATTTTTGAGCAATATTTTAAATTAAGTGGATATTGATGATCCATTCCAAAATTCAAAAAAGAGAGCTAATTTAAACTATCTTTTTTATTCAAAAACCTAGGTTTCAGTGGCATATTCCCTCCTTTTTCAAAACCCTGAATGCCTCATCAATATCCAATCAATTCACTTATCAGCCCCTCTCCAAAAACTACTTCAATCTTATTTTAAATTAATATTATGTCATCTGATTTTTAAATTTGTACTTTTTTAAGACTAGCTAATAAATTTTTAAGTTTAATAAAAATTAAATGAAAGAATTTTAATTAATTCATTTTTAAAATGAATATAAGGCTTATTTTATTTAATACTTATTTAATGCTTATTTTATTTAATGCTTAAAAGCAACAAATAACAGGCTATAACAAAAAAAGCGTTCTTTGCAATTAATTTTCAAATTTGCGGATTAAAATTAATAAAAATATCGAACTTTCCTTGTTTCTTTCATCTGATATGTATATGCCAAAATCTTTTTCGGTAATTTTAATAAAGGAAAAATTACAGTGAATACAGGCTTAATTTTTTAAAATGGCGGCTCTGTCAATTTTTAATTCTTTATTTATGAATAATTGTTACTTTTTAAAATTATCTTATATTTAATAAAATTTTAATAATTTATTTATAAAAAAATGACACCTTATTTTTGGAAGTTGGTTAATTATTAACCGAGTTATGGTGGTTTTAGTTATGGTTAGTTATTCTTAAGTAAATAAAAAAAGATGGTGCTGGATTCCGACACCGATTGTTTGAATTTTCATAATTTGACAAGCGAGTTGAACAAATCGATGTAAGATGGCAGCATTGAAAAATGAATAAAGTTTAAATTCAAATATTCAAAATTCGATGATGGCCGATTTCATCTCATTCAATTAACTAACTATGACTAACCTATAATAATGACAATAAAAAAACATCATAACTCGATTAATTGTAAACCTATTTTCAAAATTAAGGTGTCATTTTATTCAGAATAAAATGCTTAATATTTTATTAAATAAAAGATAATTTGATAAAACTAACTATTGAGATATAAAGGATTGAATAATTGAGATGTAGCCAACATACTCAATTTTGAGATTCTATATTCACTATAATTTTTGAATACTTTATCTATAGCGAAGCATGGATTTTAAAACGACTATAGATAAAGACTATCAACTATCCGTTGCAGTTTACTGCGATTTAAATTATATTCTCACGGAAACTTTATTATGGCGACACTATTTTCCTTCAATCCTATACATAAATTTTTAAATGACCAATGAAAAAAAATGTATTGGGTGCGTCGAAAGTTCGTGCGGAGTTTGTGAGTAAAAGTCACATTATTTTTTCTAATTCTTCAAATATTTATTTATTTTCATTTTTTTCTCTCTCTCTCTCGTTTGTAGAAGCATAATAATTTTTCTTTAGCTTGTTTCGAGTTTCTCTAAATTAATTATTTTCTTCAATGAATGAAAATTGTATATATATATGTAATTTTAAAATAATTTTCGAAATGTAAAAGTGGCTAAAAAATTATAGGGAACAAATACTTTTTTTGATTGTACTAAAATTTTTTAATATTTTTAGTAGATGGCAGGTTATGCATGCTTTAATATCAAAATAAATATAGTATTTTTTGTCTATTGTTCTATTATTTGAAATCTTATATTTTATTTTTTTCTAAAAAATTATTTCATACGTGTTTTAAACCTGTATCGTTAGAATGATATTATTATTGTTTCCATGTGTTTTTATTATAAAGTATAAAGAAATTTTTTGAAAATTTTTATGGAAACTTTTTAAATTTTAAAATACTAGGTAGGTTTCACATTACCTACCTAGTATTTTATATTTTAAATTTTAAAATGTTTCTAAAAAAAATTTCAAAAAATTTCTTTACTTTTTTTAAAATGTTTTACCAAGAACCTACACCATTCCCTCTTAACAAAATTGTTTTTATTTTACAATTTTTTTAACATATTTCAACTCTATATAATAGACTTTGCATGTAATTTTATTATTAGTATTAAAATAGTTAGCTTGTGTTAAGCACGAAATAGACGCTTTGATAACACTCGCACTATACTTAATAGAAAATTCTTTATTTCGTGTCTTAACTTGTTTCAATGTCGTCCAATGAATATGGACTTGTCTCGACATGTATCCGGGATTAATATAAAAGCGCCCAGCTTATATTTCGCATCCTTTTCTTTGTATACCAGAATGAGACATTCTACCTCAATTGCATTTCAGAGAATTTATTATTTTTTTAATTTCTATCTTTAATTATTTTTAAAATAGTTTCAATGAAAAAAGGGAATTATTTTTTCGAAATTTCGGTAGATTCTTTTCATTTGCTTTTAAGGAAAGAAAAAATTTATTGAATAATTATATACAATGAATTTATTTTCATTAGTTACATTTTTAAATCAAATAAATAAGAATTAACAGATATTTATTTTGGGGTGTTCATTTTAGAAAATCAATTCATATGAAATTTGTTTTTAATAAATTAATAATTTATTATTATTATCATTTCCGTCCATAATATGTGTAAATTTGAAAGTTTATAATGGGAAATAAGGACAAGTTTTTTTTGTGTGATATTTTATTTTATTTTTCAAACAACTTTTTGTCAACAATAATAAATTTAACTTCATATATTTTGTGTTGTGCTGAAGCCCAAGATCCAGAATGAGTCTCCAGCACAACACTAAATACGAATGTAATAATGAAGTTAAATTTCTTATTGTTGACAAAACCAGGAACAATCACTTGTACTTCTGGTAATATGTGTTTAATTCACAATACCTTAAGATGGCCCAACAGTCCGAAACGTCTTTATTCTGGGAATTTTATTGGATCCGACAGATCCTTGCTTTACCCAAATAACTCCTTCAACCCACTATAAATTCATCCCAGCCACGATCTCCAACAAAATAAATCTAATAAATATAACAAAGAAACAACTGTTTTTACCTTTTGGAAAATTCCTAATTAGCTGTGTTAATACCGGTATCCCGGTACAACGTTTAAAAAAATACCGAATACCGGTATTGTATTTTTGGCCCGATATTGCAAACCATAATGACCGCCACTCAACGCCTGTTGGCTATACCTCTTCTCTGCTTAAGTTCGATGTATAATCACTAGGCGCAAAATGTCATATGGTTAAAATTATATGTAAATTATGAAAAAATTAGCTAAGAATACTTGGTTCAATTGTCACAAGAACCAAAAGTGTGTGCAAAATTTCAGCACAATCGTTTGGGTGGAAATGGTTAAACCAATTATTTTACATGAATCAATGTATACATTGTATTTTAGCTTCGACTCCGGAGATTACTTCTCCACCATCTAGTGTCCTTGATCATCTTTTTAGTCCTTGTTTTTAATAAGAGGAAAAAAATAATTAAAGAAAAAAAACTCTTTTCCGATAATTATTCCAATTCCATATTTCTCCCAATTCCCTTCCGGAACTGGTTAAATATAATTATACATAGGTATATACTTATAATACACAACAATTTTTTTCTTTAATGCAATCGAATGCAAGAAGGGGTGCACCAGTAAAGATGCAGCCCCTATGGATTTCGAAAGACCCTTGCATTACCGAAGAGAAGGGAAAGTTGATTAAGTGAGAGGGTGGAGACGTAGGTGTTTATGCACTCGGGTTTTGAAGGTTTGAAGATTAAAAGTGCTGGGAAAGATGGAGGCTGGGAGAGAGTACCAGTTCCTTGAAGTCATGGGGATATACGTATTGGCTAATAAAGTAGTCCGGCACTTTTCCAATTTGACCTCGAAAGAGTGTTGAGAGTCGGCAAAACGCGTGCTACGTGCAAAGCATGCTTTTGGGGGAATTATTGAATTTATCTCATCAGAGCACCTGCCGTGATAGTATCTATAGAAAAGGGAAAGAACAGAGACATATCTTCGATGAGCTAGCGAGTCGAGGGAGTCGGTGAGGGTAGAATCGTCAATTAGCCTGACGGCTCGTTTCTGAATTGCATCCAGGGTAGCAAGAGAATATTTAGAGGCTCCTCTCTATAGATGAGAGCCGTATTCGAGACAGGGGCGGATTTGGGCCTTGTAGATGGTGAGAAGATGTTGGGGTTTGAAAAATCGCTCTCCTGACATGGATAGGTTGTAACACTTTTTCAGGGTATTCGAATCGCAGTGAATATCAGGGAAATGTTTATTTTCACGCCTAGAAATTAGACAACATTGAGTCTTGTTTGCATTAAAGTTAACTAAATTTTGAGACCATTTATTCAGTTTGTCAAGGTCGAAAGTGATTGAGGAGGCAACATTGATTCGATTATTCGGGAGTGAGGGTTTGCCGTGCAGAGGGATAATAATAGAAATAATATTAATATTATTATTATTAAGAAAAATTTTTTTTAATCAAACCTCAATATAGAATGCGTCGTTAAATTGTCGTGACGATAAATTGCTGGAGTTAAATTTTCCGAATCCCTGAGTAAATGAAATGTATAAAAAATCAAACAAAACGGTTTCATTTAAAAGTTATTCCAAAACAAATTAGTGTCCTTACTTAAAAAAAACTTGCTGTGTATAGCTTATACAAAATTATTTTAAAATATACCTACTAGAATTTATATTTATCATATCCTCAGGGACTAGTGAGTTGTCGATGTCCACGGAATCTGCGTTAGAAGCATTCATTGCCTTTTATAGCTCTCTTATTTTATTTTCAGATTATTCTTTCTTTTATGGTCTTAGCTTCTCGAGTTATATTATACTTAGTGTCTTTTCTGCTTGATATATCCCTTTTATTTTAGACCATGACCATAAATCCTACTAGTTAAGAATATTATCACTTCGTTTATATCTCCTTTTTATTAATCTTGCTCAATTCCTCGCTCACAATCCTCCAAAACTGCAATATAAAAATATTTTACTTGGTACGACCGGGAGGGCCTATAGTATTGAATTAACTCAAATATAAAGAAATCTAGAAGAAAATTGAATTGTCATTTGAGGATATATATAGAAATGCTATTAATAAAAATTGTTTATTGTTTTAATTATCAAAATAAAGTTATTTTCAAAATTTTATAATTTAACATCTCCATATAGTGATTTGAACCACTTAAAATTTTTTAAATTCTTTTTACTAAAATGGCATATATATTTTAAGACATATAGATATAAGCATACTCAAGGGTAATCTTATAAGGTATAACGCTTAAGTATTTGTAATCAATTAATATATTTATGTGATAGTTTCATTCAAGTTGAGAAATATTTTAGATGATAAAGTTAATCAAAGGATTTTAAATATTTAGCCGAGTGTTCTGTTTATTATATTTTTAAATATATCAAAATCATTTTAAAGACTATCTGCAAAATCACTCGATGTATTGAGTGTACGTGAACAGTTTGAGCTCGAAAGCTGAAAATTTGCAAAAAGTGGGACTAATTACTACAGCATCTTTATGCTAAATTCTCTCTCATTAACTATTGACAAAAATCACGATAGGGGTGACATCTCTTTGTGCTATTAAAAATTAATAATTTCATGTAATAGAAGAGCGACAGGAAATTATCGGAGAAAAATTTCTGTTCTCCCATAAGAACAATATATTTACTTCCCAGTTAACTAGCGAGTTTGAAGAATTACAGTTTATGAGCTCCCTATTTAATAATTTAATTTTTTGGTGAATTTCAACATTTTTCAAATTAAGTTCTGAAGCAGGTGAGTTCAAAATCTAAACAGTTTTTTGTATTGAAAACTAAGGATTTTGGCACCTTAAGTTACTTTCTTTATAATATTGTCTATGCTGTTTTAACGCAGCCGTAGAGGTTCATTCATTTCCTCTTGGCCGCTAAGCCGTCATTGACCCGTTTGAACTGCTGGTGCTGGAGGAGCGAGGTCTTTTCTCTAGCGTATTGTTAACTGAGAATTGCAGATACGCCAACTGGTGGAGAAAGCTTAAACTCTCTCAATTGGGTCTTCTGACAGCTGATTGATCAGTGTTTAAATGACATATAAACAAAAACCAAACCTATTTATTAAATAATATTCTTTGATTATGCATATGACATTTGTGACAGCGACCCATTTGCGTTAGTTTCATTTTCTACCACATGTCGGCAACACCATACTTACTATTTACCAATATTTCGCCATTCGTGCACTCACGTCCGGGAGCTGTTCGGGGTCCAGGGTATCGACTATTCGCCCTGGTAGCAGTCACCCTATTTTCGCTGAATCTGATTTGGCAAATTCGTTTATTATATGTATTTTTTATTTTGCATTTTCTTAATATATCTCTCAACATTTGTTCAAGAACACCAGAACCAAACCGGCCACAACCCAATGCAACTGATCGCCAATAGTCCAAGAGCTGGTGACGCATTTTTGACTTCGGATTTGACCCAACTAGAAATAATGCGTAATAGTACCGTCTATGATAGTTGTACAAGGAATGCCCAGTCTGGCTGGTTGTAGCAGGTGGACCAGGTACTGCGCATGCTGTGAGTGCGGTAAAAATACATATGTGTTAAAAAATATTTTTGACCCACAATGAAATTATAAAAATTATAATTTATAGTCAATTATAAATATATTATGTTTATAATTGACTATAAATTATAATTTTTATAATTTCATTGTGGGTCAAAAATATTTTTTAACATATATGTATTTTTTACCGCACTCAGCATGCGCAGTACCTGGTCCACCTGCTACAGCCAGCCAGAATGGCCATTCCTTGTACAACTATCATAGACGGTACTATTACGCATTATTTCTAGTTGGGTCAAATCCGTAGTCAAAAATGTGTCACCAGCTCTGGACTACAATAGATTAAAATTATTTTCTTGTCTTTTAATAACGTTTCTATTTTTGTATAGTCAACTCATAACTTCTCTAAATAATAAACTGTAGCTCTGTACATTTTTAATATTGTTCTTTAATTTCTTTGTTTGAAATATTTTCTAAATTTTCCTTCACTTTCATTCTGAATAAAATCTTATTTTTATTATAAACTATTTATTTTATTTTATTTCTAACCAGATTGCTACCATTACTCATAAAGTTCAGTAAAATTATCTAGAGTCAGGAACTAAAAAATTAGGAATTCAGACTAGGGTCTTAAAACACGATAGTTTTTACTCCCTCCGCAATCTTCTCAGTTCAAAAGTGCTAAATCGTCCATGCAAGATCCTTTATATATGACTATAATCAATCCCATTGCCATGTATGAAGCGAGACTTGTCCATTTACAAAACATGACGAAGAATTTTTTTTGAGATTTGGGAGAAAAACACTTGGAGCAATCTTTGGACCAACTTTCGACATAGCATATACAAAATTCAGTCCAATTTAGAGCTCCATGGATTACTATATAACCAGCCAGACATTGTCCGGCTCATTAAAATCAGACAACTTCACTGGGCTGGGCATGTTTTAAGAACAGATGAATATCCACTCTTCGATTGATCAATTTTCCCTTCTCTTCGGTAATACCTAAAAGGGTCTTTCGAGCTGCATCATCCTGGTGCCTCCCTTCTAGCATTCAATTTCATTAAAAAATAACTTATCCAGTAGAAATGCTGATGGGGATGCACCCCCGAAATTTCTTTCCTTATACAATATATTTTTGATTGAACATTCAATTTATAATAAATATAAAAAAGAATAATTTTAAAATTTATTCCAAAAATGAAAACATCTATGGTACTGTTCCAAAATTTCTAAATAGTGCGATTTGGTCGACCCACTCTGTCGTCTGAGGCTTCCAAGCTATCAAAATTAGATAATTGAAATTCGGTAAGTAATTAGAGATCGATGACCTTTAGATAGTCAAAGAGTAAATGTCTAAAAAAAAATCTGACCTCTCAACAAATATAAAAATGCTGATGAAAAAAGTTGGTGTAGCTACTTCATTGATTAAGATATTTCACTTAAACTCCTATTATTCTGTCATGGAGTCATGTAATGTTTATTCTGACGACGCCCTTGCTTTGAGTATAAATCCTCCTCCCTTCCTATGACTTTAGAATCCCTTAAATTAAAAATTAGTGCAAATTCAAGAAAATAGGTTGAGTGTGAGCCGAGGCACGATACGCGATTGGAAGTAGGTGTACACCTCTTTGGAAGTACTTGGAAATATTTGGAAGTACAAGTGGAAGTAGGTGTACAGCATATTAGGTCGCGGTTGACCCCTCGGTTGGTTTTTTCGGGACACCTTCTCAAATTATGAGGTTCAGTAAGATAATAATTCATACAAAATTTGAGATCGATCGGACAACTCTTTGAGGTGGCTTAGATCTCATTTGAAAATTTGAAATTTCAAGAATTTCGCTCTATTCGGCTACTATATTTTGTTATACGTCGTTAAAATAAAACAAAGAATAAAAACATCGATGACAATGAAATTAGTAAACATTATTTTGTGAAATCCCGCCTTTATCTTTGTCATTCAGTGATTATTAAAACACATATAGAGCAAAAGAAAAAGAAATTCAAGTGAATTCAATATGATGGTCGCTTTGCCTACCTCTTAGGCGTACATCGAGAAATTTTTTTTAAGTCATATAAGTGTAATAAAAATTGTTATTGTTATATTTATTTAAAGAAGAGATTTTAGCATTCCCATAAATGTAAATGAATAGAAATACGATTTTTTTTATGCAATCGAATTCAAGAAGGGGCGGACCAGTAAAGATGCAGCCCTTATGGATCTCGAAAGACCCTTGCATTACCGATTATTGTCTCAAAATAAATTTTACTTATCAAATATGAAATTTTACAAATCCGCTGTCAAGGTTGATTTCTTACTGTCGGGATATTTTTTTCCTAAATTCTGAAACAATTTTCAGAATACATTGTTTCTCTTCTTCGCTTCTTGAAAGGATTTTATTGTAGTCTTCACTTCTCGTTCAGTGGTGTCGTTTACAACTTGAAGTTCCAGTCCAATTTGAAAACTGCTATAATTTTCCCATTCAAGAAGATCTTTTTGTAAAAAATCTATTGAGATGGAAAATCTCACAAAAAATCCTCTTGTAATTTGTGAAATGACCGTAGTAAAATAGGTTTAATGAAATTCTCTTAAACATGTTTCCTTTTAATTTTTATTGTGACGTCCCAATCATCAACCGAAAATCTTTCAGTGCTCCTCTAAAGAACCCTAGTAAGCCACGTTTTTTACAGTTATAATATATGACAGCCTATCAGAAAAAATTTCCGATACGAAACCGTTTTATAATATTTAATTATTTATTTTATAGTCTTTTATAAACTAGTAATAAAATGGGACAGGAATAGTTATGAAAACTAATAAAATCTCTCATTAAAGTTAAATATCATGATTTTCATTGTTATTACATCACAAAATCTTTACTTTTTGTATAAAAATCAATGTAGTAATAATTATTTATATCATTAGATTTAGTTGATTGAAACATTTCTTGCTTTATTTATAAATAAGTTGTGTGGTGCGTATTGAGCAGAAAAATAATTATTATTTTCACAAATGTCAAGTGGTTTATTGGTATTTACATGGATTTACTGAAAATTTGATTTTATATTGTTTGTTATCTAAGTATATTTACATAAAATTGCGCTGAGAATAAATATTCAATGAATCTCAACAATGAAATGAATCGTAGACTAGCAAAATTAATTAAATCTGAGGTAAGCATCTTCCGAAGATCTTCTTCGTGAATAATTAGAATTCACACATTGTTGAAATGAGAATTAAATATAATTGATCTGAGAGAGATGTTTAGGTTTCAATTAAAATCGGCCTGAGGGTGGTTCCGGTGTGGAGTGAGCTGCAATATATTCCAGGGCTCTGAGAATTGCTGGCGGTGAAGGTGGAGGAACCGGAAGGTGGTCGCCGATGGGCTGGTAACCATTTTCATTAGCCGTGTACTGGATTGAGATGATCTGACCATCTGGGGCAGGATATGAGTTTGAACCCTGGACCTGTAGGGCCGGCTCCTCAGCACCGATGTCCTTCAAATATCCTTGTTGCTCTCCAACGATTCCGTTCGCAGTTTCATATCTACAAATCAAGAAGAGGTAATTCATTAAACGCTTAAACCGTGAATTACAAATAATACGAACAAGTAAAGACATTAGCATTTAAAGACAAGTAAGGTAGGTGAATAACCTGGCATCTAAATAATGAACGTTTTTTTAATGAAAATGATGAGAGAAGGAGTTACACCAAAAAGTTGCAACCCCTAAAGGCCTGGGTTGGCCCCTCCATCGAGAAAAGAGGAAGAAAGAATTTTATGGGCTGGGCGGGGGTCGAAGGTATCTGTGTATACGGGTCTTAAATAGCTGAAGGTTATAAGTCGCTGGGAAGATGGTGGTAGAGAGCGAGTTCCAGTCTCTGGAGGTCATAGGGTTAAAAGAATTGGCGAAAGTGCTTGTTCGATTTTTCCCCAATTTGACAGTGAAGGGGTTATGAGCGTTCGAAAACCGCGTGTTTCTTGCAAAGAGGTGTGGGGATAATTGATTTCAGCTCGACTGAACAGACACCGTGTTAGTATCTGTAGTACAGGGAAATGGCAGAAACGGTTCTTCGGTGAGCCAGGGAGTCGAGTGAGTTGGTTAAAGCCGGGTCTCCTATCAGTTTAATTGCTCGCTTCTGAATTGCATCCACTGTAGAAAGAGAATGCTTGGAGGCACCCCTCCACAGATGAGAGCCATATTCGAGACAGGGACGAATTTGAGCTTTATACAGTATAAGAAGCTGACTGGGAGTATAACATCGTCTAGACCTAAATAGGAGACCAAGTTTTAGCAGTGGTTAAGATATGGTCATTCCATGAAAGGTCAGACCTTAGAGTTACGCCTAGCATTAAAATTTTCTCCCTAAATTCTAATGAGTTTAAGTCAAATGATATGTTGGGGAGGTTTCTGTCGACGCGCCTAGAAATAAGGCAACACTGAGTTTGCATTGAAGTTAACTAAGTTTTGGGATCCCCAGTTTTTAAGTCTGCCTAATTCTAAATTTATTGAGGAGGCAATGTCTGCATTGTTTTTATGCGATGCAGGGGCGTTATGTAGAAACAATGTACCGGATTGGAGGGCAAGTTTAGAAGGTCGTTGATATAGATAAGAAAGAGCGGGGAGGAGATAACTGATGAACTCAGTAGCTATTATTCAAGTCGTTTAACTATTCGTGGAATTATAAATTTATTCTTTTCTACAGACTGTGTCTGAATTACTTCCAATTATACTGCCTTCTTTCTTTTTTCTTCCAAACTTAGACGCGTTGTCACATTTTGTCTGCAATTTATAACCCGACTAATAACCTTCAGCTGTTTAAGACCCGTATCCACAGATATCTTCGACCCCTACCCACCACACGAAATTCCCTCTTCTTATTTTCACGATGGAGGGGTGAATCCAGGCCTTTAAGGATGCACCTTTTTGGTGTAACTTCTTCTCTCATCATTTTCATTAAAAAAAAAAAAAAAAAAAAAAACAGAAAAAAATAACTTAACATTGGGTCATTTTGGTCATTTGATTGGTAGATTGGTAACACTTGGCAATACTTATATCGTTGGGACTTAGTTAAGAACCCATTAGAGTTAAAAAGAATTATTAGATCTTAAAATATCTCAAAGGATAGCCATCATTAAATAAAGATTTACGAATTTATACCAAAATAAGTGTTCTTTATTTTACTAACTCTAATATAATCCTTCCTCTCTTTCACTATTCGTCTGGAGCAAGTGTTCCACGGTAACTTCGGTATACTTAAGGCAAAATATCGATATTTTCCAGGCCCGTCCCGCATTTGAATTGTCATTTTCCAATAAATTTTTGTTTCAAAGCTGGCAACCCTACTCAAAGGTTAAATATGATTAGACAGATTTTTAGGTTGGTAAAAGTCAATATTTATAGCTTACTAAGATTTTTATACTTTTTCAATATTGTGAATTGTGTCTAACCACGTGGTGTGTCCGGGACAATTACGTTACATACTTGAATATTAATTCTACTTGTAGCCCTTTGTAAAGTAGCTTTTTGAACGAGCCCGCTATAACATTAAGGCAAAAATCTTTTTATTTCTCCATTTTCCTTTTCAATTAAAATATTCCCAAGGAAATTTTTATAATACTTTGTGTTCAGATCCCAGATCGTAAAATATTAAACTGATAGAATTAATAATTATAGTAAAACTATTATAAATTAGAAAATACACATATAACAGATCGTAAATTAATACCATTTATTATCTTAGTAGGGATAATTTGATGTTAATATCAACATAAATCTTCAATTAATAGTCGGCCTTGCTATCTACACAAGAAATCTACCACACATATGTATTTTTCATTATTTTTTGCACCTATAAAGTGTTTTCTTTACTTTTACAAAGTAATATTTTAAGACAGTTGAGATTAAAAAAAAAATTTAGAAAAACAACGACTTCAAAAAATAATAAGAACTGAAAAATCAAAATAATAAAATCCATACACAGTATAAAATAATTATCTAATTTGACGAAGTTTTTATATGAAATCACTTTTTGAAGTCAGGCCAAACATATACATACATTTTATGAATCGCACTCGACGGATCGTATTTAGTACTTTTGGCGGATAATGAAGACAACCTCGCGTAAGCTCGCTTGTATAGTTTGTTTGGCACCGACTTCAAAAATTGATTTGATGTAAAATTTTTGTCGTTTAGTTGTAACTAAATTAGATAATTATTTTATACTGCATTTTATAGTGGGTAAAGTCCAAATAAATATTCTCTCTTTATATAATAACGAGTTTCATTTTTTGGGTCCACGTGCAAAAGACAAAAGGCCGTTCCTAGATGAATAATAGAAATTAATAAATTAATCTCTACTAGTTTGAATCAGGTCTGAACTTGAATATGGCGAACAATTGTAAGGATGGACACTCGGCATAGTAAGCTTAGAATTAATTAATCAAGTGATTAAAATAATACTTGATTGATTAATTCTGAGCCACCAATTTTCTGAAGACTCAAAAAGATGCATTTATTTCAATGTGAATAATTTGAGTTTTTTTTTTTTTAGATTTTAAGCATTGTTCGGAGTCCACAAAACTAAAAATCTTTTAAGTCTATTTTGAAAATTCAATTTGCATTTGAAAAAAAGACGAAACGTTGTGCATTCTAATGAGTTATTTCAGTCGATAATTAAATTTATTATTTGATTGTAGGCTCAATATACATTATTTTATTGTATTGGAAAATATAACAAGAGAATTAATTTTATAAGTTATTGCCTAAAATAAATGTTTTGGCAAAAGCAATCTGCATAGGTAAAAAGCTTGCCTGTAATAGAACAATGCATTTTATCCCCTTGGATAGGTTTCCAGAGGGGTGGGGGGTAGTTGCGTCCATCTACTCGATTTGCACCGCCTTTATTTCCAGCCGAGCTGAAATCAATTATCCCCCCTAATGCCCTCTTTACGAGAAACTCGCGGTTTTCTAACGCTCAGCACCCCTTCGCTGTCAAATTGGATAAAAGTCGAAGAAGCGCTTTCGCCAACTCTTTTATCCCTATGACCTCTAGAGACTAGAACTCGCTCCCTGCCACCATCTTTCCCGCGACTTATAACCTTCAGCTATTTAAGACCCGTATCCACAGATACCTTCGACCCCCGCCCAAACCATAAAATTCTTTCTTCTTCTTTTCATGGTGGAGGGGCCAACCCAGGCCTTTAGGGGTTGCACCTTTTTGGTGTGACTCCTTCTCTCATCATTATCATAAAAAAAGCCCTCATAGAGATTGGCTGGCCAGTGATAAGGCGGGTCTGCAAATAGTCGGCCCTCGGTTTGCATTCTTCTGTTTCTGACCTTTTTCGTACTTTATCTGTTTTTATTTCCCACCCCAAACGCAGAGCTTTATTATACGGTCATAACATAGCAGGATGCCTCGAGTCGAATTCGAACCCGGGTCCACTTGGTTAGCAGGAAGACACGCTACCGCCTAGCCTATCCGACCCCCCCCTTTGATCATTCTTCTCGATTCTTCTTTATAACTATTAGACTCAAATGAATCGGTGATTGTGGAATGGTTTACCTAAGCTAGAAAGTTTAAACTTGGCATAGAAATGCAATTTAAACTTGACATGAATGTCAATTTTTCAGTTCGCTAGTTATAACAATTTAATAGCTCCCATTGTGGTAATTCATTTTTTTTTCATTTTCCGCATTTATGAACTGCAAGTTTTAAAGTCTAAAATCTAATCAGTTCTCTACACCGAACACCATAATGAACTTTCTACGACTTTCCATTTTAAATTACCGACCGCTAGGTTATCTGAAACCTAACAGGCATGCAGACAGACAACAATAAAATTCCTGAAATTATTTTATTCCCTCTAAAAAGGGTAAGCGAAAGAATTTTCGAATTGAATCCAATGCATCGTCTTCCTACCATGTCATCATTACGTTTAGACCATTCTGATAATTAATAAACTAAATAAACAAATAAATAAATTGATAGTAAATTAGGATGAATTATGATATTAAGTAAAATATATAAGAGTGAATTTATATTGATGAAATTTCTATTACACTTATATTACACCATTTGATTTTTTTACTATCAATCCGGCCTTGCATAATAAATGCAACTTGTAATCAAGCTATATTAATTAATTTTTTTTGTTATTAAATTGTTCCTTTCAGCAATCTTGCAATTATTGGTAACTCTCCATTTTTATAAGAGCATTTTTGTTTTGGTTGAAGTTTTGATATTATTCATGGAGACAGGGGAAAAAATTTACTGCCTAACTACTCATTTATTTAAATTTATTTAAATTATTCTTCTATTAAACAAAGGTCCTAATGTTTTCAGATACGATACATCATACATGTAATGTGCTACTGTGAAATAGTTATTATGAATATAATTTAATAAAAAAATTAGATCTGTTATGTATATATTTAGTAAGCAAAAATGCACGACGAGTCAAGTATTGTATTCACTCAAAAAATAAAAAATCCTTTTCAAACATTATTTTATCTAATGCGCAATATAACTTGAGAATGAAATATTGTAGAAAGTACATTCTTGTGCCAAAATGGTTGTTTATTCAAGACGAAGAACTGATTAGATATTCGACTTACTAGCCTTAAAACTTTTGGTTAAAAATTCAGAAAAACATAAATAAAATGAAATGCATCAATAGTAAACTATGAAAAAGTAAATGAGATTGAATTAGCCTCACAAGTTTATATTAATAAACTATATATTTCTATTTCGAGTTTCAAGTTTTTAACTCAAACCTTTCGCTTCCAAAAATGGCTAATTGCCAATTTAGGGGCGATCCATAAATTACGTCACACGAATTGCAAGATTTTTAGACCCCCCTCCCCCTGTGTCACAATTTCATTGAGCCTCCCTCCTGTATTGTGACGTCACACTATCAATTTTATACCCTATAATTTAATCGTTGTAGAATTTGTTTTTAAAAATTAAAATTCTTCCAAAACTTAAGTATCTTATGTAGAATTTAATTTTATAAATTTTAGGGTTTATTTAGTCACAAAGAATAATTTCAGTTAATTAACATTATTTATTTCAGAGATTTGCTAGACATTTTGGGCCACTGTACTGAAGATGGTCTACCAGTGGTGACCGAAATTGTCTAGTAAATCTATGAAATAAATAGTGTCAATTAACCGAAATTACTCTATTTGTTTAATTTGTGTGATAATAAACCCTAAAATTTATAAAATTATAAATTTAACTCAACTTAAGGGATGTAATATATTTTAAGATTAATTTTTAAAAATTTTAATTTGACGTTTGTGACATCACAATTTTTAAGATCCCCGGGCCCTCTGTCACATTTTGTCACAAATCTGAGATGCCCCCTCCCCACTTACTGTGTGACGTAATTTATGGACGGCCCCTAAAGAGTACTGAGTCTTAAAAAAGTTTTAACATTTTCTTCCAATTTTCTGGAACAGAAGCAATCAGGGAAGCACGTATTGTCTATGGTGAAAAATATCTTACATGCAGGTTTTTTTTATAATGACACTGATACTAGAAGAAGTTGCACCGAAAAGGTTCAGCCTCTGTAGTACGCGGTAGATCCTTGTATCTTGGAAATAAGAAGAGATTTTGGGATTGGGGAGTTGAAGGTATTCGTGGATGCGTGTCTTGAAAGATTGAAGGTTATATGTTGCTGGGAAGACGGTCGGAGGAAGAGAGTTCCAGTCTCTAGATGTCATAGGGATAAACGAGTTGGCGAATTCGTTTGTTCGGTTAGTATCCAATTTAAGCGCGTAGGGGTGTTGAGTCCTAGAAAATCGTGAATTTCGCGCAAATGAAGCCTTTGGAGGGATTATTGATTTTATCTCTTCAGAACTAAAGCCATGCTAGTATGTATAAAAAAAGAGAAAGGGTGCAGAGTAAAATAATTACAATGACTTGAGGAATCTAGATCCAACCAGTAATATTTTAAAGACTATGAGTGATTATCTTAATATAAGTAGGGCCTAAAGATATAGATTAAAGTGAATTTAATATATTTGGATTTATAAAGCTGAAATATGACATCAATTCGGAAAAATTTAGCACCCCCCCCCCCCAAAAAAAATAAGCTGGCGTGTTCTGATGTGGCCATCCACTTGACTTTACCATACAACCTGGCCCCTCACTTACATTAATATTTAATAAAATTATTTATAATCATGTAGGGGAGGGGGTTAGTTTTTGTATTTTTAGACTTCTGGGGACCCACTGATTATACAAAATTTGGTTGAGTTTGGTAAATGGCCAAGATTTTCATTATTTGACCCTCCACCCCCACTCCCCATTCTGAGCGTGTTAGATTTTGCATTTTTAGACTTCTGGGGTCCACTGATTATGTATACAAATTTTGGTTGAGTTTGCTCAAATCGACCCTAGATTTTATAATTTTTAACCCCCTCCACCCCCCTTAATTTTGAGTTGATATGCACCAAAATCTAATCAGCTCTTAATCTCAATGGACCAAAACTACGTGTGAAATTTGGTTTCGATATTCACACTAGTTTTTGAGCTAGCTCGTCCACAAAAATTTGGTAACGCACAGACTAACTAACAAACAACCAGACAACCAGAATAACAGACATTTTGACAAAACAATTATTATCTCGAAAAATATAATTTTTTCGATGTTCACTTATTAGAGCTTTTTTGTAGAGCGAAATGCCATGGTTTCGCTCAATTTTTTTAATCGAAATAGTTTCAGCCAAATTTGAGATATTTCGAAAAAAATGGAAAAAAAAACACTTTTTTCATGCACGATTACAATTCTTGACCATACCCTGTATGGTAAAGTAAAAAAAAATCTCGTTTTTCACTCTCCTATATCTTATGTCCAGAAGCTAATATTTCGCATTTGAAAACAAATATACTTAATCTATGTGGAAAAGCGAATGGAAAATCAAGAAACCGCTATCATAGTTAAACTGAAGATATTGAAGAGTGTCATCTTCCAATATAAAATATTAAGAATATTTATATTCATCTAAAATAATTACCAATTAAAATTTTCCACTTAAAAGTCAAATGTTATATAAGAATGGAGCGAAAGAGATGCTCATTTCATGTTATATATTCATAACACAGAGTTAGATTCAATTAATCGGATGTATGGCAGATTTGTTGGTATCTTTTTTGATTTAGTGCCTGATAAAAACCATTGCATAACAATCCCATTCATTTTACTTCCTGCTAAATTTCACTCCACTCGGCCCCTTCATTTTCTATTATTTGAACTGAGAGTTCTTTGGGTTACTCACAAATATCGATATGAGCCATCTGGATTGACTTCGCTCTCTTGTCTTAAGATTGGGATTGGTTCCGTTGATGGTCCTCGGAATTGGTCGTAGTTGGGATTAAAATCTTGAGGTGCAGCTGAGATAGCACATAGGAAAAGATGCAAAAATCAACTAAAAGAAATATAGAAAAACATACAGTTAGTATTTTTAAATTACTACAAATAAAAAAAAAATTATGATGTATACAGGATGAAAATCGAATTACATTTTTACTTTGTCATACAGTGAAGTGTATTGTGTATGGAAAAAGTGGATTTTTGCTTCGTATTTTCGAAATATCTCAAAAACAAATAATACTATTTTTATTTTATAGTTTGAATTCCGTCTACAATATAAAATCTTGTATAGTGAACACGAAAAATTTATATTTTAAGAGATATTAATTATTTTGCCAAATGTTTGTTAGTGAGTGTTTTACCAAATTTTGTACATGCTCTGGCTCAAAATTCAATTAAGATATCAAAACGAAATTTTAGATATTTTAAATTAAGACTAAGACCTAATTAGATTTTGGTTGAGATCGGACCAAAAATTAGTAAGGGAAGGTTTTTAAAAATTTTACCAATTTATCCGATTTGGACCAAATTTTATTTTTGGCGTTCCCCGCTCTCATTTTAATGAGGATCAAATTTGCCTTATTTAATTTTATATATAAATATATTCATTTGGATTTACTTGGGATTTGAATCTCCTCTTTCTCTCCTCAACCCCGCTGTGCAAGTCGACAATGTTATAGGTACACCTTTGGTCCACCCCTCGTTCTTATTTTTGTTTAAATAATAAATAATTGTAATCAAATGTTCATTTAGGAAATCCTTTTCATGTTTATTTATTGAAAACGTTCTGATAATTATAATAGACCGGATATCTAATCTAAAAATGACTCTCTTTTAATTCTTATTATTTGTTTCATTTGGTGACGAGAACGTCTAAAGGCAACATCCTACCACGTGAATTCAATTAAAGGTGCATCAATATTAATTTTTATAGTTTTTAAGGAATTTGGTGTTGGTACTTGGTGAAACATTTTAAAATTATTGGATAAAAATACTTAATGTGAAATCCTACTAAGTATTTTTATCCAATAATATTAATTTTATATTTAATAGAAATTATAAATATACATATTTAACTATCTATTCTAAATGGTTTGAAGCTATTCCCAATGTCGCTAAAATATAATTATTTAATTAGATAGTTTTGATATTATTCTTCTAATATATTAATATTTCAACTTCCTTAATCCTCATGGGCCCAATATTTCAAAGATAATTAGAAATCAACAAGCTAAAATTGTAAACGTTTCGATACGTTTATTAAGCTCAAATTCGAAAAAAATTCAATCCTGGTATGAGACATGTTAACAAGTAATGAAAGAAAAAACTTGAAAAAAATTTCGGATTTTTTATTTATTTTGTCAATCAACAGAGCTACAAAGATGAAACCTCGCAGCTTATCAGTACAAACTTCATTGTCAGTTAGCTACGATTTCATTTATTTGATATAGCTATGTAATATTCCTGCATTTTTCAATTGGAAAGTATTCTTACTAGAATCCATATATCTTGTAATAAAAGGGATGCTAAATAACAAAACTCGTTATGATAATACATGCATTTATTGGTGGTTTAGGTACTTTCCTCAGAATAATCTCGAACAGGATCTTGCGGAATAAATTAATTGTTTACTTCCGATCCAATTGCCGGATATCTTTGAATGCCAGCTAAATCATTTAACGCCCAAACGTATGTGCAACCCCCAAAATTAAATCAGAAAATAGCCAAAATTTTCTGATATTTTTAACCGACTTCAAAAAAAGGAAGAGGTTCTCTATTCGACTGATTTTTTTTTGTGCCTATGTTACCTCATATCTCCGCCAATTGTGAACCGATTTTGAAAAAATTTTTTGCATTGGGTTCGGTTACTTCCATTCGTTCTCGATTGGTCCCATTTTTTTCATAGGTATTAGACCTTTTTTGTTAGGTTTGCTCATGCCTAACTTCTTTGTTTTTGAACCGATTTCGATGATTCTTTTTTTATTGGAAGGGGTATCTTAGAAATGGTGACATATTAATTTGGTCAAGTTCTGATGATATGATCACTATTAATAACATCACTAAAAAGAGAAAAATAAAAATAATTTTTAAGAAAAATAAAACCGACTTCAAAAAATTAAATGCAACAAATAAACTACTCTAAAAGGTATAAAATAATTATTAACTTATTTAGTTACAACTAAACTACGAAATTTTAACATGAATTTACTTTTTAAAGTCGGTGCTAAACATATACCTTTTATGAATCGCACCGAGTACAAAAAGTAATTTCATGTTAATATTTCGTGGTTTAGTTGTAACTAAATAAGTTAATAATTATTTTATACCTTTTAGTGTATTTTATTTGTTGCATTTAATTTTTAGAAGTCGGTTTTATTTTTTCTCTAAAAATTATCTTGACCAAGTTTAGCTGGAGGTGTACAAAGAGATTCTTTGAGTAGCTCTAAATCTTGTAAATGAACCAAAAATAAATATTTTTATTTGAAAATCAAAAATATTTTATTATTCAATTACTATTCATGCATAAATGTTAACAACAGGAACGTTATAGTGCACATGCATTTATGCATAAGTTGACCAACTTTATTACATTTGGAAATGAGAATATCGAAAAATTTTCAATAAAAATAATTTTCATAGGAATTTTTTTACAATATAAAATTACTGATTAACTTGTATTACAAATCACAATAATCATTGCGACTTGGGTCAAAACCGGAATAGAACATTTCCAGAATATAAATTATGATTTTTTTTATTTAAATACCGGATTTTAAGTAGGATTTAATGCTATTCAGAAGTTAAATAAATTGTTTTGATAGAATAAATATTACTTTTACTTATTTAAATTAAATGGATAGATTGGATTGGCTTCAAAAATTTGAATTTGAGCTGACTCCGGAAATAGTTACCTTGAGGTCCCCTGAATTTTAAATTAAACCAATTAATTAGTTTCAACCCTCAATTAATAAAAGATATCTTAAAAGAAGAAAATAAGATTTGAAATCTATCTCGTAGTTATCGGCAGGAGATTTCACAGGCAGGTTTTAGTGCTAATAGCCATAGCATAAATATTATTTTACTTCAGGTGTTTTCATCTTTTCATCTTTTTCGAAATTTTCTTAAAATGAGATTTTCGAAAATAATTTCATAGGTAGGTAATTTTTTCAAGATTAAAAAACCTTTGAATTCAAAGTTTGGCGTTCCCATCCCCCAAAATAATAACTTGGTATTTGCAAATCACTTTCACTTTATTAATTAAATTTTAATTCAAAATTATATTAAAAAAAATAAAAATAATAATAATACATTTAGAGTATTTTTTATTTTCTTAATTAAATTTAATTTCATAAATTACTACTTTTGATATTTACAGTTTTAATATTGGTATATTACTTTAATGAATAATTTGAAAATATCTAATGACCCTGACGTAGACTAGTCGAGTCCGAATTTTCGTTTGATAGAAATAAATTATTTTAATAATATCACGAAATTATTCAAATAAATATTTCTTCATTTCAAATGCTGGACCAAAAATAGGTTTTAATCCCTACTCACCTGAAAGATCATTTTGGTTAAAAGAAGTAGAAGACTATGCTGTTGAAAAAATCACTGGCGAAAAGATCCTAGGTTGGTTCAGTATTTATACCATTTCGGCATCCATAAAAAACCAACAAAAATTCAGGTGGAGGTTTTGGACGATAAATTCCGATCTCGCAGCAGTGATTCGATAAGACGGGAGGCTACTATTGGCCTTTGGTAGAAGGCGGAGCCTGCACTCTCTACATTCGGCCATTTGGCAACTTTCGGGGAAGAGTAGGATAAATCAGATGATAGGTTGACAGGGCAAAAGTGGCAGACCTGGGAATTGACGCCGATTCAGGGGAATGAATATTAAGAATAATAATACAAGGCTTACTTCCTATAATTAATCTAAACTCTTCATAATAAAATGTCTAGTATGTATAAAGAAGGGATAATTTAGATGTCTCTGCAAGAGGTTAGGTAAGCTAATTCCGAGAAGGCCGAAACTCTTCAGTTTTAACCTGGGTCGTCTCAAGGGCAGGCTAAGAACTTAATAAATTTCTTTTGAATGGGATGTTAAAAGCGCCGACAAGCCTAGAAGAAAGGCTGTCTCTGGAAAAGATTCACCGGTGAAAAAAATCTAGAGCACTTTCAATTATTTTCGATTTCATGTTTTTTATCCACGTAAAAAATAACATTTTTAGCAACTTTTTTCAAACACATTAAGTCTTGAATAATCAGAAATCACTTATAAGTCGATTTAAATACAATTTCAATTTTCTATTATAAATAATAATAAAACAAATTTTAAACATTAATAAAGTTAGAGACATTGAAATTTAATGTCTTTTTAGCCATCATCTGAAACTGTACCTACTTTTATAAGATTAAATCAATAATAATGTTTGATGTTTGTGTGTGCGCGTATGTTTATATGTATTTGCATTTAGCAGAAGACACCCTTTTTACTTTAACATTTATATTCATAGAATATAATGGGGAAGTATTACGATGGCCTGTCTGGGTCCTGACTCTTTGAGAGCTTATATCTCAGAGATGAAAAAAGGTAATTTCATTTTGTAACTTCTAGGTAGAAGGAATCGATGCCCTTAATAATTGGAAACCGGACTTAGGACATAAAACCGAAAATTGGGGTCCCCAGGGGCCAAAAAGAGGCCAAAAATTCATTGGTCAGTGCGTACGTATGTACGTATGTAAACCCCTGCGTTTCGCAATCATAAGTCTCAGGGATACGAAATTCGAAACTGAACTTCAATATAGGCTAGAAGGAGTACAACAAGCTGTTGAAATGGGAAAACCGGAGCTGGCCATTTATTTGAAAGATTTTACGTTTTTTTTTTTTTATATTTTCTTATCAAGGAAGGGGTTATAAATTAGTAGTGTCGCGATGACTTCAAATAAATGAAAATGTTAAAGTCGTGTGGTGAACACAACAGTTGACTTTCATTTACTCTTAAAAATCAACATCTCCACAACACCATGATTTATTAATGAGTTTTGAGGGGAAATGGAGAATCACGACCCCCAGTTAGACCTTCCCAATCATTTAAAATACAATGATAATTAGTAGAGATTGTGGTGTTGGTGCAATATCTGGAACAAAACTAGAGAACGGAAAAGAAATCCTCACTGTAGCCCTAGATATCTCAAAAGCTTTCGACCAAGTTTGGCACAAAAATCTTCTTGTCAAACTGACAGCCTTTGGATTCTCACCAAGACTTCACAAATGGATAGAAAGCTTTCTGGTAAACCGTAGTATAAAAGTTGTGCTGGATGGAATGTCATCTGAATCTTACTCCACAAATGCTCTTGTTCCCCAAGGCTCATTAATCTCCCCCACGCTCTTCCTAATATACATAAACGACCTTATCAATCAAACGTCAAACTCCATTCATTGTTACGCCGACCATATCACTCTGCACGGCAAGCCCTCACTCGCAAATAATTGAAACAATATTGCCTCCTCAATCACTCTCGACCTAGATAAACTGAATAAATGGGGCTCTCAGAATTTAGTTAACTTTAATGCAAACAAGACTCAATGTTGTCTAATTTCTAGATGCGAAAACAAAAATTTCCCTGATATCAACTTCGATTCGAATACCCTGAAAATGAGTGACAGGCTCTCCATGTTGGGCGTCTCTGTTTCATTTGACATGTCTTGTAATGAACACATCTCCTCTTTGGCGAAATCTGCAGCAAGGAAGATTGGCCACTTATTCGGGTGGAACAGATTTTTCACGCCCCTGCATCTTCTCACCATCTACAAACCCCAAATCCGCCCCTGTCTCGAATACGGCTCTCATCTATGGAGAGGAGCCTCTAAATATTCTCTTGCTACCCTGGATGCAATTCAGAAACGAGACGTCAGGCTAATTGACGATTCTACCCTCACCGACTCCCTCGACTCGCTAGCTCATCGAAGAAATGTCTCTGCCCTTTCCCTTTTCTATAGATACTATCATGGCAGGTGCTCTGATGAGATAAAATCAATAATTCCCCCAAAGCATGCTTTGCGCGTAGCACGCGTTTTGCCGACTCCCAACACTCTTTTGCGGTCAAATTAGAAAAGTGCCGGACCACTTCATTCGCCAATACGTATATCCCCATGACTTCAATGAACTGGAACTCTCTCCCAGCCTCCATCTTCCCCAGCACTTATAATCTTCAAACCTTCAAAACCCGAGTGCATAAACACCTACGTCTCCACCCTCTCACTTAATCAACTTTCCCTTCTCTTTGGTAATGCAAGGGTCTTTCGAGATACATAGGAGCTGCATCTTTACTGGTGCGCTTCTTCATTAAAAAAAAAAAAAAAACTATTCTTTTACAAAATACATTCTATTTTCCTAATGATTAGAGACCGGATTCCTATGCAATTGCATATTTTGTTTGGCGCCACATACGACCCAGGGGATCAATTATCTATCCGAATCATGCATCTAGGATAGTGTGGGTTAAATTTTATTCTGCATATTTTTCATATTTTAGTAATATTGCATAAAATTGCATATTTGAAGGAATTTTTTAAAATATTGCCTATTTCGCGCCAAATACAGATTTTTTAAAAGTAAATTTTCGGAGAAAGAATGAAAAAAATACTTGTAAACATAAATTAGTCACAATCACAATCAAATTTTAATTATTTTTGAGATCCTTTGTTAATTATTTCTTTATTATTATTATTATTTTTTAATTGCCTTCGATAACTATAGCCCATTTTGGCCATTGAGTGTTCGTGTGTGAAAGTGTGTGTAAATTAGTGTAGTGATCAGATTATAGCAGAACAAATAATTGCATTATTTTATTAGTTTATTATTTGTACGTCAATAATAAAAGATTGTTAATATACAATAATAAAATCAATACAATACAATAGTGTCTGTGAAATAAAACTTCTCCCCCCCCCCCCATATTTTTTGATCACATTTTTTGAAACATTAGTATATTTAATATGTTGATTTTATTCAAGTGCACCAATTATTTCTTTTTTTTTTAATACATTAAATATAATGAGAATTTTGTGAAATTTTCTACTCAATAAAAGTACCTACATATTTGACACTTAGTGTCTATAGCTTACTTTATCATTTTATTTCTTTCATACCACTCCTTCAAATATAGAGTATTTTTGTCTTATAAAAAAATTTATTTGACCAATTTCTACTCCATATATTTGCATATTTCAACGTATTCTGCATATTACTTGCATATGTCAGCCTTTTTAACTGCATATTTTGGCAGTTTTTACTGCATAAAAATCCGATTTCTACTAATGATATATTTTGGCCAAGTTCTATCTATTCTAGCAATGCCATATACTCTTAAGAAGCTTAGCTGTTGGATTTCTGTCAGAGATAGAGGATTCCAACTCCCACTATCTCCTGTTAAGCTTTCCCCGAAGGGTGAAAGGCGACTTAATATCGTGTACACCTACTTCCACTTTCATTTCGAAGTAGAAGACATTAGATGAAGGGGCATTATCTAATGAATTCCAAAATAATTCCACATAATTCCAAAGAAGTGTACACGTAATTCCAATCGCGGTTCACCCCTAGACTTTCCCAGTCAATTCTATTGTGATGCGAATGCACGCGACAAGATTTGGGGCGCTGTAAAAATGTCACTAGCCGACTAGCCCATGGTGGATTTCCTATCTCATAAGAACCCGTGCGTAGCCTATATTGTCTAACTTCGGTGATTTTTTGGTCTCGATGCATTGGACATGTCATAATCGATCATTATTTAGATGTTACAGTTAAAATATTCCAGTTTCGTTTATTACTTCACTATCCAAAAAACGCCCTATTTTTTCTTCTTGTCTGGAGGATCCTTTATCATAGTAACTTTTCTCTTTAACAAAACTCTTACACTAAATTCTCTTCAACCAAATCGTATAAAAAATTTCATCAATAGAAATCTGATCTATAAATGAAATTTTCGAGACTCAACTATAGCACCTCATTCAGGTCGCTAGTTTCTTATTTCTTTTATTTTTCTCATAGCCCACCAACGTTTCAATATTACAATTAAAACCTATTTCCATTTTTCATTATTTTAACGTGTTTTTCAATAATATTTCAACCTTCAATCTTATCAGATTGTATAAAGATTGAAAATTATGAAAGGATACATTCATATATTTAAATTATGCTTAAATTAATTCTAATCATAAGATATCAATTATAGTTTTTCTATGTTGTAATAACTAAGTAAATATGAATATATGAGCGATTAAAATGTAAAAGATTTATACATTGCTTTATTAATAGAACGTTTAGAACATCAAAATTCCCTCTCCTAAATGGGGGATCCAAGGTGATGATTAATCCTCCATGTTTCTAAACACGCAAAAGAACAAGTCGAACTAGTACTGTTACTATTACTAGTTTCAGTTCGTGTTTCCATTGACAATTAATTCCGAAAACTTTTATAATATTTTCCTAGGATATATAATTTCTTAATATTTAAATAAAATATATTTTTTTCTATAATATTTAATAATAGAACAAGGAACTATTAACGCATTACGTAAATTGAAATTCTTCTTCAGTCAGGAACTGTTTCTTCACCCAACAGGGACCCTTTCACATAACACTTTTCTATAATATAAATTAAGTTGATGTTTTATTTAATTGATTTTGATCCTTTCTTTGCATTTAATGTCAAACATCCTCAAGTTGTTTTAAGTGAAATTAATTTATCTTTTTTTGTGATAATTAAGATAAATAATCTGATGAATAAAAATTATTGATGTAAATCACCATTATAATTTTAAATTTATTTCTTAATGCTAGTATATTTATTTATTGACTAATAATTCACACGATTAGAAAGAGATAGAGTATTTTTGTCATGCATGATTATTGATCAGCTTCCGCCTATACTGGCAATGCTCTAAGCTCTAAAGACATCTATGTTTTTCTGACAAAGTTGTAACTCCCTATATCCTCTCTTCTTTTCCCAATTAATATTAGTGGGATTCAAGTATCACGATAGTAATGAATAAATAAGTCAGCAGCACACAAAGTCCTAAAGCATGTTTGTACTACATAACTAGGTTTTCCATCTAATATTATATGACTTTTTTACTTTACCATACAGAGTTTGTTTTGTTCAATTCAAGTATTGTAATCGTGCATGAAAAAAGTATCGCCCAAAATGTTGGGGGGGGTCAAAAAATGAGAATATAGGCTCTTGTATCAAACTCAACCAAATTTTGTATACATAATCCGAGGGGTAATCCGCGATTGGAAGTAGGTGTACACCTCTTTGGAAGTATTTTGGAAGTACTTGGAAATATTTGGAAGTACAAGTGGAAGTAGGTGTACAGCATATTGGGTCGCGGTTTACCCCTCGACATAATCAGTGGTCCCCCAGGAGTCTAAAAATGGAAAAACTAATCCCTCCCCTACATGATTATAAATAATTTTATTAAATATTAAATATAAGTGAGGGGCCAGGTTGTATGGTTATGTCAAGTGGATGGCCACATCAGAACACGTCAGCTTATTTATTTCATTGTGGATGTGTGACACTGAGCTACGCAACCTATTAGCTTCAGCTACTTCTAACTTTTGGAAAAACAAAGTTAAGTTCATGAAATTAGTTTCAAAACCTATTTTATATATATAATTTCCACCAAGAAAGTGCAACCTCTGAAGTCTGGGGTGGACCCTTTCATCGGGAAAAGAAGAAACAGATAATATTTCAGTGAGTCTTGAAAAATTTAATGTTACGGTATATATCGTCGGAAGGACAGACTCAGGTAGATCGAGTTGGCTTATGCACCTATTCCAAAATGGGAAGTTTAGGAGCATATAGTATATATGTCACGGTAAATGGGCATTTTCGGCGAATGTATACTCCACTTCATTGTGAATTGAATACACTTTTGCCTTTGGAAATTAAGGAAAAGTACATTGTACTCACTTTGACCATAGCTGGTTGGTGGATAAGTGAACGCAGCAATAACTAAGGTTATGTATAATAATATGATTTTATGGAAGATAGTTTTTCCCGGTAATTTAACGATAATTTAACCATGGTATAAGGGCGAGTTCAAGCTCCGAATTAAGACCGTATAAATATCTTGAATTATTGTATTAATTTCAGAGCTTGCAAAATTTTGGTCGAGAGATCACGACATCTTTAAATGAAACATAAAATTATATCATTTAAAAATTTAATTCACTCATAATATTAAATTACAAAATTTTCAATCTAAAAAACCAAATTTACTGATTTTTTTTTTAATGCAATCGAATGCAAGAAGGAAGGAAGCTCCTATGGATCTCGAAAGACCCTTGCATTACCGAAGAGAAGGAAAGTTGATTAAGTGAGAGGGTGTAGACGTAGGTGTCTATGCACTCGGGTTTTGAAGGTTTGAAGATTATAGGTGCTGGGAAAGATGGAGGCTTCAGTTCCTTGAAGTCATGGGGATATATGTATTGGCGAATGAAATGTTCCGGCACTTTTCTAATTTGACCGCGAAAGAATGTTGGGAGTCGGCAAAACGCGTGCTAGGTGCAAAGCATGCTTTGGGGGGAAATATTGATTTTATCTCAAAAATTTACTTTGAAAGAGTATCTACTATAATAACAATGAGAGTCATTATTTCTTTAGAAAGCCAACTGGGGAGGGGATTCAAAATTAGATTAATCAATATATAGTAAGTACTAGAGAGATCTTTTAATCGATTTGTACGAAATTTCGCATATGCACCCTATACGACCTTACGGAAATGACTCTGCATTCGAAAGTGGCCTAAAGGGGGACAGGGCCAAAATTAATTGAAATTCTAAAAATTCGCAAATGATTATAAATTATTTAATTAAATATTAAATATAAGAAATGGGACAGGTGTATGGTAACTTTTGGCCACAATAGTTTATTTCTTTTACTTAGCAGGGTAATTAAGTATGGGTCGGAAGGAAGCTTGACTTAATAAAATTGACAGTGACATTGTTTCTCTTGAAAATCTATTATTCCCAGATTATCAGATTTTTTACTTCTTATTTTTCTGTGATATATATAATATCCCTCCTAACTTTATTTCTTGTTTTGAACTATTCAGTCATTTAGAAGAATTTGAAAGTTTATAATGGGAAAAAAGGACAAGTTTTTATGTGTGACTTTTTTATTTATCAATCAGCATTTCTTCTACTTTGACGACTTCTTCAGGGTTTCTACTATTATAAGAACATTATGAATATCAAGCTACAAAAATACAATTACAATTCCAGAACAAACATGTATTAATAGTTTACCTACCAACAGTCATGCCACTCATTCGTCTAAATTTTCTTTTTATCTTCGTTACCATTGTCCTTATCTTCCCATTAGAAACTTTCAAATTAATACAAATTATGGACGGAAATTATAATAACAATTTAGAAAAATATTAGAAATAAAATCTTATAAAATATAATGGATTAAATCAATGGCATTGCGTAAGATTCCATTTAAAATGCATTTATTTATGTCTTTGATTTAATATTTTCTAAGGTATGACCTGGTTAGACATTCAAAACGTCATCCTCTGATTACCCAACCAATGTAATAATTTACTTTAGCTATTCCACATTTCTTTCTTATAGAGGTTTTCATCGATTTCATCATTATTTCAGGAATAATTCTTTCTTAATTTTTTCTCTTCATTCGGATTCATATTGTCAAATGCAATTTATTTGGAGGGGATTTTTGGTGGCTTATGAATCATGTTTATTTATTTTAAATGTTATACAGTCCATATTTCATTCGGCTGAAGGAGACAAATTGCTGCTGCAGGCTTCTTGGGAAGGAAGTGAGAGTGAGCGGGGTAGATGTTTATAATGGAGCCGGTAGTGAAAGTGGCTCGCGACCGGAGCAAGGTCTCTAGGTTTGTGGTTCAGTCAACTTGGAAAAAGACTGGTTGCATAACGTCTGAGAGTAGGCGATCTAGATCGGGCAAAGCCTCGAGCTTGACCTTGCTAGCAATTCTCACGCCCATAAATCCAAGAGCAATTGAGCCATTCGGTTCAACGTCTTTACTATCAACGAACCTACTAAGAAATAAATCATCTGAGAGCTGCCTAATTGAGCTATTCACTCTAATTTATTTTCTGATTGAAGAAGTTTGTCGCGGCTTAAACACACCACGTATCGCTTATCCCTCTAATAACTGAGAGACCGGATTCCTATTCAATTGTATATTTTGTTTGCCGCCACATACGACCCAGGGGATCAATTATCTAATTGAAAAGTTTATGTTTTGCCGAGAATAGAAGAGTTGTTGATTCACAAAGAGAAACAAAGAGGTTGTCCTCTGCTTGATGCTAATAAACATACACACATATACAGTGGCACCCCGCTATTCGTCCGCCTCTCTATTCATGTACAACTTTTTCAAGTAGGATTTAAATCAGCATTCGTACGCTTTTCGCGATTCGGACTGCGTGCACGAATGCGGCACTGAGCGCAACTTTGCACCGGTACTGGACAACGCTCCTGCTCACCCTCCAGGTTTGGAGGAAGATCTGACTGGTGAATACAGTTTCATTGAAGTGAGATTTTTGCCCCCTGAACACCACTCCACTTATCCAGCCCATGGATCAGCAGGTCACTTCAAACTTCAAAAACTTTATACAAAAGCACTGTTTCAAAGATGTTTCGAAGTGACCTCTGACACAGAACTCACCCTCAGAGACTTTTGGAAGAACTATTTTAATATCCTCCATTGCTTGAGAATAATAGACAAAGCCTGGGATGAAGTTTCTTTGAGGACTCTGAAATCCTCCCTCCTGGAGAAATCTGTGGCCAGACTGTGTGGCACTGAAAGACTTAGAAGACACTGCCACGAAGGCTGTTGTAGTGAATGAAATTGTGTCCCTGGAAAAATCCATGGGTTTGGATGTAGACAGTGATGATGTGGAGGAGTTGATTGAAGATCACCGAAATGAGTTGACAACTGAAGAACTTCATGAACTACAGAGAGAACAGCAGGAAGTGATTGAAGATGTGTCTTCAGAGGAAGAGGAAAACATTTCAACTAAGGAAATTAAAGAATTGTGTCACTATTGGGAAAATATAGAACACATTGTCCAAAAATGTCATCCAAACACAGCTGTAGCGAATAGGAGCGTTAACTTTTTTAACGATAATGTGATTGAGCATTTTAGGAGGATTCTAAAAAAAAGACAAAAACACTCAACATTGGATATCTTTTTAATATGTAAAGGACCAAAAAGACAGAAAAAAGAATCAAGGAAAAAAATCATCTAACGTTTTTAATATAGAAAGTAATGAGGAATTGTAATATGTAAGTAGAGTTTAAATAATAAAAATCGTATTAAAGAATTATACAATTGTACATTTTTACTTCTACTGTTCAACTCATTATTAGTTTAAATAAAGAGTTTGGAACCTATTAATGCAATTTACATTATATCTTATGCGAAAAAATGATTCGCCATTAGTACAAATCGCCATTCGAAACTGCCTGCTAGAACGAATTGTGTACGAATAGCGAGGTTCTACTGTATATCGAAATTATATATCTGTATATATATTATTTATTTGCTTGAGACTATAGTGGTCTTCATCATCAGTCTTATTTAATTATAAATATTATTTTTCTTGGGGTCAATACCGTATGGATATTAAAATTTCTGATATTTACTTAGCTAGGAGCCAGTTAAAATTCTTAAAAAACTATAGTCTCAAACAAATAAATAATATATATATATATATATATACAGATCTATAATTTTGATATATATGTGTGTATGTTTATTTGCATCATGGAGAGGAAAACATCTTTGTTTCTCTTTGTGAAGTTTCACATCCCCCGTGAGCTCTATGGGTGAGGGTCACACATATTTTTTTATTTTTGACTTATCGAATATAGAAATGTTATCTGAAAAGTGAAGAAAAAATCATTTTCAAGTATTATTTTCTTTTCTTTTTGACTTCATTTTGATTTCCATAATAACGCAAGAACGAAAAATCATAAATGTTCATTTTTCTGTCAAAAGTATTTGCATTTCCTAATGAAAGAACTTCTTAATTGTGATCTTTACGTTTGAAAAATACATAAAGCTTGAACAAAAAATTAATTCTTCTATGTGTGGGGCTAAGGAACGGTTTTAATTAGACATTTGGCAGAGAAGATTGTCTTGATACATTGCACAAATATGCGAAGTTCCAGGCCAAACTTTTTTTTAGGAAACCTTACTGATTGTTGAAAAAGCTTGCACTTTTTCTCCAATTTACGATTATTATTGATCCTTCATTTAATATAGATAAATAATGAATTCACAGTGACCTGCTATATTAATAATTGACCCGAAAATATGAATTCAGGGCGAACTAACATTTTCAAGTGTGTCTCGAAAACAAAAGACTATTATCGTAAAAAACTTAGCTAGAATCTTAGTCTATTTGGGTATTCTTCTAGTAGTAGTTTGGCAACCATAATGGATATTTTAGAAACAGCTGCTAAATCCATACCAAAGAATAATTGACATATTAACGAGAATTGTTTTGATCGCGCTTTTTGAAAAAGATATATATCGCGAGACTACTGCGGTTGAAGCAATTGGAGTCTGCGGAGTCTTAAGTCTGGACCAAGAGAGAAAAAGATATGATCCATTTAGCTACAATCCAACGTGATTTTGCGTATAGCCCGCATGATACTTGGATGGATCACCAAATGAATTTGAAATCTAAGATGTTAAATATTCAATCTCCCATTCCATAGCGCCCGACCTATTAGCACATATGTTAGTTTCTTGCCTTTAATTAATCGTATGTTTCCTACATTTGATTCAATCGCGAATCAAATATAGGTGATTTTTGTCAAATATTGAGTGAAAATAATATTTGAATTTATATATTTCTAACTTGAAATAATGATGTTAAATAAATTTATAATTTTTCTCATTAATATATCAAAGAGTGATTGACATATTAACAAGAATTGTTTTGATCGCGCTTTTTGAAAAAGATGATATTATTAATGAGAAAAATTATAAATTTATTTAACATCATTATTTCAAGTAAGAAATATATAAGTTCAGATATTATTTTCACTCAATATTTGACAAAAATTACCTACATTTGATTCGCGATTGAATTACATTGAATTCATACCATTGGGATGTCATGTGATTCTTCTCTTCCCTCTACATTTTCAATTAATTAAAAGATTTAAAAAAAAAATACCTCAAATCTCAGAGGTAAGAAAATATTTTGAAATTTTGTACAGAGGTGACGATTAATTTAATTTAAAACAGTAGAAGTGAAGAGAAGGGAGGAAGGTTGTTGAAAAAAATCAAACTCTTCAAATTTCAAGAGCTTACAAAACTTTCTGGGAAAATTTTATTTAATTGAATGCGGTCACAATATAAGACACTCTCTAAAAATAATTAAAAATTAAATAAAAAATAAAACTTGCAGAATCTCAAAACCCACACGTCTAGGAAAACTGAAATTTTTCAAGGAGACCCTTTTTATTTCTCGTAGAATGCAATATAATCCATGATGATGTATTATTTTAAATTTTTTTTTCAAAATTATAATAAATGCAAATTTTATAGTAACAGAATAAAGAAAATAATTTATTGTAAAACTAACGTTTAAGACTATTTTCCCTCCTTCTTCAAGGCCAAAGGGGTCAAATAGGTTTTTAAATGGTAGAAAATGATTTTCTCATAATTTTTTTTTATTATTTCGAAATTGTTTTTTTCATTATTCTGGGCTGCCTTTCTATCAAATTCTATTAAAATCTATCAGTACGTTTGCAAAAAAATCTTCTAGGTACCTATATTAAACTACATTTGCTATCGCAGACCAAAATTGAAGAAGACGGGTTTATAATTAAAAAATTGCAAATACATATTTTTCCTAGATAAATAAATACCGAAAAACCGCACATACTGCCTCAAATTTCATAATAAACCTGTTAAAGAAAATGTATTGAAATCATTTATAAAATACCGTGGATTATCACTTATAAAAGAAAGTTAACTACAGCATATATTAAAATCTTATAAATAGCTTGGGATAAGTATATCTTTTAAAATGAGTTTTGAATTATTATTATTAGCGATCTAATTCAAAAAAATATTAAAACATTGGGAATCGTGAAACCTTTTGAATTTCGCTAAACGAAGGACAAGTTTTTCTAACAAAATAAATAAAAATGAAAATAAATTAATAAAAAAATTTAACAAACGCAAAAAAATTCAACTAAGAGAAAACAAAAATGTGTAACAATTGAAAAATATCAATGAAAAAAGCATTTCGAAAAACCAATGAAACAGATTTCCAATTAATGAAAAAAATAATATTTGACGTTCAAACGCAAGAAAATTCGTTAAAAACTTATCATTCAACGAAAAAAGGTATTAAAAAATAAAATTAAAAAAATCTAATCAAGGTCAAAAATCTAAGATTATAGTTGAATATTTTTACATTGCATATATCAGAGGGTTGAACCCGAGTACTAACACGCTTGCCGGATTTGTTAGTTTGACCCTCGAGACAAAAACACACTCTACATGCAATATATTAAAGATATTTTTTGACTTTAATTAAATTCTTTCTTGATATATTTGGTTTTCCCCGTGAGTTGTATTTTTGAAAACAATCCATCTAATTTTCAAAAAAGATACTCAAACCTTCGGGTTAATTATTTAAAAAAAATTGTCAAGTCTAGACTTTTTGTGGAAAAATTGATTTTCTTTAAAGGTTTTGGTTTGATCAGGCATTATAAAATTAAAAATTATTTAACATTGGAAAATTTTAATTAATTTTGAAATTTCCCTATGGGTGGTCCAATACGAAAGAATCACCAAAATAACACGTCTATATTTGATATAAAAATTATTATTTTATAATCTATTCCTAGTTCAGTGCCTTTACTTCTAATTTCCTTTCGAATTAGTTACTTTCATTTTCCTTGGTACACAATTCTGCTAAGTTCATCAGCCATAAGATGGCAGCAGTCACTAGAATCTAGTAAAAGTAAAAAAAAGTTTAAAAGGCATATAATACAATAAATATAATTTATATAGAATACGTTTATCAAAAATGATTAATTATACTTAATTACTTTCTGTAAATAAATTTGTAAATGATCGTGATAAAAGCAACAGTAAAATATGGAGAGAAGTCTCGCTGGCAACCACCAGAGTGCGAATCAATCAATCCTGGTAGAATAATTTCTCGAGGACAGGATTATGTTAAAACTCATTTGAAATTCAATGATGGACTTAAGAAGATGCCGCCGAATGACTTCTATCATTATCTCTTTTTATTTTAATTTTTAAGAATTGAACTGCGAAGGTTTAAAAAATCTTCCATAAAAAATTTACGTTGAATAGAGTGGAATTAAAGTCACTTAATGAACCGATCAGATATATTTAATGAACATGTATATATGTTGTTTTTAAAATTTCCCTTTTGCTGATCGCATAATCATAATAAAAAGCGGGCAGATGCGATTGGGACTCGCATTCCAAGGATTAAATAAGTAACTAATATATAAATGTATTAGAAGAATTTAAATAATCTTATTTAATCCTATATTAAGAAGCTTTAACTGAATGAATGAAACATAAATTATTGCGTAGAATTATTTAAAACTACTCTCTCGGCAATATCTTAATTAAATATTATAATTATTTTAAAGTAATATTATTTTCTAGTACGTCACTTGTTTCTTTATGAAAATAAGCCGACGTGTTCTGATGTGGCCATCCACTTGACTTTACCATACAACCTGGCCCCTCACTTATATTTAATATTTAATAAAATTATTTATCATCATGTAGGGGAGGAGGGTTAGTTTTTGCATTTTTAGAATCCTGGGGGCCCACTGATTATGTATACAAAATTTGGTTAAGTTTGGTAAATGGCCAAAATTTTCATTTTTTGACCGTCCACTGCTCCCCCCCCATTTTGCGCGGTTAGTTTTTTCATTTTTAGACTTCTGGGGGTCCACTGATTATGTGCACAAAATTTGGTTGAATTTGCTCAAATGGCCTAGATTTTTAATTTTTAACCCCCCCCTCCACCTTGGGACGATATGCACCAAAATCTAATCAGATCTTAATCTCAATGGACCAAAGCTAAGTGTGAAATTTGGTTTCGATATTCACACTAGTTTTTGAGCTAGCTCGTCCACAAAAATTTGGTAACGCACAGACTAACGGACAACCAGACAACCAGACAGACTAACTAACAGACATTTTGACAAAACAATTATTATCTCGAAAAATATAATTTTTTCGATGTTCACTTATTAGACCTTTTTTGTAGAGCGAAATGCCATGGTTTCGCACAATTTTTTTAATCAAAATAATTTCAGCCGTTTTTTAGATATTTCGAAAAAGAAGGAAAAAAACACTTTTTTCATGCACGATTACATTACTTGACCATACCCTGTATGGTAAAGTAAAAAGATAATTTCTAATAGGTTTCCGGCCAGATAAAGCATTAAAAAGAGAAAACTTTTAAAATGATAATTAAAATTTTTATAAATTCGCAAATGACGGTGTGTGTCCCCTCGGTTTGAAGTTTTGATCTTTACTTTACCATACAGGGTATGGTCTAGTATTGTAATCGTGCATGAAAAAAGTGTTTTTTTTTCTTTTTTTTCGAAATATCTCAAAAACAACTGAAACTATTTTGATTAAAAAAATTGAGCAAAACCATGGCATTTCGCTCTAGAAAAAAGCCCTAATAAATGAACATCGAAAAAATTATATTTTTTGAGATAATAATTGTTTTGTCAAAATATCTGTTAGTTAGTTAGTCTGTGTGGTAGTTAGTCTGTGCGTTACCAAATTTTTATGGACGAGCTAGCTCAAAAACTAGTGTGAATATCGAAACCAAATTTCACAAATAGTTTTGGTTCATTGAGATTAAGAGCTGATTAGATTATGGTGCATATCGACCCAAAATTGAGGGGGTGGAAAGGGGGTTAATATATTTGAGCAAACTCAACTAAATTTTTTATACATAATCAGTGGACCCCCAGAAGTCTAAAAATGAAAAAAACTAACCGCCCAAAGGGGGGGGGGGTCAGAAAATGAAAATCTTGGCCATTTACCAAACTCAACCAAATTTTGTATACATAATCAGCGAGACGCCAGAAGTCTAAAAATGCAAAAACTAACCTCCCAAAATGGGGGGAGGGGTCATAAAATGAAAATCTTGCCCATTTTCGAAACTCAACCAAATTTTGTATACATAATCAGGGGGACCCCAGAAGTCTAAAAATGCAAAAACTAACGGCCCAAAATGGACAAATCTCTTTGTCTTAAGGGTTTGGCTACTGGCCCGGCAAGCTTAGTTAGCGCTTGGGTTCGATTCCTAAGGGGACGAACCTCTCTGATATGCAATGTAAAAATATTTCTCTAATATCTATGATGTCCTTTAAAGTTAAATTCATTTAATAATATTATATACTGGGTTGATTTTTGAAATAATTTCCTCTTTTTTCAAAAAAAGACACCCAAAAAGATACTTAAAACTTTGTTTTCAATTTATATGTTTATAGGTAGGTATATATTTTTATTTTACTGCCCCCACCCCTTCCTCCTAGGAAAATTCCTGCGGAAGCTCATGACAACAAATAATTCTCTTTTTCTTCCTTTGAATGCCTCTATGACAATTTTATTTTGTTAAATAATATCAATTAACTGAAAACATTAAAAATTTTCGTCGAGAATATTTTATTAATAATTTATTTATTTTTATTTAACTCATCTTTCTATGCTATTTTATTTTATTTTTATTCAGCCAATTAGGTACATATTTGCATGTTGTAAAATATTATATAGCAATCAAACTGAAATTAATGTTTTTATTAATTACTTATTGGGCTTTCATATTAAATTTGACAGATAATTAAAATTCAAGCATACAATTATTTATTCAACTAATGATCTAATGAAGGCTTACATCAATGTAAAACATTGCCTATTTTCTAATCAATAATAATGATTAATTCCAAGTCATCTGTCTTTTTTCATTAACGAAGGTTTAAAAAACAAATTTAAAGTGCAAAATTATTTTCAACTTTTTTACTTCAATTCCAATAATTATTGGAAAAAGTTGTTTATTACAGCGAATTAATCTCTGTGTCATCTGCATCTAATTAGATATTACTATAGGACTTGAATAATATATAATTTAGGAGCTGGTAATGATTTGGTTGAAGTATTTTCGATAAGTTACCTTTTTGAACTCACAGGACCAGTGTTTCTCAACCTTTTTGGTTGACGGCACACTAAACATATCTGAAATCATTTGCGGCACACTTAAATATAAAATTTTTTTAAATTTGTATCATACAAAAAAAATGAAGTAATTACAAATGCTATTTAAAAGTTACAAAACCCATAAAATTTTAATTATTTGTCAAAAACGCTCGTGGCACACAAGTTGAGTAACACTGGCTTAGAGAGCCCAAAATCTAAACAGTTCTCCGCATTGAAAATACAAAAAAATTTCTACTGAACAAATTTTCTAAGATGATTTCTTTTTATGAATTTTATTTTTCTATTGAATGATAAAAATGAAGAAAAAAGAAAAACTTTTTCACAACCCAGTACGTTCGCCAGTTAAATCAAGTATTTTTTCACATTATTGTCTGAATTTTATTGAAGTTCAATTAAATATTTGCTTTCTCTATAACGAGTATAATTTTGATCCAAGAGCAAAAGGCCATTCCTAGAATAATAGAAATTAAAAATTGAATCTTTAATAGTCTGAACAGGTCTTGACTTGTTCGTATTTGACATCCTTGCATTTCCTTCGCTATAAAGGAAGAAGTTAGATCATTCTATCCACGCCCTTTTTATTTATTTTCCTCGATCGGATTCTAATGAAAGAATCGCCCCCCGCACATTTATTAATTAAGAAATAAAGTTGAAAAGTTTTCCAAGACTCAGGTTGCTAGATATGCCGTATTAATTAATAATAAACTTAAATATAAATTGTTTATTTATGCCTATATTATGACTTCGCATTAAAATCTCAATAAAATTTTTCTTTTTGCATTTTTGAACCGGAACGTTTAAAGCTAGAGCAGTGTTTCTCAATCTTTTTTAGTTGAAGTCACACTAAAAATATCTGAAATATTTGCGGCACACCTGAATATAAAAAAATGTTAAAGTTTTATAATACAAAAAAAAAATGAAGTAATTACAAATACTATTTCAAAGTTATAAAACCAATACAATTTTAATTATTTGTCAAAAAGCCTCGCGGCACATTTGACAATCTCTCGCGGCACGCAGTTTGAGAAACACTGCACTAGACACTAGGAGATTCAGCATTATCTCGCTCACTTGATTCCCTAGCCCAGGTGTGTCAAATTTTAATTTGTGTGGTCCCTTATAAAAAATGTTTTGTATAAAAAAAATCATTTATACAAACACAAGATAAATAATATTGTATTAATTCGTTCGACTTGTGTGTTAATTTAATAGTGGGGCATAATTTCTATAGCCCGTGTAAATGTTACCTAACACATAAATGGCCCGCAAAATAAATGAGTTTGACACTCCTGCCCATTTTAGAAATGGATCCACCCTTTCCCTTTTGTAAAAATTGATCCTCATGACTTCAAGAAACTCGAACTCTCTGCTGGCATTCCTTTTCTCGACATATAGAATCTTCAAGACCTATGTTCACAGACACCCGCACCCTTTCGTTTGATCACTTTCACCTCTTCTCTTAGATAATGCAAAATCAAAAGGACTAGAACTTATTGATTCGAAGCGTCCCTTCTTGCATTAGATTGTATTGAAAAAAATGAATAAATAAATATAATAAAAAGTCAATCTTCCGTAAAGACTCATTGTTAAGCATTAATGGTAATCATGGTTTAGTTTTTCTTTTGGGGGAGGGGGCAGCTGTTTAGCCACCACAAGGTTTTAATTTTGGTAATCCGATTAGAGATCAACTAACTTTTTAGTAGAATTAACAACTTTTGGATGTAACGAAATAATTTATTTTATTTATATAGTCATGCCTCGTAATAATGGAGTTTCAGTTTTTCTAGGGGAGCAATGAGATTTGTTAGGGGGCACTGTCACCCTTGACCCCGCCCCTAACTAAGCCTATGTTGTTAAGAAAACACGATTTTTAAACGCTAACACCCTTTGCTATCAAAATCAGATTTAGAAATTAAACAACTGTATTTGCGATCTCGTTTATCCAAAAAGGGACTAGCTTTTCTCGTCCTACTTTAGGTCTTCACCATGACATACAAACTTCATTCGTTCAAGAACAGCATCCACAGATAAAGCCCTGGAGAGAAAATCCGAGTCCGGGTGGGGGGGGGGGAGTCTAGGGGCCGCCAAGTTAAATCACTGGCTAATTGAAGTTAATGATGACTCAAAATTAGTGATCGATTCTCATCTAATACTGGAGGAATAACATGGTTATATCTTTATATGTTTTAACCATTAATGGTAACCAGTGCGGAAAACATGGAGAATTTGATTTAAAATCAAAAAGACCAATTTATTTTTTGGTAAAGAACTCAACCCCCAAAGTATCAAATCTACAATAGACTAGCAAACTTAATCCCCATAATTAATACAAACATTTGAGTGTTTTATTTTTGAAAAATAAATTGAATGTTTTTAAAAAATTTTAAAAAATTTTGTTTAATTCTCCATGTTGTTAAAAAAGATTTGGCATTACTGAAACTATGCTGATTTTTAATTAGTGATATTTATTTAAAACAATAAATAATAATTCCAGGGCAGTATGGCTCTTCTCTGTTATCGCCAGACAACGATACATTTGTCTAATTAATAAAGTACTTTACTTTATTAATTAATATCATGTTTCACCTAAAACCTACACCACTTTCCCTAAGTAAAACATTTATCTAAGTCCTTATTTATAATTCTGAAGTATAAACGCCAGTTCTTCGACTATAACATGGGAACTTCTTTTTTAATAGAAGCAATGTCGTTCTCTTTAAGCTATAGTACAGTTAGCCGAAAATAGCTTAGTGAAGTATGTAATCTAATACATCTCGTTCAAATTTTCTTACTCTGATTAACTGGAGTTTTGAAAATAATGGTTTGATTTGAAAGGAGATGGAAACGGATTTCAAATTAAACAAATATAGATAATTTTCATTATTAAATATAATTCACAACTCTGAACATTCACGATACAATAAATATAAAACTAGAGTTTGAGAATCAAGGGAATAATATACATTCTATAAAAATATTTACAATTTTTTTTTCTTAATACTTAAATAAAGCTTATACGTCACACATTATAGTGAATAAACTAGGGAAAGGAGAGAAGGGATGTTTTTCGAGGGGTGTGGGAGATAAGAAAGTATCGCTTTCGTCGTATTCCGTTTGAATAAAAATAAACATTTATTTTCCGGGGGCAGGGTAGCTGTATCCTTGTTGACCTCCTTGAGCACCTCCTTGACCACCTCCTCGACCAGCTCCTGCTCCACCACCGAATCCTCCTTGTCCACCTGCTCCTCCGCCGAATCCTCCTTGCCCTCGACCAGCTCCTGCTCCACCACCGAATCCTCCTTGTCCACCTGCTCCTCCGCCGAATCCTCCTTGGCCTCGACCAGCTCCTGCTCCACCGCCGTATCCTCCTTGACCACCGGCTCCACCGCCGAATCCTCCTTGACCACCGGCTCCACCGCCGAATCCTCCTTGACCTCCGGCTCCACCACCGAAACCTCCTTGTCCACGGCCGCCAGCACCACCTTGAGCACCACCAGCTCCACCTCCGAAACCGCCTTGGCCTCCGGCTCCACCTCGGCCTCCTTGAGCACCACCAGAGTATCCACCACGGCCTCCGCTACCGCCTTGTCCTGAAGTGAAATGAAAAAAAATTATAAACACCAATCCATGTATCCATTGCTCAAGACAGTTTAATCAGAAACCATCAGAAGTGAAATAATTATACGCTAAGTTTTTCTAATTAAGAGTTTACATGATTATCCACCCTATGATTAAATCTTTATGTAAACGTGTTTAATATGATGTTATAACAAATTTCGTTTTTCTAAGTTAATTTAATTGATTGTAACTCATGAAAGTCGCTTTCACTTACCACCGCCCTGAGATTCGTCTTCTTCAGGATGAGCTGAGTTGTATTCGAGCGACTTGAGGATGGCTTCAGGGATTGGTGGAGGGGTTGGCAAATGGGCTCCTTGGGGCTGGAATCCGTTCTCGTCAGCAGTGTAAGTGAGTTGAATTGGATTTCCTTGATCGTCCGTGTACGAGAAAGAACCCTGGACGGCAATACCATCACCTTGGGGTTGACCCTGTTCTTGGGCTTTGATACCATTGGCGGTCTCGTAGCTGCAAGAAAAAATAAAATTTCTTATCATTTAGAGATATGAAATTTGCTTTTAGAGTGAGTAATTGCCTATTATGAAGAGATACAAGCTTTCATAAATTAACATTAAAGAATTGCCAAACAAAATGATTTATTTATTCGGTCAAAGTTTTCATTTTCTACATGCAAATGAATGAAATAAATTATATTTGTTTAAAGTATGACATAGTTATAAATTATTAAAAAGAAACCCAAAAATTGTTAAAAAATCTATATTTGAACTGGACTTCTGCAAAAATAATAAGTGAATTTTGATGAGAATGTTTTCTTTAAAAGGTACCACAATTTGTTTACTACATATTACCCTAAAATTTATTTGTGTACCTCGGTATTTCGAGCTAAAATTAATAATTTTTCAAAATTCTCTAGAAAACTCAAAGTGCATTTAAATTCAAAATAGATGTTCAATTTTGAATATCACAGCTCTTGAAATAAATTAAGAAAGTTTTTGTGCAATTTGATCTAAATGTTTATATAGCCAAAATTTTCATCTTTACAGATAATTTACTCAGACTTAGTTTGTCTACTAAAATTGCAACGGCTACCTCACTCCTTAACATTAAATGACAGAGAGTAATTAGTAAGTAAAAATTAAATGACAGAGAATAAGAAAAATTAAACAAGGGATATTTGTTGGGAATGAAATCTAAAAACATTTTCTTAAAGTGTGTGTCCCCCTGATCTTTTTTTTGAATCAGCGAGCTAATTTATTACATACAATTTATTATATACTCTCATAATTCCATTATCATGCACGCAGCATGTCATATCTTCTAAAAGGTATGATAAATCAAAAATGAATATATAAAAATGTATTTTTATCGAAAACATAATTAATTATTCATTTCCCGATACACCTATAATAAATGTATATATCAAAACTTTTTCTGTCTCTTATGTCATTGGACGCAACCCATGTAATTAGTGTTCATTACATTCACATCACGCTAGCGAAGTTCTTCTTATTTTCAGGCACAATACTTTATCATGAATTTGCCTGTTTGGAAACTCAGTCAGTGAACTCGGGTTCAATCCTCGTTCGTTCATTATCCTTTCAATATTGTTAAAATAATAAATCGTTTGATGCAATTTGCATTACCCTTATATAACGTGCCATCTTTTCATATATTTATTGATAATAACTCGAATATTGGGCCTCGTTGCAACAAGAATCCGCCTTTCCCAAGAAGGATGATCCAATGGACCAGAATGTGCACAACTCACGCCGCGGCTAAATGGCAAGTGGCTTGCGAAGGGGCACGAAGCCCTGTCACGGACCCCAATAAGGAGTTTGGACTTTATTTTATGTGGTCGTTAAAGAAATATCCATCGACACTTTTCTTATTAAGTTTTTAATTCTCTTGGGAATAACAAAAATTCTATCATTAAATTGTAAGTTTTTTTGCCGAGGGTAGCAGAATTTTTATATATTGAAAGAGACAATAAAAGAGTGTGTCTTCTGCTGGAATTATAAATTTTATTTATTTATAACGATCGTTATAAATAAATAAAATTTATAATTCCAGCAGAAGACACACTCTTTTATTGTCTCCTTCAAAAATGGTATCATGTAAATTAAAAGAAGTAAGGGTATGTGAACCCATGAGAAACCAGACGACTGATGATGAAGGTCAAACCTTAAAAATTTCAGTTTTTAACAAATAAATTATATATAGGTATATTTATTTGCATCTATCAAAGGACCACCTCGTTGATTATTTCTTTTAAGAATCATCAACTCTGCTACTCTCAGCAAACTAAAATCCTACATTTTAAAAATCTTTCAAAATTTAAAAAAATTTACGTCTTGATCTTCATAATAAATTTACATTTGAAATATATTTCATTTTTGGTAAGAAAAAATCTTTAGAGTAAATTTCATATGTATGCAACAAAAATACAAGAATGCAACACAAAACCTTTAAAACGTAACATCCAAAAGAAAAAAAATGATTTTAAATATAGAGAATAAGAAAATATTATGCTAATTTTTTTATTTCAAAAGAAGATGAAAGTAAGAATGAATTATCAAAAAGAATGAAAGTACGTAATCATATTGTGATCGAAATAATATATATTTGATTTTTTTTCTAGCTAATTTTATGAATTGATCAATGTTTTCTTAATATCATTATCGGGTTCAAGCCACATGTTTCGCGTATTGATTTATATCTTGTCAAAAACTTTACATGAAATTATTAATAATGTTTGTTTATTTGTTTTATATATATATATGTTTATAAGTGAAAAAGAAGTACTCATCAATCATTATTAAGAAACCTAAGAAGAAGCCGCAGATTAACAAGTGTATCTCGTGGGCAGAGTAACAACTTAAGACGCAGATGACCCCAAAACAAATCACTCCGAGTGTTATCTAATAATACAAGACAGTTGTTTAGGCGTACACTGCTTGATCCCTTTAAAAATATAAAATTGTTGACCCCAGCTCGGGCTTCGCGTCACATTACGTAAGCTGTTCGATTTTTCTTTACTTTTTTTCTGATATTACTATAATACGAAATTTGTTTGGGAGACACGAATTAGGATACTAACACATCGAATAAGAAATCTTGATATATTTCCAAAATCAAAATCAAATGGAAATAAGATAGTAGGTATAAATTGCTATTTCACCCTCTCATATTTATTTGCCAAGATACATATTATGACATTATTTTCCGTAATGGAACTAAATCTATTAAGAGGAAAGAAATCAGATCTCGAAAAAGAATTCCCAAACACAATAATTTTAAGCTCTACTGAAAATCAAGAACCTACTTGCGCGACTTTCGATTTCTCTTGAACTTGGATCAGATTAGCTCACCTGAAGCTGTAAGTGCCGTCACCGTTGTTTTCATTTTCGAAACTTATGATCGGGATCTCAGCTCCTGGTTGTTGTGGTCGGCCACCACCGAAACCTCCGGCTCCAGAACCCTGGGGTCTTCCGCCTCCGAATCCACCTGGTTGTCCGCCACCGAATCCGCCAGAAGGTGCACCACCGAAACCTCCGGTTCCGGGACCTTGGGGTCTTCCACCTCCGAATCCACCTGGTTGTCCGCCACCGAATCCTCCTGGACGGCCACCACCTGGAAGAGGTGCTCCGATGGCACCAGGAGAGCCTCCAGAAAAGGCTGCTCCCGAAGGTGGTAGATAGGTGTTATCGAGCTGGGCTGCAGCCGCCAAACTGGCCAACGTTACTAAAATATACTGCAAACACAACAAGAACAAGGTTACTATCGTAAAAAAATATTAAATTAAAAATTAAAACAAAACTTTGCCGAGGGTAGTTGAGTTTGTTCATTTATAATAAATAAATTAAATAGTGTACCTTTATCTTAAGAAAAATATTTTTATTTAATTTAAACTATAGTTTCAAAGATCTTCAATCATTTTATCTCAATATTAATGTTAAATGTTTATATACTTATGCAGAAAATAAAGACAAAACAATCATCATCATCCACATTCATTTCTGAACAGAACCCTGAATGTTAAGATTTTTAGCCATACCCCTATCATGCTGGCCTAGACAGTGAATTTCAGAGATTAAAATAGAGTACAAGAAGAATTATTATGAAAGAATTCGGCCAAAGAGCTGATAGAATTGACCCCCAATAATATGTCAAGCTCCTTGATAAGATGAAAGTGACTTAGAGTTCTAGCCACTTCAAAACTAAAATCCCCCCCCCCCAAAAAAAAAACAACTACAAATTAAGCATGAAATATAGTTTTGAATTAATTTATTTAAATTTATTAATAAAAAATAATGATTAAAAAGACTTTAATCTCATCTTGCCAGGACTAGCAAACCAGATTTCCAGTCTGTTAATAAAATAAAAAGCTACTCCTAAGTATATTAAAAATCAGATCTAATATAATTATCTTTCTAATGAAAAAACTAAAAATTAATCAAATTTCATTTTAAGAGAAAACAAATGTTAAATGAATAAAATGATCTGGATTGAAACCTGCATAATTATAGATATTTCCGAATTCATTACTACAATAGTTTCAAAACAGACAAGTGCAGAGTTTTATACTAAAAGATCCTTCCAAAATCGTTTTTCTTGATATATATAATTAGAACAAGTTTTGAGAAATAAAAGTCTAATGTCGATTGGTAATAAATCTTAATTGGCTACCGTGGGAGGCGGGTTGTCTTGAAGAGGAGCCGCGATCGCCCCAGAACAGAAAGAGAGAGAAAAAGAACGTCGAAGTTGTAATTGACTGGACTTTCTAAGCCACGAACAAACAGGCATTTAAGGTTAAACAGATGATTCAATTGAAGAATAAAAAAGGAGGATGGTTAGATGATATCGGATAACTTTTTGAACCGAAACCGAATCAGCGAATGGTGCAATCGACTCTCGATTATTCCCATTTATAATATTTATGATAAATTATTAGCTAATCCGATTGAAAAAAATTTAAAAAGGAAGTGTTAAAAAACTATTTACGCGACCAGTTTATTGCTCATTTGGTAAGCAACGATTACAATTTATACCCGGGGATGAAACTAACCTGTTGCTGATAGTGAATAAACGATGTAAATAATTAATTTTAAATTTAAATAATATTCCAAGAAGGAAGCAATTTATGATTTTGTAGCTCGGGGGAACTGCGAAGGCGAGGTATAGATTGCAAGTTTTGGATAAAGTGCAAGTAAGCATGAAGATTGAGGGATTGGTCCATCCCAGCTGTTAGAAAACTATTAGGACATTAAAAAATATTATGATCTCACAAAAGTATTGAGCATTTCTTGAGGTACAAAAGTAGTTTTGAATTAGTATCTACCCAATAACAAAAATATATGATCTAGCTATAATTATAGAATCCGAAGCCATTGAATCAGAACTGACAAATTCTATTTGAATAATTTTTACTTTATATTAGCATAGCATACTTTATCTTATAAAGTTTCACTATATAGGGAAGCTTTATGAAATAAAGTATTTTTATGTCGTATTAATTAAGAAATAAATTATTTTATTTTATTTTCTAAATAAAGGAAGAAGAAAAAACCCATCCCCAATGAATTAAAGAAAGGGGTGAAAAGATTATTGTAGTTAGTGTTCCAAATCATTTACGGGCTTACCGCAGTCATTTGTCCTGGAACAACGACTTCCTGTATGGGGTATGGCTGATGGAAAATAAGGATTATTACTCCTATCAGACAGTGATTAGAAGAGAGCATAAAGCGTTTAATTTCATTTAAATTATTTAATCCATCAGAAATGAGGTCCAAAATATAAATTCAAATCAGAAAACAAGATATTACCCGCCCTGTATTATATATCCCACCCAAAACACTTATGTGAAAAAACAGGCCAAGTTCGAAAAAGTAGTGAAATCTAGGATGCAGTCAAGTTAAATTTATCAAGAATAATTAAGTTGAGAAAATAGTTCTTTCAATTAAAATGCATTCTTTCCATTTTGAATGGCAATCTAGATTTGTCGATTCTAAATTTTTGATTTAAATTATTTTCATGAAACTTGGCTGGCCACGAATTTAGTTCATTTAACCTAATGGCCTAAAGCGTAACAACAAAACAACCGTAAGAGTAAATCTTTTAAGACTAAAATTATAAACGTTTGAATAAATAAAATTAATAATTTTTTAGAATACTCACAAACAAAATTTTTCAAAATATATAAAAATTACTTAAATTTTGCTTATAGAAAAAAATATATATTCACTAATAAAAATTATATCTGTGTGTCATTGGATAAGCAAGTAAGTAAGCGTTGGACGATATTTCTAACACCTTTCAAAAGTTCAAAAACATTTTTTTCAAAATATATATAAATAATAATAATTTGCTCTCACAATTAATATAAAGTTAAGATATTTAAAGCAGACAAGACTAGACCCTCCGAATTGGAAGAACCCTTTCAAACAATAGGATACTTTCCGAACAAAATCCCTGGCTCTAAGCATATATTTTGATAATCTTTTATTTCCAAATTTATCACTCAATCCATAATCGATTTCTATTATTATTCGTAAGTGGCTGACATTTTTTCTACAAACTCACTCAAGCAGAACGCCTTGTAATTCAAAGTGAATTGAGATAAAAATGTACTTGACACCATAACACTTCACTCTTTTGTTATAACGCAATCTTCAGCAATTTTATATACCTACTTACATTCTTGTTGCTTTAGTTGTTTTCACCAATTCGGTGTGTAACTAAGGCACCTAATGGCTTCGAATCGTGATGGAAGATCATCTTTAAATTGACATCAAAATCCTTTTATGCCTCATTTCGCTTCTTCTATTCCCTAACCAATCCTAGGCATCTATTGCTACATATTATAATTAATATAATGAGAGTGGAAGATCACGTATATGTAATATAAATCTCGTGCGACATGAAATTTTATCCATTTATATAATTTCTTATTAAGAAATAGTGAAACAAACGATGGTTTTTTTAATTTGATGGGAAGTGTAAGTATACTAATAATCCATTTTCTAAACGTTTAATTTTTTTGCTTATGGGTTTTATTAGTTTATATAATAAATAAAACTCTTTTTTCTCCTATAGTGTAAATAATACCATCAACTATCTTTGTTCCGTAACTCATTGTTCATTCTAAGCTCTCTAATTAATGATGTTTTATTATTAAATGACTATTTCTTAACGATTATGTACAGGTATATACTAAGTTTAAATTATTACCAGTTGATCCAAAAGATCTTAATATTAATAGCCTTAGCTAAAAGACTAACTTTCAACCCTAAAATTACAATCAGAATTAACCTTGGGATTAATTCTGAGTTCATCCCCTGTTTAATCCCCTCTAAAACGTGTAATTATATATTTGTAAATATTAAACATGCCTTTGAAGAATTTAAAAGAAATATTATATTATATTTATTAGCCCTTTGGAAGATTTTTCGAATTAAATCATTCAACTCCTGAAATTATTTAAAATTGTTCTATTGAGTTATTAATGTTTCGGAATCGACTGATCAACTCTTATATCCATGTATTCTAGACGACTTAATTCTGGAATGATTCTCAATGAAACTATCCATAATTTAATATGGTTTTTAGAAAAAGTAAATATAATGTAGTTATGTAAAAAGAATCAATTAACCCTAAATATGTTAACAATCAGCAATCTGTCTTCCAAGCTCTCAAAGGGAATATATGAATAAAAAATGAAATTAATCCAGGAGAGCCGAAATATTATCGATGATAGAGAATATAAACATAATTTTTGTACATTTTTTTTATTTAATAATAAGATCCTTTAAGTTCAAGTTCAAAGTCTCAAAAGGGATCATGATAATCCTAAATAAACAAATTATTCTAGCGTAGATCCTAAATTATTTATTGCGCATTGGAGAGTCTCCAAATATCTTTTTCAGATTCAAATCTAAAAATAAAAATGACCATTCTAAAGATCAAATTACTCATCGTATTGATAATTTGATAATTTTCATATCAAGAGACCAATGAATAAGTAAATATGCACTGATTAATATGCTCTCTTTTGCTTCCGAAAATTTGCTTTAATTTTAAAAAGAATTGAATAATAAGAACAGTAGCAATTATAAATTAACTTTTTATTTGATAAAAAATCAAACAACTATCTTTTCATCTACTTAGAAAGAGTTAAGCCAATTTACCTTAACTTCTTCTATCTATCTAAAGGTACAATTTGAAATCATTTTTATAATTTAATTTCTTTTATTAAATTTTAATTTGAAAAAAATAAAAATGGAAAAACGTATATATAATTTGAAATTCAAGTAAAGCTCTTGTAAAGTATTTGATTTATTTATTTTTCTACGATTCTAATATAGTGTAAGTTGAAAACAATTTCTGATAACATTAATAATAATAAACCTGAAGACCTTGACCGTGAGAAATCTCTACACATATTTGTATTCATAGGTTAGTAATATAAATAAATACAAATGCGTGGTCTTTAATAGCAGATTATCATGAGCTTAGAATCCATATTATAAGAATACAAGATAAAATAATTACTATTATTAGAAATGTTGAATTATAGATGGGCAATCCTTCATACTTAAATATTTATAATGAGAAAAAGAGAATGATTTTTATAAACAAATAAAAAATAAATATTCTAATAAGATTTTAGAACATATTTTTGTTGGAATACAGAAACTAGGGAATTAAATTTAATTTAAGAAATTAGTCTAAATATAATTTTTTCTATTAAATTATCAAGCAGTTTGAACTAAGAGCGTTTTTTTTTTTTTTTTTTTTTTTTTTTTATTTTATAAATATAAAAGAAAAATTATATTTGAAATCGATTTTTTAATTTGAAATGAATAGAATAAGCTCGGTATTTTAATGATTTCTTTAAATATTTCATATACATAAAAAGAAATATAATAATTCACTCAAATGAATTATTTACTAGTGAAATTAATTTCGTGAAATTGTAGGTTTCAAATTTTGACATCTTAAATTCAAATCCCTTAACAATTTTTTCTAAACACCAACTCAAAAACTAGTAACCAAAATGTTCTATTAATGAATGATATTTTGTTAATTCATAAATTGCTGTATGATAGGTTTTAAAAAAATTTAATTACCGGAAATTCAAAATAACCAATACCTAAAGTATAAATAAAAATTGGATTAATATTTAATTAAATCATTTAAAATATGGTAGATAAAGATAATAATTACACTTAAGCGTAGGGGTTATTTTTGTGAGTTGAAACACAAATGATAAAAAATAATATAGAACAAAGTATTAATAATAGTAATGGGTTAAGAGCAAAAGTTACAAACACAAAAATTGTAGAATTATATATAACAAAAAAAAATTAAACTTTGATGTCAGTCAATTGAATAAATATTTTTTTTTAGAACCACGGATGCTATATAAATATAGATTAAATTAATACATCCTTAATTAAAGTGATAATTAATTATCTGACTTTATTATTGAATGTTAAAATGAATAGTAGAATCCAAATATATGTTTAGAATTTTTTTGTGTTTGCATGAATGATTACGGTACAGTTTGTAAATAGAAGCAAAATGGAGAGTGAGTTGAGTTGAGATGAAGTGTGTGCAGTACTCACCAACTTCATTTTTCTATGTTCTTCCCTTTGGGTACTGATCGCAGATGGATGATGAACCCCAGGACTCCTTACCTATTTATACCCTTTAAAGATGATGTCTTTGGCGGGGCTCAAAGCTGGTGGGGGGCAAATGGTCTCATCCTTTTAGGGGGCTCCGGCGAGCGGAGACTGCGCCTCTCCGTCCCCCGCAAGCAAACTAGTTTACAAATCAGATCGTAGAAATCGCAAGTGCGAGCAGACTCTCCCACGAGGTCTGCGCCGATGAGGGTCCGTCCCCCTCCTAACAAATCGCCCAGTCCGATATGTCAAGAACCGAGTCAGTTCAGTTGTGGACTTCTGAAACGCAGTGCATTTCAACCCTTGGGAAAACTCGCACCCTCAACATACTTTGCTTCAGCTTATCAGTCTGCCTAACTCTTCTCTAACGTCTCTATCTAGATTTTCAAGTATCGTGTTTCTTTCAATTCTTTGCACCATTTTTTTGGAATATGTCCCCCCAAGAGAATTTAATGAATTTGTGTTGTAGGTTTTCCTATGGATTTCGAAAAAGTTTATTTTTTTCTGGTTAGATTAATTATATTAAACTCTCGTGTTTTATACATACTATTATTTAAGTTTCTTTGTCTGTCTTTATGCCTGATTAAATATTGTGATCGAATTTTGATTAACTTGTATCAATTCATTTTTGTTGAAATTTACATGTACGTATGTGGTTTTGCGACTTAGATTTTTCTATATATCTGTAAATGGTTTAAATAATTTTGATCCAACTCAATTTAGAAAGTTTAAGTCTCCAAAAAATTGTTTCTAACTGAAAGTAATGGAAGGTAGCCCAGGGTTTGTTTTAATTTTTATAAAATAAAGTTTTTCATAAAAAGAAATCAATTAGGATGTCCTCTGTTTGATGCACATAAACATATACAAATAGGTACATTTATTTGCATAAAGCAGAGGGCAACCTTATTGATTTCCTTTTATGAAAAAACTTTATTTTATAAAAATTAAAACAAACTCTGGGCTACCTTCCATTACTTTCAGTTAAAAAACAATTTTTGGAGACTTAAACTTTCTAAATTAAGCTGGGTCAAAAATTATTTAAGCCATTTACCAGATATATAGAAAAATGTAAATCGCAAATCCACATACGTATATGTAAATTTCAAAAAAATTGAATTGATACAAGTTAATCAAAATTCGATCACAATATTTTAATCAGCCATATCAGTCCTCTGCTTGATGCACATAAACATATACAAATAGGTACATTTATTTGCATCAAGCCGAGGAGAACCTTATTGATTTCTCTGTATGAATTAACAACTCTGCTATTTTCGGCAAAACAAAATCTGTTCAATAAAGTTTTTTTTTACCAAAATATTTGTACTTTTTTTTAAAAATAAAATTTAATTAATGAATTAAAATCCTTTTATTTTTTTTTAATTTTAAACTACTATGGAAGCAACAGCCGTTGACCGATTTTTTTATTTTAACACCTCACCTTTTCCATTAATTGCTTGTCAATTAACTGGATCTTAAAATAATCACTAAAGCTCAATAGGTATATATTGTTATATAAATATATATGTCCTGGTGCTCAAGACCTTCAGCCATTGACTCTCTAACTATCTAATTAAGCAATTGGATGTTGATGAAATCAGTCCACGGTGGTTGTAAAAAATAAGACTATAGAGGTTTTATTATTTTACATTTATTTGTTGACTTTTTGTTACCCTGAAGAAGGAGAGAATAAATCTCCGAAACGTCGGTTTAACAAATAAATGTAAAATAATAAAACCTCTATAGTCTTATTTTTTACAACCACCGTGGACTGCTTTCATCAACATCCAATTGCATATTTATACCAGTCCGTCTCCTAAAGGACGTCACCTGGGGCACCACGAGTAGGATCCTGCCACGACTTGAAATAATAGTTAATAATTAAAATTATATCTACTAATTAAGAAACTAAAAAATCTCGTTACGAAAAACAGCTTTATTCACTTATTGTAGAAATCGGCTCTTCATCTCCCAATCACAGGAGATACTAGATGACTATGTGGAGAGCCGATTTTGAGTATAAAAGAATAATGTGATTTTTTATTCCTTAATCAATATAATTAATTTATTAGCTTTGATTTGATTTAAAATAATGAATCTACTTTTGGACGATTGATTATTCTTGTTTTTTTAAACGATATTTATGCAAAAAGTTGTTTACCAAAAATGTGCAATCTCTGCAGTTCGGTGTGGACCCTTGCAATTTGAACAGAAGTAGAAGAATAGACATGAATTTTAGAGATTAGTTCATAGTTGAAGGTACTACAGGTACAGGTCTTGAAAGACTGAAGGTTCTGTGTCACTTACTTGAAAGATGTATGCGGAAAGAGAGTTCCAGCCTTTAGAAGTCATAAGGATAATAGTTCATTAAATAATGTTTCACTAACAACTAGTCACAGGGACAAACGAGTTGGCGAATTTGTTCATTTTGCAATTCCAATTTTATTGCGAAGGGATGATGAATGTTTCATAGTCGTGTGTTTCACTCAAATTATCCTGTAGGTTAGATTTTTCCTCCAGAACAATCGGTATGCTAATTAATACAGATAAACTTCTTTTAATTATAACAAAAACATTAAATATTCTGATTCCGATTTCCGAATCACTAACCTTCACTCCAACAAGTTTTGAACCTTAATCTTTCGTTTTTGCATAATCATCATTTAATATTAAATTCAATCTCTAGATAGGCAGACGTACAACGAGAGTTGCTATTTTATCAATTTTGCTAGCTAATTCTAAAAGTTGAAAGGTTTTGCCGAGAGTAGCAGAATTTTTATATATTGAAGGAGACAATAAAAGAGTGTGTCTTCTGCTGGAATTATAAATTTTATTTATTTATAACCAGACTATAGTTTCGAGGGCTTTGCCACTTGCGCACCCTGAATAATTTCTTAACCTAACCACATGAAAGATGTTAAGCTTTCATTCATAAATTAATTCCTGTGAATCCATTGTAATAGACTGATGAAGAGGGAAAAGCCCTCGAAACTATAGTCTCGTTATAAATAAATAAAATTTATAATTCCAGCAGAAGACACACTCTTTTATTGTCTCCTTCAATAATTCTAAAAGGATTACTAAGGAATCTGAATAGTCTGTTGGTGCTACTTTGAAGAATCATACCAGATGAGACTAATATTTAGAAATTTTGCCACTGCACTCCACATACGAATTTTGGCACAGAACCCCAAAAGATGACAAAAATTTTTTCGATAAAGATTGGAGATTAATTATTTTATTTTGAGCTTAAATAATTTTATTTCGTAAAGTTTTTCTCGTGGATCGCAGTCTAGTAGAGTCCACGTTTTTCCAAATCATCGGACTTTTTAAATTTTAAACTGATCAATAAATCATCCCTTTTATGAAGATCTTAAGTTTGGAAACCTTCTATAATTCACATTGGTCATTTTATTATATAAACAGGAGAAGTTATTTTAGTCGTGACCCTCAGTTTAAAGAACCCTATCTAAAAGAATCTTTTTCTGTACATTTAAATGCATAAAATATTTTTTCCTATTTCTCTAAATAGCTATTGCAGCGAGATAAATTGATATGGATAAGAGACAAGAGAATTTTTGCAACAAGGATTGATATTAGGCTCATGGTTATTAAAAGTTTTTTTAATTGAATGCATATATATAAGACTTTATAAATTACTAAATAAAAATTTGATTATATTGCAATTAATCCAGGTTCAATGAAATCTTCAGATAAGTAGAATAGAATCTGTTTAATTTTCATTTAAGTCACTCTATTACTTATTTTACAATCCTATAATTAAATTTTGGTCTCATATAACCACGGAGTTGAAGCGAACTAAAAAAAAAAACTAGAAGAGTGATTGGAGAATAATTTTTAAATTAATTTACATTGAATATGATTTCTTTGGTTTCACAAATAGCCACTAAAATTAACATTTTCATCATGATAGTGGATAATATATCTATGTATTGATCATTAAGCAGGTGCGTAAAAAATAGGTTACGTACTCGTAAATGGCACAGTCAAGAAAATTTTAAATAAATTTATAACGAATAAATCTAAAATTATGCCATTCTCTTGTGTAAATTAGAATTTGAGGTTATGATATCTTCTTAAATCTTCATCTTCAATCTACTAGAAATATTTTACTCGAATATTCAATAGCGATTTTTTTAATTACACAATCGCCTTCATAGAGTAGTGAGATATTGTATCATTGAATTTCAAAAAGTCCTAAGAGTTAAATTTAAATGCTATTTTTCTTATTATTCAATGAAGTGAGTTCAAATTTTAACTAAAAAATCTCTATTGAATATACTATACGTCTCTAGTAGCACAATGTTTCAAACTATATTTCGAGAATCTATTATAGGCACTATATAGTTACTAAATAGTTTGAAACATTGTACTACTAGGGGTATGAAATATTTATATAAGAGTGATGAAAAAGGGAAAGTTCGAAACTATAGTCTCAAATTAATAAAATATTTCTATAGATTTTTTTAAGACCTAGCAGTGTTTTTAAGCGTTACAAGATTATGAGTTTATACAGTAATAGCTTCGGGGTGAGTATCTAACTCTAATTATGCTTTGTTGGGGGATGTACGTGAATTAGACCAAACGATTTCCTATTAGGTTAGATTGGCTGGAGCGATCGACTCTCATTCGCGCTAACTCTGTATAGAATTCTATTTCTTAGGTCCTTTTAGTAATAAATACAGTTTTAATTATTATTTTTTTATAGCTATATATGTAATCGGGAGTCAATCTATTTTTTTTTTTTTAATGATATTGATGTGAGAAGGAGATACACCAGAAGGTGGATCCCCTAAAGACCTGTATGGGCTGGCCTCCTCCATCGTGAAAAGAACAGAGTAGAAGGAAAAGAAGCCGGGATCACGAGCCAATCTCAGAAACTTAGATACAATTCAATATCCAATTTACTAAGGTTTTAGGGGCTTCGAGCAGTGGTAATTCTCCGCACGATAAATTCGGTTAAATTTATCTCCCACTTAATTTTTATTACCAGACCCTATACCTACAGAAAAAATGTCTGGGTATAGCCGGAATCGAACCCGAGACCTCCGGGTTGCCAGTCAGTTACTCTGACCATTACACCACGGAGGCGGACAAATCTATGCCTATACAACTTCTTCTCGTGTAAAATATTATGCATTTGGTAATCGAAAAGGTTCCAATGCATGCTTTTTATAATAAGGTGGCGACCCATCTCCCTGGTTTCATATCAGCAGTAGCAAATTCTTTAACAGTAAATTTGTTGATATTGTTACTGGATTTGATTATTATCTCGGTATAGTCATGAACGGCGTAGATTCTATCAATTTTTCTTAATGGTCTTTTTTTAATAACACAGAAGTCCCTATCACAGGGTACGAAGGAATGCCCACGCACTGGATAAAACTGCTGAAACTTATTAAACCGACCAGTCTCAACTAGAGCAATGCACATTCTTATCATCGTATGATTCTTGTTTTACCCAGGACAGTTTCGGAAAATAATATTAGTTCTTATTATCATTTCCATAATTTGTATGAATTTCGAAAGTTTATAATAGGAAAAATAAGGACAAGTTTTTATGTGTGACTTTTTTATTTTTCAGCTAATGTTTCGTCGGCTTTGGCGACTTCTTCAGGGCTTCAAACAGTCATGCCACACATTCGTCTAAATAGAAAATTTATTTTTCCTTTCAAATTTTTATTTTCAAAAAAATATTAGTTCTTTTACATCAGAATGGATATAGTTCGTTTCGTTATCCATTATGAAACTGTGGATACTTCATTAGGCCCTTTAGCACATATAGGATAATAATAATTAAATGCTTTTCCTTTTTTTTAAATCGTGAACACATAAAAGATTAACACTCAGTTGACTCAAATAAAAAAGTTCTTGAACAGAAACCTCGCGTAACTGCAAATTCTTCATTAAGTCTAAAGCACTTGTTGCAATATCTTCTTTCTTGAATTACTTTACTAGTGTCTTGAAAAGCAGTATAAATATTTTCTCTTCTTTTGTGAATCATAACTTCAACAACTGCAGATCTTTTTGCAGCTTCAACCAATGAAGAACTCTTAATTTTTATTGTCAAATCTTCACATTGACAACAAGTATCGATTTGAGGGCCCTCGAGATACAAATTTAAATGTTTATAGAAGAATTTTAAGTAATAGGTATATTTGATAGTAGATTATTTTGACGTTTTTATTTTGCATTTAAATAGCAATAACAGTGCTGCTATCAACGTTGGTAATTGCAAAAGGGACTAAGTCCATGGACTTGGGTCCTCTTAACAATAAACTTTATCAAAGTCAATACGAAAACAGTATAATCGAGGGTCGGACGTATTTCATTTTAGTATCAAACGACCGGGCTTGGTTTAATTAGCATATAACAATATGAAACTCAAAATCACCAAAATGTGACTTAGGCTAGGCATCACAGTCGATTTTCAGTCGAGCGATAGTTTAGTTGATGGACATAAATATATTAAGTTTAATGTAGGTGCATACACAACACAACTGCAGATCAACTCGATTGTTTAATCAAAAGGGATTGATGAGCACTTATGATAAAAAAATCGAGCTTAGTTAGTTAATTAGAGTTAGTTATAAATTGATAATGCATCACGATTTCAAACCAACCCAACTAAATTGTTGCGTCAACTGAAAATCGACTTGTGTGCCTAGCCGTAGGCCTTTTCAACCGACTTCAAAAAAGGAGGAGGTTCTCTATTCGACAGAATTTTTTTTCTTTTTTTTTTTTTTTTTTTGTGCCTATGTTACCTCATATCTCCGCCAATTGTCAACCGATTTTGAAAAATTTTTTTGCATTGGGTCCAGTCTAGCTTCCGATTGGTCCCATTTTTTTTTCGTTTTTTTTACATAGGTATTAAACCTTTTTTATTAGGTTTGTTTAGACCTAACCTCTTTGTTTATGAACCGATTTCGATGGTTCTTTTTTTATCCGAAAGGGGGTGTCGTAGGGATGGTGTCATATTAATTTGGTCGAGTTGTGATGATATGATCAGTATTAATAACATCACTAAAAGAGAAAAATAAAAATAATTTTTAAGAAAAAAATAAAAACCGACTTCAAAAAATTTAAATGCAACAAATAAAATACACTAAAAGGTTTAAAATAATTATTATCTTATTTAGTCAGAATTAAACGACGAAATATTAACATGAAATTACTTTTTGAAGTTGGTGCCAAACATATACCTTTTACGAATCGCACTCGACGGATCTTACTTAGTATCGTTTGGCGGTACGCTCGCTTATAGGTATAGTTTGTTTGGCACCGACTTCAAAAAGTAATTTCATGTTAATATTTCGTCGTTTAGTTGTAACTAAATAAGATAATAATTATTTTAAACCTTTTAAGTGTATTTTATTTGTTGCATTTAATTTTTTGAAGTCGGTTTTTATTTTTTTCTTAAAAATTATTTTTATTAGTAATAAACGATTCATTTACATTAATAATTTCATTGTTAATTTATTTACATCAGAATAGAAAAGCTACTTAAACATTTAAAATTAAACAAATTTGCTATTCTTGGCATACAAAAATATAAATAAGTATGTAAATGGGCCACTGAGGAAGTGATAATAAATTGACGAAACGTCTGGCCCGTTTAATAAAAAAACTCAGTGTTTTTAATTTTATCCAATTCCCTACTATCTATTCCTATTACAAATTTACTATGGATACGAATTATGCAATATTATAAGTATGTAATTTTTGTGATTATTAATATATTTTTAGATATTTTTTTAGTTTTTCCCGAGGGGTGAAGCGCGATTGGAATTAGGTGTGCACGTCTTTGGAATTATGTGGAATTATTTTGGAATTCATTAGATAATGTCTTCTACTTGGAAATGAAAGTGGAAGTGGAAGTAGGTATACAAGATATTAGGTCGCAGTTCACCCCTCGGTTTTTTCCTAATTTCCTAAAAACTGTTCTGGAGAATTTGAAACATTTTTTAAATAAAAATTGGTCTCTGAAAACTATGAAAAAGCCTTATATAATGAACAACGTATTTAGGTTAAGTTTACTTGGTCTAACTAGTCAATGATTAACCTATCATCATCGTCGCTCTCTATTTCTTGATCTTGTATGATTTGTATGGTTGATTAATTCAAATAGGAAAGTTTAATAACAGTAGGTTTACAAATATTTATGACTTACCGCTCAAACACAATTAAAATGCAAGAACATTTGCACACAAACTTTGTAACAGCTGGTAAACCATTCGAAATTATTCGTATCTATCTATGCAACCATATATACACAAAATCATACAATGATAGCTACTATAATGTCTATTTCAGTATGATTGTTTAATACCGATATTGAATACGTTATTATCGATAACAGAAAAATAGAATTAATTATAATACTATATATAAGAGCCTAGATTAATTTGTAACAACGCTGAGAGAATTTTCTTTAAAAAAATTACCCTCTTGCCTAGAATCGAACCGACGAAGTCTTGAACTAAGGGCATCAGCTCTAGCCATTACACCAATGCAACATTAATATTTATATCTTGATTTCTGTTACTAAAACTATATATTTTTGATTTAGACTTTGTGTAGAGATAATATTGTATTCATTTGAACTCGAATGAAAATGAAAAAACACCAATAGATTTTAAATTAAGAAACATTAAATATATATTAATTAACGAGGCAAATTTGAAATATAATTGTCAGCTCGGATTTTAAACTGATGGCTCCAATCGATTTTCATTAACTAGGCAAATTTGAAATATAATTGTAATTTGGACTCGAATTTTGAAATGAAAGACGCCAATTCATTTTAAATTAAGAAACAATAAATATATTGATAATTATTCCCCCCCCCCCCTCGGCACTCAAAAATTAAAGAGGCGAAACTTTTAAAAGACGATGTATTTTCGGTAGTTTACGGGTATACATTTGGAGTGTGGTTTTTTAAGAGGGATACAATTTTTGGACCGAGACGTTGCCCGCCAGGTCACCAGCCCGGATGGCTGAGCTTCGAGGGCGTGCCTTAGGCACGCCCTCGAAGCTCGTATATAATGTTAATATAATGTTCTCGATGGCGTTATTATAAAAAATACAATATACACATTTTTAGAAAAGGATTCGTTAAACATTTATTTGAACATAATTAAAAATCATGCTCATATAAACATTTTACTGATTGTTGCATGAAGAAAAATAAATATACCTATCTATCTCTTATGGAATTGGTATATTTAATAAATATTTAATCAGAGTATATCTATGGTAGCTGAAATCACCCCAAATCCAATAATTATAATAAATAGTTGTTAGTTCAGCTTAGACTTTAATATTTTTATTCTATTTAAAAAATAAGATAGCGGAAAATATAATTAGATATTTAGTAAAATCAAGGATTTAATAATAATTAGAAAAAATTATATTTTAATGTAGTTATATATAACTTAAAGATAATAAAAGTAAATATCTACTACTACTAAAGGTCATTTGTGGGCTGGTAGGCTAAACCACTAATCATAGAAACGTGAAATTTGTAGAAGATATTACTTCTCTGACCTAGGGGCTGTCTAAGAAAGGATTTTTCGAAATTAGACCCCTAAAGGGGGAAAAAGGCACCAAAATTTATTTTCAGAGTTTTGCAAGATCTTTTAAACCTAACAAGATTCGATATGGTTTTTCCTTAGAAAAATGAAGAATTTAAATACAAAAAAACATATTTGAGTATTTTACTCTATGTGCTTCTAAAAGGGAGATATAGTCTTTCTTGTAATTTTTAATTTGCTTTATCTCTTGGGTTTTTTTTAAGTTTTATCATTAAATTTTGGTACTTATAGGTCTATTGTTAAAACATCCAGGGGAGTTTTTTATTTTTCCGAAATTTGACCCTTGAACTCAAAAATGGGGAATTTTTGATTTTGGGGTCTCAAACACAAAAGGCTTCGTATCTACCATGTTTTTTAAGTTATTGAGTTCATATTTCGGATATTAGGTGTGTTTTTAAAATTATTAAAAAAACATTTGACCATTTTTTTAATTCTATCTATTCTATTAGGAGATTCTTATAAGAGGATTCATGACATCACACTGGAACATAGCGCCTATTCTAGTAATGTACTAGAAGCAAGGGCGGATCCAGGGGGGCGGAGGGGGCGATCGCCCCCCCCCCCCCATAGAGGCCCGTGCCTGACAAAAAAATTTGTAAAAAAAAACATTTATTTTTTCAAAAAATTTTAAAATTGAAAATAAAGTTCTATGTGTATGTGTGTGGGGGGCGCGTCTCTACCCCCCCCCGCTTGGACAATTCGATCGCGACACACTTCCGAGATAAAAAGTAGATCTTACATCGGGCACCTTATATACATTCGCCCCCCCCCCATAAAAATTCCTGGATCCGCCCTTGACTAGAAGGGAGGAGAAAGGACTCAGGGAGCAGGGGAGGGGTCCAGGGGGCGAACCTCCCCGGCTAATGAGAGGTCCGCCGAAGATAATATTCCTCTTCTTGTATCTTTATCGTTCCTATTCGTTATTGGTAATTTTGAAGATGTAATTTTAAGTCTTAAGAATATTTTTCATTGGGTTATGGTTATAATTCCTTTTTTAGCGTCCTAAAAATCTAAATTATTGAATGAATTCAGTGGGAATTTAGAATCAAGACGAGCATTTTCAAGCAAATACATGAGATTATAAGAGTTCACCTAATCAAGGACCGAAACGTTGAGGATTTAAAATAAAAACTTTAATTTACTTGAGTGTGAGTGGTTTAACTCAATAATTTTTAAGAAAAAAATAAAACCGACTTTAAAAAATTAAATGCAACAAATAAAATACACTAAAATGTATAAAATAATTATTATCTTATTTAGTTACAACTAAACGACGAAATATTAACATGAAATTACTTTTTGAAGTCGGTGCCAAACATATACCTTTTATGAATCGCACTCGACGGATCTTACTTAGTACGTTTGGAAGGTATGCTCGCTTATAGGTATATTTTGTTTGGAACCGACATCAAAAAGTAATTTCATGTTAATATTTCGTCGTTTAGTTGTAACTAAATAAGAAAATAATTATTTTATACCTTTTAGTGTACTTTATTTGTTGCATTTAATTTTTTGAAATCGGTTTTATTTTTTTCTTAAAAATTATTTGTATTTTTCTCTTTTTAGTGATGTTATTAATAGTGATCATATCATCAGAACTTGACCAAATTAATATGACACCATCCCTAAGATACCCCATTTCGAATAAAAAAGAATCATCGAAAACGATTCATAAACAAAGAAGTTAGGCCTAAACAAACCTACCAAAAAAGGTCTAATACCTATGAAAAAAAAATGGGACCAATAGGAAGGTAGACTGAACCCAATGCAAAATTTTTTTCAAAATCGGTTCCCAATTGGCGGAGATATGAGGTAACATAGGCACAAAAAAAAAATAATAATAAATAAATTCAGTCGAATAGATAACCTCCTCCTTTTTTGAAGTCGGTTAAAAAAGCCTTCAAAATTGTTAATAAAAACTACAAATGTAGAAGCAAGTGTTTATATTTACTTAGAGTATATATTTATCTCCAATTCCTCCGCAAAGGCATGTTATGTTTACAAATACATATATAAGTATATTTATTATAGAGAATTAAACAATACATTAATTTCAAGGTTAATTTCAACTGTAATTATGGGGTTTAAAATTAAATTTTTGACTAATGCTATTATTATTATAAAAGCTTTTAGATTAACAGTTGATATTTTAAATACCCAATGTTTTGTCCATAAAGCTGAAGTAGTCAATTATACATAATTGCTTGGCTTGTTTTTGTTGGGACTCGAATTTATAAATATATATTTATAAATGAATTCGTTAGAAACTATAGTTTTGAAGTTTTGATTTTCATCAACTGGCTTTTTAATTAGAGATGTTGTGCTTCTGTTATTTTTTCTCATGGGTTCTAATTCACAATTCGATGTAGGTAAATTCGTTTTGTTGTAATAGTGAACTGGTCACGTCACAAACGGGTATTTCAAAATTCATACCCCTCATCAACAGACCTGTGATAGATTCTTAAATTTTTAAACATTTTATAACTTGAGCATTTTTAATTTAATTTATACCGTTTCTAGTCTAAACAAATTGAGTCTTAATTCAATAATAACTTTATTTTTTTTGAAATTTGGCCAGCCCACATGCATAATACGCTCCAAATAAAGGTTTCATTTTTAAGTATAACTTAGATCAGGGGTATCTAACCTTTTGGATTACACGGGGCACATTTGAAGAAAAAGCAAATGTTTCGGGCCGCGGATAAAATATTATAATTCTATTGATATTTGTTATTCAAAAAAGATAGTTAATAATATAGAAATAAGAACTTTATTATTTTTTTAGCTCATAGTGAGCTTCTTATTTTACTTTACTTGAAAATAGCTTCTCTTATGTGTTAATACATACCTACATACTTAAAGAAAGTTATATTATGTATTAGTATTTGTTTATATTTTTTCCTGACTAGATAATTAATATAAAATTCTAATAAAGAAACAATATTCAATTTTTCTTTCAGATCGGTATCTAATTGTTGTTCTAGAACATTCAATCAGAAAGTTTGCAAGTAGAAAATTTATTTCTAATGAAAATGGAGTCCAAAATAGGCCAAAATGATGAATATTTTTTCGGAAATTTTGAAATCTAGTTCCAGATTTAAAATTAGAACTTTTATTTTTCGAAAACTTCACAATAGATTTTCAGATTTCTTATTTTAAAGAAAAAAATATGAGGGCAAATTGTTGTGTTTTCCAGTATCTACATATTAATCTCAATGTTTTAAGAAATTTTATGACTTTTTATTGGGCCACGGGCTGGACAATCTTGGTTTAAATCGAATAGGATTAAAGAAAGATATGAGGAATGATAATTTATTTTTTAAAAGGATCACAGATATAATAATCCATGACTATCCATTTTCTATTGACATGTAAGAACGTGCAAAGATCTAAAAGACAATCCTTACAAGTTTTAGTCCAGGAAAGAAATGATCAATTAATTGTGATTGTTCTAGAAAACCTCAATTCCTTGTCTCCTTGTATTAGAATGATATAACTATAGACTTGGCTTAGTGTTGTAGCATATAATTTGTTGAAATAATAAATATTTTAGAAAATGAAAATATGAGATGAAGAATCATTATTAAATATTCGAAACTTCGTTATTTTTTTATCTTATATAGTTGAGCTTATAATTTTACTTTTAGTGGATTTTATTCTTGAAAAGACCTTCGCGTATTGTACAAATCTACATTTATATTTCGAAAAAGAGAATAAATATATCTCAACATATAAATCTCAATGTTTTATGAAAGTTAATGATTTTATGTTGGGCCGCATGCGGCCCGCGGGCCAAGAGTTGGACAGCCCTGACTTCGATAATAAATTATTATAATACATTATGTTTATTACATGACTCTTTTGCATCAATATCTATAAAAAAATACCTCATTTGATGCAAACGATCGATAGATCCTTTTATAACAATTCGATTTTTTCCAAAACATTATGGCATTAGAACAAACTGTCTAAGACTATGAATCTTAAATTAAGTATTTTTTCATTTAGTTACTTTAAGGACTTATTCAAAATAGGTCCTTTTTAAAATTTTCATGCCTTTCAAATCTTGGTCAGAATGACTTCAACTCTAAAATAAGTTTTTAATGTTTCCAAATCACTTTGGATGAAAGAACAGATTCTTATTTAACTTAATAAATTGAACCTCTTTGAATATTATGGTTAAAAAATAAAAAGACACCAGCCTTCTTTTAAATTATTTATTTAATTTTTTTTACCATTTCATCATTTTTCTTTCATTCAGAAAGAGAAGGAAGGAAGGATTGAAAAGAAAAAGAATAAAAATATATAAACGATCTTTTATAAAATAGTTATTACGTGATAAGGAAGATAGATAGGTATCGCTTTATTTAAAAAAGAGACAATATTTAACACACAGGCCTCTTCTGACTTACTTATCTGTTGGTAAGAAAAAGATTTTAAACTTTTATAAACCATCGGATCATCGCTAGTCGTGCCATGAAGTGGGAATTCACTGAAAGAAAATTCATTTACAAGAATGCTTTTTTCTTAAAGAGAAATTACAGAAGTAATCAATCCTCTGTAGATATGACGCAAATAAACATATACATAAATATCAAATATACATTTTTATATAGTATATATATAATTAATTTGTTTGAGACTATTGTTTCGAAGGCTTGGCCTTCATCATCAGTCTTTTAATTTATAAAAATATTTTATCTATTTTTTTTCTCATGGAGTCAATTACCGATTGGATATTGAAAAGGCGTTGTCATAGCAGTGAAGTGGTTTAAATGTTATTTTTGGTCAAACTCATGTTACAAAAATTAATAATGTGATTTCCGATCCTCAAGCTGAAACTGTTGATGTTCCCCAGGGAAGTATTCTTGGACCTTTGTTGTTTGTTTTATGTATTAATGACATTTGTAAATGTATTGATGATGTTTTTATAAGTCTGTTTGCCGATGATACACTAATATCTGTGGAGGATCGTGATGTTGAGAGGGCTTGTCAGAGAATGAATGGAACCCTTAGGAAGTTGGAAGACTGGCTAAATATGAATAAACTATTTATAAATTGTACGAAATCTAAAGTAATGCATTTAGGATGGACTCTGGCTACACGCTCCATTATTTTATTTATTTATTATTTATTATCTATTGTTCCGATTACAGAGAAGCCATGCAAATTTTATATCCTGGACTCGGAGTACCTTCTTTTTTAGGGCATTACATGGATATTGCACTTCAATTTATTTTTATTTGTTTTATTTATTTTGCTCTATTTGTACTTGAGACGTTGCCCATATCTAGTGAGAGCACACCAAGATTTATGTACCATTTTATATTTCATATAATTTTGTATATTATGATAAAATCCATAACAACTCGGCCTGTGTACAATTTATTTATAAAATTAATTGTGTTGCTAATACTGTAAGATATAATTTTATAATTAACAACTTTGGATGGTTGAAAAAAAAAATTATTGTATTTTTACACGTGTGCTCTATCGCTTTTTTCAGCTCTTAGGAACTGATGATGGCATTATTGAATTAAAGCCGAAACGTTTTCCATAATTGGGAGCTTTTTATTCAGCAGATGCTACCCATTGGCTGAATCCCTCTCCATTACTTAATTATATACATATACAGCCATAAAATTGTATCAACATATATATTACAATATTACAAATTTTAATACTAAAGTTATAATAATTCTAAATAATTAACAATAGAAATTTTCAACTGTCCCTCTTAAGATATATCCACACTTGGTTCTTAAATCAGACTTGATGCATTTCTCACTTCAGCTGGTAAAGAATTAAATTTCTCAAGTCCTCTAAAATATAATGAATTTCTTGAGCTCTATTTCCTCACCCTCTCAATAAATATATCGTCTCTAATTCGCATCTCATGATCATGGATCTCGTTGACCAATGTGAAATTTAGATAGACTGGCAGCTGCCTATGATATAATTTATATACCAAACACATTGTCTGTAAAAATAAGAATTGTTTCACATTCATAAGCTCTACTAAATATTTCAGCATACTACTATTGATGTTTATCTGTCACAGCTTAAAATAATTCTCAAACATCTATTTTGTAAGAGCTGTAGCTTATCAAAATTATCCTGAGTACCAAAATATAAAATTGTAGGACAATAAGAGAAACTAGGACTAATTATAGTTCTATACAACTTAATTCTAGTGTTCATATTCAAATAATTACTCCACCAAAGTATTGCACTTTTCTGTTTACATTCATCAAGTATTCATCAAGTGTTCACTGTGAGTTCAACTTCGAGTCAACCACTACTTCGAGGGATTTTAAATGAATCCACATATTCCAAATTTATACCATTCAGATAGATTGGAGTTAACCCTTCTCCACCCACCCCTAAATGCATTACTTTAGATTTCGTACAATTTCGTACAATTGGAGGTCAGCAAGATACCCACCGAAGACGGACTTCGCACCTTATTAATCCATTTCATCTCGGATCTAATAGGCACCTTCTTGTGATTCTCTTAATAAATTCTAACCCTAAGTCATGATTCAATTTTCCAGCTCAAATTTTTGAAATCGCTATGATTTGTGGAAAGGTAACATGGCTTGAAAAAGTTTTCTGAGAAGCCCCCTTATAGTTTTTGTGAGGGTGCAGTGCAAACAAGCCAAGAATTTTTTTTAATATAATCGGTTGAGAAGGAGACTCACCTAAGGTTATGGGGGGGGGGGGAATATTGTAGAATTTTCTACTTTGAAGAAGGGTGCAAAAATAGATTTTTTTAAGATACTTAAACGAAATTAATTTTTACATCTCCATATAAAAACAAATATCATTTAAATACATATATGTATAATATTTAAAAACAAGACTGGGGAGGAGTCATACCCAAGGTCTTAGCGGGGGTTAGGGCACGGATGAACTTAGTCACGATACTGAATTCTGTATTTTAAAAATAGCTAACAAATCTTTTTTGAAGTCCGGATTCTAGTTATAGATTATGATATTCGCCAAATTACCATCACAAATGAACATCATTTAACCTTTTGACTTCTTAAGAAAGAAATCACTATTTTCAACTCTTCGGATTCTTGAATTTTCATCCAAACCTAAGTCTATATATACTCCTTCTTTGTTCGATTCAAGAGTTAATAATATAGACTTAACATGTTGCGTTTTTTTACATCCACATGATAAAAAAGTAAAAATTCAACACGATATCTAACGAAAACAGGAAATAAATTAAATATTTTCATTACTGTTAAACGCATATAAAATTTTAAAAGATCTGCATATCTTAAATGATCACGTTTCAGGCAACTATTTTCATTTTTTGTATATTTATATTTAAAACTTATTCTAACACCTAACATATAATTTAAAAATTAGCGACGCTAGAAGATCAATATAATATAAATGTGTTAAATATTGTCGTTTCAATTTGAATATTGAAATTCTTTGCTGATAAGTGAAGACGTCAATTTCTCTCGTCTATTATCAAATAAATACCATTCTGTAAATTTGAAATTAACTTAGACATATTATATAAATTATAGATGTATGAAACGTTTAACGTTTAATGATGAGGTAATGGGACGAATCGAATTAATTGATAAACATCGTGAATTTCATACAAAACTTCCTTATTACAAGCCCTCTACCAATTATTTCAAGAAGAAAACAATAAAAAAGGTCAACATTTTTTGCTTATTTAAAAGATATTACCTGGAGTCACCGAGCGGTGCTCGGTAACTTTTTCCTTCAGTTAAAAGCTTTATTTTAATTTTATTTTTAATTTAAAATTCTGATAAAAAGGTCGATTTTTATTTGAGAGCCGTTTTCAAATTAAATAAACTACAACAGATCGTTGCTAAACTTTATCCAAATTCATTTGAAATATTAATATGTTTATTCCTTTATTATTAATCTGATATCACTGGCAATTTGCAGTCCATGTTAACGTTAATTCAAAAATAACGATCGATTCTCATCTAATACTTGAAGAATAACAATTTTACTTTAGATTTTTGACGATTCGATTATTAATTGCAACCATTACTGAAGACATGGAGGAATCGACTTAAAATAAAAAATAACGATCGATTCTTATCTATTACTAGAGGAAAAATCTATTGCATTCCATTTTTGATGTTTTGGCTATTAATGGCAGGGGGAGGTGTAGGGTCAAAAAATGAAAATCTTGGACATTTACCAAACTCAACCACATTTTGTATACATAATCAGAGGGACCCCAGAAGTATAAAAATGCAAAAACTAACCCCCACCCCCCTACATGATTATAAATAATTTTAAGGGCCAGGTTGTATGGTAAAGTCAAGTGGATGGCCACACCAGAACACGTCAGCTTATTTTCCAGTATCAAATCTTAGAACAAATATAATTTAAAATTTTAATTCATGACTGATGGTGAACTATAGGTACATTAAAAAGTGAATCAGTGTAAAAATTTCTTGAATAAGTTGTTCCTTCTGTGTGTTGCATTGTGGTGCGTTTTTGTTAACCAAAAATTTTATGTAATCTTTAATAAATGTTCTGATGAGCTCAAACATTGGCGAAACTAGTAAAAATAAACATTATAAGATGAAAATGTCTTCAAGTTTATTTATTTTTATTTTTGCTTAATATACGGAGTTAAACCAAAAAAAAAAATATCATAAATTAATAAAATTTAAAAATAATGAAGTTTTCTTACCTTAGGATCATCACTCTGTTGGATTAAAACATGTCCTTTAAGACCCACAATATATAATATAATCATTTTTATTCATCCAATTGTTAACGCTCACGTAATGCTGTCGACAGAGAGCGCTGATGCCGTCGATATATTTGTAGCAAATTTGAAATATAATTCTAATTTGAACTCGAATTTTGAAATGAAAGACTCCAATTGATTTTAAATTAAGAAACATTAAATATATTGAGAATTATTTCTCTCCCTCTCACTACTCAAAAATAATATAATTCTCCTCCTCACACGATCCCACTTATTTAAATAAATCTATTTCCACACAAAAAATATCACAATGCTGTAGATTATAGAAAAAAAAATACTTCCAGATTCATATCTAGAGCCTCATTTCTGTAGCTGTGTCAGGACGAAAATGAGGCGAAACTTTTAAGAGACTATGTATTTTCGGGAGTTTACAGGTATACCTACATTTGGAGAGTGGTTTTTTAAGAGGAATAAAATTTTCGGACCGAGACGCCGCCTGTCAGGTCACCAGCCCGGCGGGCCGAGCTTTGAGGGCGTGCCGAAGGCACGCACGAAAAGCTGGTGCTTTTAATAAGAAAGTTTAAAAAATTCAATTTATTTACTTCTTCAATGACATGCAGCTTCCATTTGAATATACAAAGGCCACCATCTTTTTTTTACGACTTACGCAAAAATATTAGTTTTTCTAATATAACTATACTTACCATAAATATGATTTAGTATTTCGATGGAGATATATTATTTTATAATTCTGTAAAAATTTCAAACAGTATTTTTCGTGAAAGCTTCAAAATTATTTCCAACATCTATAACTTTGTTATCATTCTATCTTATAACTAATATTTGATTAGGTGGTTAAATCAAATCTATAAATATAAAAAAAATTTATTTTTTCTTCCAGGTGACATTTATTTGCTCTTGACGGAGACAATAAAAGAGTGTGTCTTCTGCTGGAATTATAAATTTTATTTATTTATAACGAGACTATAGTTTCGAGGGCTTTGCCCTCTTCATTACAATGTATTCACAGGAATTAATTTATGAATCAATTTAATTTATTTGCTCGTTATTGCTTTAAAATGGCTTTGATTATCTTATTTTCAATTCTATTCATATATTTTCAATTGAATAAAATTTATCAATACTTGATATCACTTTCATCACTAATTTCTCTAAGATATATTGTCAAGACCAAGTAAAACACATCTAGACATTGTTAAAAATTAGTTAAAATTAATTTTATTAAGGACATATCTTAAATAATATTTAAAAAAAAATTGAATGCAAGTCAAATTTTCATGTGAATTCCATAATTCGGCCCTCGTATCCTGCCTGCGACACCCGACAAATATCTCGCAGACCCCTAAGAAACTGCAGACCACAATTTGAGAACTACTAGTTTAGATAAAATGCAACTCAGTGTTTGCATCAAACCCGTCTTCGAGATCAATACTCTCTTTGCTAAAACATTAAAAGGGCTTTTAAAGAATAAAATAAAGATTCACGGTCACAAAACTGGACTTTTTTGTTAATTTTCTTAATTCATTGATTAAAAACAAGTTCATTACGCTAAGACTGAATATTATTATTGAAACAAAACTCTATTGAAAACTGAATAAACTGTCTAAAATTGCAAGAGTATTTACTTGATCACGATATGCAATGGAATACAAGGCAGACTCGACTTGTATAATTCATTTCTATCTGGATTTTCATTTTTTATTTACTTCTGACATGATGCTTTGAAAGGGATAAGCTCTCCAACAAGTATCAACTATATACAAGAGGTAACTCAACTTTAAAATATCATCCGATAGATTTATTCGTGATCTTGGCTCAAATTCCTTCTTTTACCTCGAGCATTTATTAAAACACTAATAGCGTTACACCATCCAATCCATTACTACACCTATATAAATAAATAGGGGACTTGCATAATTTTTAATATCTAGGCTATTAAGAAAAAATGGTATCTGGCCCATTGACCAACAGCTAATATTAGAATAATCATCGACCAAATTTTGAGTATTTAGCCAGCAAATGGGCAATTATTAGTAAAATTTCGTGAAATATTGAAAAATTTTCATTACCACGTATATAGTCAGAGCTTATGCTATTGCGATGTGCAGTTTATAAATATGCCATTTCACTGTGCAGGAGCATCTTCATTATTATGAAGAAAATTCTCCGGATTTAATATATAAAGTCGTGCGGATCGTAAAATTAACAAATGTTTTATGAATAAGAAAAACGTTGTAAAATGACACGATTGCTCATTTCATTAACTAATATTACAATATATGTGCAATGTAGATACACAAGCCCAGTAAGAGACTACTTTTCATTTTTAATCGACTTCAAAAAAAAGGAGGTGGTGTTATAAAAAGAAGATGGCAAGCTGAATTTTGGATAATATAAAACTAATTGAGTAAAAATCCAGTCTTTCATCAACCGCTCTTCGTGAGCCTATGATGAAAAAAAAACAGAAACACAAACATAGATCAAATACCTAAGAATATACAAAAATTGGGTAACTATATACTGAATACACATATTTCAAATTCATTTTTCAAATATCATTTATCTATAAAACTTGTGTTGATTCGCTTAGTCAGTATTTTTCACTTGAAGTTTAAGGTCACAATGAATTAACTTTTCATTTTTAAATTTTATTCATTTTTATTATTATGACAAAGCTTTTATGAACTCATTCTGTTAGTACGTAGATATATATGTCGGTTTGTATAATTAGACAAATCTTGTAATCGAAATTTCGACCAGAGTTCCCGAATAGTTTGTGCTCTGAAACCTGAATACTAAAGAAATGACCATTCTAGATTGCAATGAAGTTAAAATCATTACTGATAACCATTATGAAGACATGGAGAAATGGAGGTAAATTCAAAAATAATCATCTCTTCTCACCTAATACTGAGGAAAATTATTCTACTTTGAATTTTTGAAGATTCGATCATTAATAGTAAATCATTGCTTAAGATATGGAACAAGGCGAGTTTTGAATCTATTTAATTACCAGTTCCGTAGCTGGACATGTGCAACGGATGCACCAGCACAGGACCAAGACTATAAAGGGGCTGTGAAAAAGCCCTCAAGTTAAAAATTGCGTAATAAAAATGGTAACAAATTAAATTGCTGAATACTATAATATAAAAATTAAGTTCTTACAAAAAAGGCAATAAAATACTTGATTTACATTATTTATTGCTTGTGTCTAATATCTTTTTGAAAAAAAATTTAGGCTACCTATATATAGTGACAATAATAAAGTAATATCTAAAATCAAAATACAATCTTTCATTTCAATAAAGTGGATTCGAAAAATTGATTACAAGATTTGAAAATCAAAAAGTGTTGTACATAAGCCCTTAATGAACTTTTTATTGTTTTTTTGAAATTGTTTGCACTCTTTAGCTGGTGATTAATATATATATATATATATATATACATATATTAGTGGCGTGCGGTCCAGTGATGCTTTGGATGCAGCGAATTACTAAAATTTCAAACATTTAGTTTATTTTCATAAATATATAAGGTCGACTTCAAAATTTCAGGAGAATCTTTAAATTTTAAAATTATTATCCGTTATTTCATATATTTCTATAGAAAACATTTTTTGATTTGAAAAATATGTACCTATATTACCATAGTTCTCGAAATGAAATAAAATTGTTTCATAGTTTCAAGGGGCAATTGAAATGAAAGATTTTCCTAAAAGGATTTGGATAGAAGGTTTGTTGTCCCTGAGTGGAAGATATATAATCGAATATATTCGATTATATTCCATTATAATACACTATATATTCCATTATATTGGATTATATTTCATTATATTCGATTATATTTCATTATATTCGATTATATTCCATTATATTTGATCATAATCCATTATATTCCAATATATTTGATTATATTCCATTATATTCGATAATATTCCATTATATTCAATTATATACCATTATATTACATTATAATCCATTATATTCCATAATATTCAATTATATTCGATTATATTTGATTATATTTGATTATATTCCATTATATTCCATTATATTCAATTATATACCATTAAATTTCATTATATTACATTATATTCCATTATATTCCATTATAATCCATTTTTTAACTTTATAATCCATTATATTCCATTATAGTCCATTATATTACTTAATATTCCATTATATTCTATTCTATTTGATTATATTCCATTATAATCCATTATATTACATTATATTACATTTTATTTCATTATATTCAATTATATTCAATTATATACCATTAAATTTCATTATATTACATTATATTCCATTATAATCCATTTTATTAATTTATAATCCATTATATTCCATTATAATCCATTTTATTAATTAATAATCCATTATAATCCATTATATTCTATTCTATTTGATTATATTGCATTATATTCGATTATATTCCATTATAATCCATTATATTACATTATATTACATTATATTACATTATATTACATTTTATTACATTTTAATCCATTATATTCCATAATATTCCATTATACTCTATTATATACAATAAGTGCAAAGGAAAAAAATAGTTTGGGTACAAAACGCAAAATAGAACAAAGGAGGTTGTTGAGACGAGATAAGAACGTTGACCAACAAATTATAAACGTATTAAATAAGGAAATCTCTAAAGCAATAAGAAAGGACATAAGAAATTATAAAAACCAAACCATCACAAAAACCATTGAAAACAACAAATGAGGAATAAAGTTACAAATGGAAAAAAAGAAATTTTCAAACTTAAAGATGAAACTGGCAAAATAACAACAAACAGAGAAAAACTATTACATATTGTGGAAAGATTTTATGAAATGTTGTACACCAACAAATCCAGTCTAGACTCAGCAAAGTATTTGCATAAGAAGGTCCAAAATCAAGGCTCTGAAGATATTTCTGAAATTTCGCTAGACGAAATCCGAAATGCTCTAGGGCAGTGGTTCTTAACCTTTTTAAACTGCGACCCAAATTTGAGAAATATGTTCATGTCGCGACCCCCCCCCCCCCGTCAAAAAAATAATTACATTTTTTTAGAAGGTACTTGAGAAATGTTCTTCAATTTTCAATGATGACTTTTTTTAACTCACATATAATATTATTTTGAAACAATTAAGATAACCAAAGGTACTTTTCGATCTAAGGAAAATTTAATGAAAAAGAGCGTGTTTTTCATATTTTCATTTTTTATACTATTGAATAAATCAAAATATATTTTTCAACTTATAATAATAAGTAACATGTTTGATTAACGACTCTGCGCGACCCAAAGAATATGCTTTGCGACCCAATTTTGGGTCGCGACCCATAGGTTAAGAACCACTGCTCTAGGGAGTATGAAAAATAACAAAGCCCCAGGAGAGGATGGCATAGTTACAGAAGCTTTAAAAATAGATGGACCACTACTCATCATGCAGATCCAAAGCTTTTCAATCTGTGTCTTAGCAACCAACAAATTCCAGTAAAATGGAACAATTCGCTAATGATTCTTCTACATAAGAAGGGTAACGTAACAGACCTGGAAAATTATAGACCAATTAGTCTTCTGAACCACCTCTACAAGCTCTACACCCGAATAATAACAACTAGGTTAGAGACTAAGTTGGATTTTTACCAGCCTAGAGAACAAGCCGGTTTCCGTCGTGGATATGGTACCAACGATCATCTGCAAAGCCTGAAAACATTAATAGAAAAAACCATAGAATACAATCGTCCCTTAGCACTTGTGTTTGTAGATTTTAAAAAGGCATTTGATACTGTAGAGTTACCATCTATTCTAACAGCACAACAATAATGTAGAATCGATCATCGTTATTGTGACATTATCAAGAACATCTACGAAAATGCCACAACAACCGTAAATCTGCATTCAACAACAAATAAGATAAACATCAAAAGAGGAGTTAGGCAGGGTAACACAATGTCACCAAAGCTGTTCACCACTGTACTTGAGCATGGGTACAAAATGTTGTCATGGCAAGAGAAAGGAATAACTATCGATGGAGAGAGGCTTAGTCACTTACGCTTCGCGGACGATATTATCATCATATCAGATAATTTAGGGGACGCAAAAAACATGGTCCAAGAGCTCGAGAATGTGTCTCGAAAAATAGGATTGATGATAAACTTTCAAAAAACAAAGATGATGACAAATATGGTCTTCAGCGAGAAAATCCACATTGAGGATCAGGTTATAGAAGTGATGGAAAAATATGTTTATCTAGGCCATGAGATAAGAATAGGTCGAGATAACCAGACCTGCGAAATGTTAAGAAGAATCACTCTGGGATGGGCAGCCTATGGGAAATTGAAAGATATTTTTAAGGTAGATATTCCAACAACGTTGAAGCGGAAAGCCTTCAACCAGTGCGTCTTGCCAATTTTGACTTATGGAGCAGAGACTTTGACTCTCACAAAAATATCATCGGAAAAACTGCGAGTAACACAAAGGCGAATGGAAAGATCAATGCTTGGTTTGACCTTAAAAGACCGCGTAAGAAATGATGAGATCCGTAGACGAACTGGAGTAGACGACATCATTGAACGCATTGCAAAACAAAAGTGGAGATGGACTGGACATATCGCTAGAATGGAGGATGGCAGATGGACAAAGAAACTCCTTGAATGGAGGCCAAGGGAGGATAAGCGAAGCTGAGGTAGACCTCCCACACGATGGACAGACGATATAAGAAGAATATCGACAAACTGGATAAAAGTTGCAAAAGATCGAGAAAACTGGAGACATTTGGAGGAGGCATATGTTCAGCAGTGGACAAGAAATAGGGCTGATTGAAGATGATGATGATGACTCTATTATATATCTTCCAGTTCAAGCATGTCAAAGAAAAGTCCAGATGAGTTTTAGTCGAATAAAAATTAGTCTCGCTGAGGAACTATTTAAATAGAAATTATAGAAAAAAGGAATAAATAAAGATGATTCGAGAATTTTTGGACTAATCCATTTCTAAGAACTCTCAATATATAAGATCGGAAATAACTAAGAGTGGGAGAGGTGCGTGGTTTTGAGGCCGGGGGTGGAGGTGGGGTTCGGGGGAGGGGGGGGGTAGATCCAGGGGGCGTGTACTATATATATTTAGTTCTGAATCCAAATAAAAATCGACCTTTTTATCGGAATTTTAAATTAAAAATAATATTATTAAATAGCTTTTAACTGAAGCAAAAAGTTACCTAGCATCGCTCGGTTGCCAGGTACTATATACATATATAAATATATATATAAGAATTGGTCGTTTAATATAATAAGATTAGGAGAAATTTAAGATTTTCTTTTAGAACTGGCTGATTTATTGAAGATGGTCGATTTCCATCACATAAGTCATCACAAGAATTAATTATGACTCTTACCCTCACTCACACAAAGGAGTATCCGTTTGGGGCGAAGGTCCCAAAATTTATTTTTTGAAAATCTAATGTTAAATTTGAAAAATAACGAAAATGTCGCTGAAATTTGCAAAAAATAGCGTAGATTAAATTAAAATTTCAAAAAATGAAGGCACAGCGGTCCCCTGCTTGAAAAGTCACCAGTGTATATATTTTTCTAATTCAATTAATTTAATTTATATCTCATTAATAGTTTTAAGGGGATCGGTAGCGCAATCGGTTAAATTACCAACTTTTCTAATCCGATTAGGAGAACATCAACCTAGACTTCATCAGTTCGATCCCAGCAAGAAGTAAAGTGAATTTATTTGAAAATAATAAATAACCGGCCCCTCGGCTCCAGAAACTGACAATCTTTGGTTCTACAAAACCTCGCGCATGCGCAGGTCAAAATTTCGTAACAAACAACCATGAATCGTGAGAGGCAAAAACAACATTACTCCAGGTGGTAACCAATCCACCCACCCTCGAGTGGCAACCGGGCATTCAGATTCTGGGGGACCCGGACCATCACGAAATCAAGGAAGAAACAATGGAAGAATAACACCAAATATCCATACATACCTGGGCACCTTTAACATCAACAAACTCATCCGGCCAGGAAAAATTACCTGACCATGGAACTCGATAACACGTTCCGGAAAAAGATAGAGGCGTGGAAGGTCCAAACAGAAAGAAACATCAAGCTTTGCGTGATCCCAAGGGTCCAAACGCAACAAATAATAATAATTAATAGTTTTAAATCCAAAGCTCGATCCATTGCACATTAATCATAAATACATTAAAAAGTAGTTGATAATGATGAAAAATTATAAATCAACCGAAGATTTCATTAAAGGCAACAAATTGTTAATTGGTATAAAATAGTATTTAACTTCTTGAATGATTGAAAGAGAGAATGAATGAATTTCCACTATTATCTCATGGAAGAAAAATAAATTATAGTATTTAAAAGTAATTAAATATTAAACGGTGGTTTTAATTTAAACTAAATATTAATGTTAAACTGGCAAAAAAAAATTAATTTAACGAAACATTTTTCTAAAACCGATTTCAAAAGTGAAAAAGAATAATTAGTTAATTCGATACATAGGTACATAACTTTCTAAGAATTTCGTTAAATTTCAAAACCCAAAAGAAATCGTTAAGAGTAGGTACACAAGATAAATTATAGATCATTAATGATATTTCGTTTTAAAACTCAGCATGAGCACTTTGTTTTTTTCACTAGATATTTCAAATGTATATTCTCAGTCCGAGGCGAAACCAGGAACAAGTCGAATTTGTCGTAAAATAGTATCTCTATTATATTTAATAAATATAAACTTGTTTTAGTAATGAAGTGAAAAGGTGGAAGGAAATTCGGAGGGGTAAAACAGAGAAAAATAATTATCATAAGTCTTGGAATAATTTTCATTTTTTCCCTCCAATGTATGCCTCAAGAAATTTTATAATGGAAAATAAAATTACGCTTTAAGCGTGTTAAAATATATCAGAGTTCATTTGATTCTTTTGAAAAAGTACAAACTATTATATTGGTGTTTTTTATCCTAGTCGTCCACTGGAAGCGACAACGCGCTACCCTATGCAGCATTAGCATATGCAGAATTAGTTCGTCCTCTGCTAGAGTCTTTGCGCTACAGAGTCAGTCTGGGTCGGGCATTTTCATTTGCTTTTAGCCCTCTCATTAAATGAAATAAATACAAAAAAAGGATAAAAGAGTGGGTGAATAATAATTTAGCTAAAAAATAAGGTATGGTGCTTACAGAGATCTCCAGAAAATCCAAGAACACCATTTCTCAAAATGACAGTTCACATTTAGCCCTTGATTAACCTCTTATTCCTCTATCATTCAAGTTGAGAAACATTTTTTAATGTATTGAAGGGAAAATAAATAATTAATGAAATGTGAAATTTAAATTAATTTTGATTGTTTGATTAAATTTGATTCCCTTTGCAAATAATCAAATATCATGTTACATAATTATTAAATTAATTAATTTATATATTTGAATTGTTAAATGATATATTATTAAATTTAAAAATAATTCATAGATAATTAATAATTTTAATATTAATGGGAGAGGCGACAATGGGTCAGTGGTCAGAGTGTCGGGCATCTGTCCTGAAGTATGATGGTTCGAGACTGAGTCTCGGCTGATATTTATAGCCACCTCCTCTTTGAAAGCATTGGCAAACTACCAAGAGTATAATTGCCTCGTCAACCTCTCCAAACTAGCCGTCCGGAACCGGCATTAAAAAGTAGGTCCCATATATCTGTGTAAAATAGCTAAACACACTCAGCACAGGTATATGTGGAGAGGTGCCGAAACGTCAGGGAGACTAGAATATGAATGGGAGCCTGACAAAGAGGAAATTGTGATTTACTAAAAAATTAACCATAAGAAAGAAAATTTTCTTTTCATTGGCTTCAGCCACTAGTGAATAAATTAAAATAATTCCACAACTTCATAGTTAAATTTCTCATATGGTACAGCGCCTCTTTCTGGTTCAATAATTTTTTCGTTAAAAAACTAAATTCATTAGGTTATCATTCTCCATTTTGTCGCGCTACACAGGCCGAAAAAACAATCTGAATTGAATCTTTTGCTATGCAGCGCGACAACTCGCTATGTCGCGCTATAGACCCCTTCCAGTTGACGAGCTCCCATACATATACACATGTTTGATTCGTGCAGGGCTTTGCAGCTAGATTTTGCTCATTGTAGCGCTGCATAGCGTAGCGTTTCGTCGCTTCCAGTGGACGACCGGCTTTAGGGATTTTTTTAATACGAGGATAAGTCAAAAATTACCTACACTTTTCGTTCTACAACTTTATTAAACTAAGATAGGAGGCGGCCGCATGCGCATGCGTTTAGTTGGCGCGTCTGTGGTCACGTGTGCGGAATTTAATCACGATATCGTCAGTTGTCGTCTAGCTACAACAGCATAAGCATGTCAGCTCCGCTATCAGATTGCACCAAAGAGGAGCAACGAGGAGTGGTCAGAGGGTGTGAAAGGTGCTGAAATTGGGAAGCTTGTGGCTCGCTGGACCAAGTGCATTGCTAAAGGTGGAGACTATATCGAAAAATAATGTATCTGTTGTACACCTGTCTTAGTTTAATAAAGTTGTAGAACGAAAAGTGTAAGTAATTTTTGACTTATCCTCGTGCATCATTCTAGATATTTTATTTTGAATTATAGAGAGAATATTTGATTGATATTTAAATGAACATCAATAGTTTAATAGGAATAAAACCTTGACACAGAAATAATTTCCGATGAATACCCAAATTTAGAGAAGTTAGGAGACCGTTTGTTATTCATGGTTTGTATAGGACAATCCCTTCTAACTCTAAACAATGAAATTCTTTTATCATTGGAAATTAAGAATGCCATTTTGTATATGCAATTATCTCCTCTTCTATACTTGATTATAATAAAGTGATTTCACTGATTATTTCCGGTTAGAGCACACGTGGTAAAATTAGTTAGTTAATATAATTAGAAGATGATTGATGATACGAGAGAAACAAAAATTTGCCACTAATGGCTTATGGAGTGTGATTCAAGAAAATAGACTCAGAACCAACTACTGAAATTTGTTAATCTTTCCCTTCTTCTTTGGACCATATGCATATAGGTCATAGGGATTGCATTTTCGTGGTTAAGTTCTTCTCACATCAGTTTGATTAAAAACAAACTTAATACAAATGTTTAGCTTATTAATAAAAACGTTTGTGTCAAATTTTTACACATTACCTGGAATAATTCAAGCTTGCCAAATTTTTTTTATAATTTCCGCATTTTTCTTATATCATTGACTTAATTAGTGTGTTCAAAATCTAATTACTTTTTCCTGAATGAATTAAATTCATTTTGGTAATAGAAACTGAACTTCCGTGTGTGACACAGAAAATTATGTTTTAGGATTATTTTTCTTCATAATTTAGCCATTTTTATAAACATAAATATCCAAAATTTTAAATATTTTGATTTAATTAAATTCCCGAACCATCAAGTGAATATGAGTAATTTTAATTTAAAACACGGAGAAAAATTTACTTGTCCGCACGCAACCGAAGGGGTGCATACCATATACTTGGTCAAACTCCCCGTTTTAATGATAAACTTGCAATTCCATGGAAGTAACGTGTTCTCCTTGCTATTAAATTGAGAAATTTTGAATTCGAAAACAAAAATCTATTGAGTCCACAATTGACATTTGAATTGTTTAGAAATACTTTTGAGAATTTCGATACGATTTGCATTCATGAATTTGATTTTGAATATAATAAATATATTCATCAAATAGTTACAATTGATGTAGTCGATGAAGTAATCAACATTCTGCGCTTACAACATTAATCATGATCTCTTTGTCTGTTATATTTTTTTCTTTAATTATTAAATATTATTATTTACAAAATGATATAAAAAAATATTTTCTGATGATTTCAAAATCTTTGAATTTTATTAAACTGCAAAGATTATATGTAAATTATTTCCGATTACTATAATTTCGTACTATAATTTCACAGTTTAATGTCGCACAGAAACATATTTATTAAAAGAAAAATACCTAACATTTATAAGCTTTTTTCTTGGATGAAGATTATACCTGTCAATCAAAAACAAATTTTATCAATAATTATCTATAGCCATTTTGGAGAGCAGCTTATAAATTGCTAATAAATATCATTTCAACATTTCAATAAAAAGTGTATGTAATAGTCGACTTTAAAACGGACTACGTTTTAATATAAATTAGACTGCGATTGGAATCCTTTTATTTACCGATATAAAATAAATAATATTTCCTTTTATACTAATACAATTTGGGATTTGGCTTTCACTGGTTTGCAATTTGGGAGTCATGATAAATATTAGATAAATACGACATAATTATCGATAAATTTGACTTTTAAATCCTTAAAAATTTGTAAATCCGGTATTTTATTTTTTTAGAAAAGTCAAACTTGCATTCTGGGCAGTTAGCATAACCTAGAGACGATATCTTCCAATATATAGGTAGATATAAACTTAGTTAAAAAAATTTACTCAACTTATTTATTTGTTTATTTATTTATTTATTTATTTCAACGGCATGTGCCTTTAAAAACATTACAAAAAGTAATACAAAAGAAACACTACTTAGTAAAAAGTAGAAAAAAAACAATGAAGTTAAACATACAAATAATAAACAATAATACAGTGTAAATCAGATATAATAATTATGATAGTGAGTATTTAAATATATGAAAGTGTGTTTATTTTTATAATTCTAGACATTCTGTTGGTATCTATAGTAAAATTCAAAACGCATGTTTTTTGGGAAAGGACGTTATAAGCGATGCTTAATCTATAAATAGGGTTGGTTTCGGAATGACGTGTAAATGGAACTGGTGGATAGAATGGTTGATTCTGTCGTAGTGGGTACGAAGGATTGTTCAGTGGAAAAAGAATTTTAAAAGTGAATAAGTTGTTGTAAATTATAATTAAAACTATTCAATTTTTTACCTAGCATAATCTTTATGTCGGAAGTTTTCGTCTTTAGAGTTGAGTCTATTGCCTGGAATCCAACTTTGGAAACCTACTTAATAATTTATATTTAAAATTTTTTTTTAGCTTTATATTATGTTTCACCTAGAACCTAACTCCCTTAACAAAATTAAAACATAATATCTATTCATATCTATAATTTGCACTTAAAGTCCCACGTAATGTAAACTCAATATATTTGCACTAAATTTTCTCTTTGGAGAAAGACGGACTGGTAGAATTTTCAGCTGAAAGTAATGGAAGGCAGCCCAAGGGTAGTGAAGAAAGAAAAAATTATCACGTATCCAAAAAAGGTGTAATTTATTGGATTTTCATTTCTTTCTTTCTTTTCTTCTTTCCTTTCAAACACTGATGAGGAGAGGGGAAGGAAGCATCTTGTTTGTTCCCTTCATTGACACTTTGAAACCCTGAAGAAGGAGGGAAGAATCATTCGAAATGTCAGTTTGAAAGAAGAGGAGTATAGAAAGAATGGAATGAAAATCCAATAAATTACACATTATTAACAGACTTCAAAAAAAGGAGGAGGGTATCAATTCAACGGAATGTCTTTTTTTTGGATATGTGATAAAGTTTTCTTTCTTCACTACCACTAGGCTGCCTTTAAACTTAATATTTTGGTAGAAATATAATATATACTTCTATGTCGTTAGATTTGTTAAAAAATACAATCTTTTTTATAAATTCAAAAACTCACTTTTGATTTAAAAATTATTTTAAGTTTAATTTAATTTCCCATACATTGAAACATATTTCCCCATAATACTAAACTTTATAATTTATGCTTCTTTCGTAAATATTAAAAATAAAATATAAAGAAGAAATATATTTCTTAAGAAATCCTATCAATGATGTGTTCGAGAAAAACTATGATAGTGATAAATTTCAAATAGATTTCAATAGGTTGTAAAAAAAATTATTTCCATGATTGAGAAGACTAAACTTTCGCTCTTTGCCTTATTTTTCCACATTTCAATAAATATTATGGCACAATTTCTTTCATGTTGTTTAATTACAATCTTATTAGGAAAAAATCGATTAGTATTTTTTCTACAGAGAACTATAAGAAAATAGTGATAAATTATTCTAGAATAAAATTAATAAATTAGTATAATTTTAGAAAATATAAGAAAATTGATTGGCATGTTGTTGTAAAGAAAGAAGCAAATCTAGCATAAAAAAACTTTAGTTGGACAAGGTTATTTATCTTAATAAAGTGGATTATTAAATCAATTCATATATGACTCAGTATTTTCAATAGACATTGTGAAATTTGTATAGTAGTTTTATGAATTGTTACTCTCAATGAAATAATCTCAAAGAATCCGACTGGACTTGACTATAAATCAATTTATTTAATTTCGCATTAAATGATTGGATAAGTATTTTGTGGTTAATGAGATGTTTATATATAGTAGTCTTGTAAGAGAGTAAAAATTCTGGATAATAATTAAGTATAATGCAATTTAAATTTTAGAAAGTATTAAGCTAAGAATCTATTGAAAATATAAATTGGATTTTAAAGTGTTTTTTTTATTTTAATGATGATGCGTAGTGGTACAACAAGAAGGTGTAATCTCTAAAGTCTGAGTCGTGAAAAGAAGAAGGAGAAGAGGAAGATATTGGATTAGGTTGACGAAGGTACCTATGGATGCGGACCTTTGAGCTTGTAAATGAGGTAGTTTTTTTATAGGTACCTATAAGAGACCCTAGTGTTTCTTGAAAAAAAATCCACTATTTTATAGGTAGTTGAAAATTTGCAAGTATAACCAATCGTAAAGTGATGAGATCCTCTCGTTATTCATCGAATTTAGGGAACGTGGTGTTGGTTTATAGTGAAACATTATTAAAATTATATTAGGTTGGAGTTGTTGGTGTTTCACAAGAAGAAAATTAAAATACAAAGATTTTTTAATATTACTTTATATATTTCAAGCTCTTAACTCATCTCCAGGAGAACATTGACTGATTGTCAGTCAATGTTGCTTTCTTAAACCAATCATCGGGAGAACATTGACTAACACTCAGTCAATCACAATCCGTCAATGTTCTCCTGATGATGAGTTAAGAGCTCGAAATATATAGAGTAATATTAAAAAACTCTTTGTATTTTAATTTTCTCCTTGTGAGACACCACCAACTCCAACCTAATATAACTCTCGTTATTCTGTCAAATAATACGGCAAACTTGCCCCAAGAGTTTGATGAAGTGGTAGAGCTAAAGAAATAAAATGAGTTGAGATGCGAGCAAAAACAAGGACGGAAGAGCTCGTAAGGTCATCGGAGATGTAGATGCTGATGTCCATAGATAGGTTAAACACTATGGGACAAAATAAGGACACTTGGTATTATAAAAGAGTGTGAGATCCAAAATATCGTTAAATGGGCAAAAGAAGCCGTCGGTGTTGGAACAACATGTGGATAGATAGATGTTAAGGAGTAAATTTGCATGAATTATTATTAATTCCATATATGAGCCGTTTATTTTGAAAGTGGCGTAAATCTAATTTTGAAAAAAATGAGTCAGTGTCAGTTAGACATATAGATGTCTTCTTTTCATATTTATAATATCTCACTCAATGGAGTACACAATATCCTCATGAATTGGTCAAAATAAAAGTGTCGAAATATATATAAAAATATAATTATGTATTTAGGGCCGTCGTGGCCTTTTGAGGAGCCGGGTTCAAAGATTTTGCGGGTCCTAAATACACATTCAAATCCTACACTAAAATTTTACAACGAGGAATTAATTCACAAAGAGAAACAAAGAGGTTGTCCTCTGCTTGATGCAAATAAACATACACACATATATATCAAGATGATATATCTGTATATATATTATTTATTTGTTTGAGACTATAGTTTCGAAGACTTGGTCTTGGTCTTGTTTCTCTTTGTGAATCAACAACTCTGCTACTCTCGGCAAAACAAAAACTTTTCAATTAAATCGAGGAATTAATTATTTACAAATGCTCGTTAAATATTATATATTTTTTATAAGAACAATATTAAATTCCCACGCGTCGAGAGATTGACTATCGCTCAGCATCGAAGACCGTAGCAATTCAATAGCCTGATAAGTTTTTGTAAAACATATGAACCGCAAGACGGTAACTGACACACAACGACTAAGAAATGTCAGGCGTTGCTATGCCCAGTTCCTATGCAAGTTTGTAGGAGCTGTGCGACTCTTCGACAGACTTCCAAAAATTGGGGAGTCTTATCTCTATTTTTTAAGCAGTTTTTTAAACAAATCTAAGTAATATAAGTAATAAGTAATAAGAGAAACAAAGAGATTGTCCTCTGCTTGATGCAAATAAACATACACACACATATATATATATTATTTATTTGTTTGAGACTATAGTTTCGAACACTTGGTCTTCATCATCAGTCTTTTAAAAAAAAAACAACATTTATAATTAAAAAAGACTGATGATGAAGACCAAGTCTTCGAAACTATAGTCTCAAACAAAAAATAATATATATATATATATATACAGATATATTATCTCGATATATATGTGTGTATGTTTATTTGCATCAAGCAGAGGACAACCTATTTGTTTCTCTTTGTGAATATTTTTTCGCATCCAAAATTCGCTTTTAAGGAGCAAAAAATTCAATGAAAGTACAAAATCTATAATCATGTATGACTTTTGCAAAAAACTATTGATCTAGCTTAATTTTTTTAAAAAGTGAATTTCTCTGAAAGCGCCTGGATTTTTTTTATCTAAACTAGTTTCCAGGATATGAGAATTTTATGGAGTTACACTGAACTTTGATGATCTTTGTCACTCAATTAAACTGAATCATCGCTACTAAAAATGTCTTTAATCTATCTGTTAATGTTAATCATTCTTTAAAAATTTAATCAAAATCGGTGTTTTTTAATAGGGTAATTTTCGTAGACGGCGGCTCTTTCAAAACGCGGGGCCGGTTTCCTGCGAACGCGCTGAACTCGCCTTGCGGCGGCTTTGTTTATATATTATATAATATTCATATGAAATCCCAATCATAGTTTACACCTCCACTCTCGGGAAAACCCCATTAATTTTTCTCGTCTTTTTTACTTTTTCTTTTTCTATCCACTAAAAGCATAACAGAATATCTTTAAGATTAGTTATGTTGATTAATGTCCATTATAATTAGTAGATTAAAAATTCACAGTTCATTGGACAATGTTTTTTATTGAAGCTCTTATTCAATTTTTGTACAACGTTTCGTCTCTCTCGAGACTTTTTCAAGCACTCAATTGGTTAGAGCAACATTGGTTGAGATAACAATAAAAATAATTGAAACATAGTAGAATTTTTTTTCTTTTTAAGATTAGTATTGCCCGACTGCAAATTCGCGGGCTGTGGCCGTGAGTAAAGATTTCACCGTTCAGCAGGGTTTGTTTTTAATTATTTAATCCTTAGTCTTCCAGCCATCAGATTTTTAAGAACCAACATCTAAAGTAGACATGATTTCCAAATGCGGTTTTTAACCGACTTCAAAAAAGGAGCAGGTTCTCTATTCGACTGAATTTTTTTTTTTTTTTTTTTTTTTTTTATAAATACAATACATCTCTTCTTGATCAAATTAGATTCAAATGGAACAAATGGATTCGCCAACTCGTTTAACCCTATGCCTTCCATATCAAGGAACTGGAACTCTTTTCCTGCATCGGTCTTTCCATCAGGTATAACTTTCAATCTTTCAAGGCCCACATTAACAGGTACATTTAACTCCGAAAAATCTCTGAATTCCTTTTCTCCTTCTTTCATGACGTGGGCGTCTATCCCGGTATACCGGAGATGCACTTTCTTTGTGCATCATATCATTAAAAGAAAAAAATATATGTAAAAATTCTGTATTTTATTCATATATTACATATTTCATAATTTTACCAAGAGTGGAAAATAATCAACTTTTTTCTACACTACTTTCGTTAATGTCAAATAACTCGAAAAATATTTGAGATACCAAAACGCTTTTATATCTATACATCTGTAATCTAGTAAGAATTCTGCAATGGGTCCATATATATCACTTGTTTTATAATTTTACTACTATAATCGAGTTATAAACTAAGCGTGTCAGTCCCTAATGAAGGTTCTGAAGCTCGGAATACCCTACTATACTTTACATCATTAATTTTTTTAATTTATTTGAAGGGTATTTATAATAATATTTTTTAATTTTCTAAGTCTATAATATTTTCAACATATTCTTTATATACCTACTTGAAAAAATGAAAAGATTTACTATTATTTATTTAATTATTTTCTTTTAAGTTGAATTATGACACACACACTTGAAATTTTTAATGAATTTTGTTAATTGTATTTATTTATAAACATTTTTGTAAAGAGGATGATAAATGACTAAATTATTTAAAATTCCTAATGCGGAGATTTTTGAAATTGGGAATTACTAATATCGCATCCGGATGAGCCTCAGAAGCGACTTTAGCTCATATTGCCTGAGATAAAGTGAGTAACTTTGTTAAAATTTTAGTTAGGTGCCATTCATAAAAGACGTCAAGCAAAATTTCGCCATTTTCGACCCCCCTCCGTCTCATTTTTGGAACCTCCCTAACAAATATAATCCCACAAAGCTAGACCCCCTATAATAAAATTAAAAAAAAAACAAGTTAAGAAAAAAATTAAAATAAAATTGAATTCCTTAGACCCTCTTATCACATATCACGCTAAGCACTACCCCTCACTTCCCCTGTTTGCGAACGTATTTTATGAATGGCCCCTTATCAATCGGGAAATAAATGTAAATGTAAATTACTCAGATCTCTGGTTGATTTCAAGCTTCGGGGTCCTAAATATTTAAATCCACCACTGAACCAATCTGGCCATTAATTAAGAACAGAAAATCTCAGTTACAAGGAGAATTATAATGCAAAGATTGCGAAGCGATCTATGTTGGGAAAACAGAGAGAAATCTGAAAATTCGATTAAATGAACATATTAGAGATTTTAAAAATAAAAAGAATGAAAACTCTTTTGCGGAACATTTAAATTCAAACAACCACTCTTTCCCAGAAGGTACAGGTATTAGATTAATAAAAGGAGAAAGAAACCCAAAATTAATTAGCGCAATTGAATAGTTAGAAATTTTGAAATCATTCAATAGAAATTCAAAACTTTGTTTGAACAACCAAATTGAATTATCAAATAGCAATCTGCTTAAGATGTTTGCTAACAAAAGATAAAAGGAAAAAATAAGAAAAACAAACCCTTCCATTGTCAGCCTTTCTCTTTGTAAAACAAGGAGAAAGGGAAACATATTGTTATATTTGAATGTGAACCAAAATAATGTCTTTATTAGTTCTAAGCTGACCACCAGTGAAGAAGGAACATCAAATTTTCAATATCCATACGATATTGACTCCATGAAAAACAAACATTTATAATTAAAAAAAGACTGATGATGAAGACCAAGTCTTCAAAACTATAGTCTCAAACAAATAAATTATATATATATATATATATATATATACAGATATATCATCTCGATATATATGTGTGTATGTTTATTTGCATCAAACAGAGGACAACCTCTTTGTTTCTCTTTGTGAATCAACAACTCTGCTACTCTCGGCAAAACAAAAACTTTTCAATTAGAATTATAATAGCTTAAAATCTTTTTTATTTGAGTTTGTATATAAAATTTCGCATGAACAATTTCACTTAAAATAAATATATTGAATGTAAGCCTTACATTACCTCTTTCAAAGCAAAGTGACCTTGTCCATTTGTCACTCATTCAGAGCGTCCTTTATAAAAATGTTACATGCCTCTGTTTAGAGAATAAAACTATTACCAAAGAAGATAAAGCCTAACATACTTGATAAAAATGTTCGTTACGTGTAAAACTGTTTACGTTAACTTCAGTAATAACTCATCCACGATTATTACGACCAGTAATGGAACAAGTACGTGAGTTGATTTTTGCGCTAGCGCTGCTCATTGCTATTCATGTTTCAGAACACGTTTTCTAACGAAGCTTGATATCTGAAAATAATAATCAGCCAATAGAGTCTTTTTTATTATATCTCCCCTTCACAATTGCAATTTAGATTTCATAAAGGTAAATAAAGAGTGGATTAATACTATTAAAAAAATCATCATTTGTGTTATTTATAAGTTTTATTAAAATATTTTTCTAAGACCTCGGCAGGTATCATTACAAAATCGTATGCTGCGAGTATAAATAAAATAGATTAGTTTGGTTCACATTCCCATCATCTCTATAAATTACAGACTAATATCCATATTCAACTAAATTGATTTTTCTTTATCCAATTTATGAAATATAAATAAAATTTAATTTTCTTATTATGGTGAAAAAGGTAAGAAATGCTGCCTCTTCTCTGTAAATGTAATACAAATTTTATTAATGACAAAATATTTACCATTAACGAAAAAAAACAAACTATTTTTAAGTAGTTAATATTAAATAAAAATAAACATTTATTATTTTATTAAATTTCCAAGGTTGTATTTACGCTTCGAATTATCTCTGATAATTCTTGTTTAATGATATTCAAGATAGATAAAGATAGGAGAACCTTGGATGATAAAAAGCATAATATAGAAATGTCAGTAAAGAATCTCGGTTCGTATAGGATTTTTGACCTTTTCTCTTGAAAGTGCAAAGAGTTTTCGAAATTTACAAATTCTACTTAATCTAATTATTTTATTTTATTTAAAACTAAATTTATTTATTTTTATTTAATATTACTACTTTATTTCACAAATAAAATTTCCCAAGAGGATGGCAATGAAGTTGTTTGTCATGTACCAAAAGTGGTGGGGGCATATGACCGTGATTTACTTTTGAAAATTTTTAGGTCGCTCTCGATATAGATCTGCTGGGTACGTTACCTGGGCTCAAACTGGGGAGAGAAGTTATTTAGTTGAAAAAATAAAAATAAAGTATTTTAATTCAAAAATATGATTTTTTTACTTTCACATTTATATTCTATAGAATATAATGGGAAAGTATTGCGATGGCCTGTCTGGTTCCTGCTTGGAGCGTTTTTTATTTAATAAATATATTATTTGAAAAATTTAAATATAAATATTTAATAGATTCTTAGCAAACATCAGATTTGCTCAATGTGTGCAGAGGATTTAACTTGTGTTTGTACTGAAGAATGCAGTTAAAATACTTTTATTCATGTAGATCGACAGTAGCGATCGTGAGTCTCCAAACATACTTTGTGTTTCAGGTTGCTGTTAAACAGGGGCTGAGAAAAAACTGAATTAATTCAATAGTCTCAAGTCCGATAATTCGCATGTCCAACTTTACCAGTAATCTGACACTCGATATATCTATACATGAAGGCTGACTTGTTACTGTGTGCGTCAGAGAGAAAAGAGCACAGTACTGCTAGTTGGCTTATTTATAATAAAGAAACCAATTTACAAGCAAGGACTCCTAAGTTTATGTGCTGCAGTAGTGCAATAAATACATTTAACCCATGTGCCATGTGGTCTGAACAAAATAACGAGGCAGCTGTTTCATACTTATTTTGACAAGACTGCAAGAACAAGCTCTAGAAAAAAAATGGCGAGTATTGAAGAAGAGCTTTTTTACATTTACATATTTATTATTATTACAATAGTTTGGGCATCAAGTAAACACTCCCTACCCATGTCCGTATTTACAACAATGTCTTTTTATTATTACAATCTTTTTAAATTTTTAATTGCAGGTTGGCCGAGTGGGTAACGTACATGCCTCGTAATCAAGCTAGCCCGGGTTCTCGGCAATCCGACTTTAATCTGATCACTACATATTTGAGAATAAATTAAAATATATAATATCGTAATATGACTAATGCTTAAATCCAAGAAAGCCAAAAAAAAATTAATTTTGGGGAAATTTTGATAAAAACCTACGTATTGAACTTTGGAAGACATTACTAAAGAAACTGGGTTATAGAAGATTATTTTAACCACCCAATGGGCTACACATAAGAATAGGGAGGGGAGGGGTAAATACCTACATATATAATATAATTTGTATATTATATATAATGGTTTACAAGTATGAAGTAGACATTCCATATCGGTGATGTTGGGTCAAAAGGATCTATCTGCAATTTCTAGATGTTTCTAAAACTGAAAACTGATATTCCAATTCATTTTTTTGCAAGTTTATAAATTTTTTATTTAAGGATTAATGGTAAATATTAGCTAGGGTACTATGTACTATAATAAATAAATAAATATATTATGCTAAATATTAGCTATATTTATTATACATCCTTAAATTTAAATGATCACTTGGTTAATTGCAAGACAATGAAAATTCAAGAGTGTTCTACATTGGCCCTTTAGCATAAGCGACTATGCTAAAAACTGGAGAACGAAAAGGACCAATCAGTCAGTTTGGCTGTTTTCGTCCTCCAATTTTTAACTTAGTGGAAATAGAGCTAAAATAAAAAAAAACTACAACAAATAAATTAATAAAGTAAAGGGAGTGTAGTTTCACAGTGAATGAAATAAAACTCAAAGAGGTTTATACAAACTCAATATATTTCGGATTATTAGTCCATCATCAGGAGTTTACAGATTAAAAATCATGTTTCACCTAAGTAAAAAAATACAATAAATAACTAATTACCTATTTTTCATTGAAGCAAACCTATAATAATATGAACACACAGTGTCAGATTCGTCCTTTTGATTAATTTCAATGCAATTTGGCCTTTTTGCATTTTAATTTTTAATTTGATTTCAGTTTGGTCCTTGCAGATTGGCCCAAATTAACTGATGACTTTGAAGAGATAAAATCAGATTAGCCCTAGTGGAAATTGGCCCTTTTTCCCCAACACCATCGATATACTCTCTATTTATTTAGATCTCAGAATTTATCTAAATTTTGTTAATTTGCAGAATTTGCAAGTTTCAGAAAAATAAGCTATTATGGTGAAATTATTGTTGTTAATCCTTTTAAGATTTATTATTTCAAAGGAGTTAAGCTTAGGTATGTTCTATTATATATTCCTACTGTTAAACCAGCCTTGTTAGAACAGTCATCTTATTAATTAATTGGTAAGTAACATGAAATAATATTAAATATAATAAAATAAGCGTTGGAGTTACAAGAGTGAGAGAAAGAATGAACTTTTTAATAGTTGAGTAATTTTCTTAAAACTCTATTTTTCAACCATTATTTCAAGAAATTCAAATAAATCTCATTTTTATAATGGAAATTGATGATACATTTCTTAAAGAAGATATAAAATATTCACCTTTTAGAAATCAAACAATCTTCAGATGGTAATTTATTCAGGACATTTTAATTAAACACGATTTGATATTAAGAAATGCATTTTAAAAAAGAAAAAGAAAATCTTTTAAAATAATTAAATTACGTTGGAACATTATCTCTATTGTAAAGTTTATCTTGGTTCTGAAATTTGAGTAAATTTTGAATTGAATACATGTATTCTGGTTAATGCAATGAGCTATGAGACCGTATTAATCAGATAAGAAGTATTGAGGTGTTAAAAGTCAAAAGCGAATAAATTTTACTCCCCGTCTCCACGTCCGTTTCGTGTCCTATTCATCTGCTGCAGAAGGTTAAATAAATTTCATAATTAGATGAGAGAAATCTATTGGAATGTTTATCCGACTGTCTCAAGGAGAGACTCATTATGGCTTGATATAATTTCGATCTGCTGATTATGAACTTTGACCATGCTTATTTAGTTCTTCCATATAATTATCAATTTTTGGACGACTTTTTACAAATCCAATCAGTTCGGATAAATGAAAGAAATGTCCTCTTGTAAGGTATAAATTACGATTAAATAATCACTTGGAAATCCTTGCGCTAAATTTCACTAAGACGACTTTGTATATACATTATTAAATTTACTAGGTGATAATAATAATAAAATTGTCTGAAGAGCGTGAGAAATTGTGAAAGTGGGCCTGAAGAAAAAAATTGATTAACTTGAAATATGATATTAGGGAAGGATAAGAAGCTTTTGGCCGTCATCCAGTACAAAAGAGGAGTGATTAGGCAAAGATTTTGGATCTTAACACAATCCCTTTGATTAGGATGTATCTAATTACAAAATAAAGGATTATTTTATTTACATATTTGAAATCAAGTAAATTTAGAATTATGCTTGGAACTTAAAGTCTAGAAACGAGCTTGATATACCTACTAGAGGCGGCTAGATCTGTTTTCCTTTTTCCAAGTTTCTTTTTTGAGATCTTACTGGCAGTTTTTTTTTTTATAAAGTATCACCTCTTGCTATTTCTACAATCTTGGAATTATTATTATTATCGTTTTCCTTTTTCTTCTTGTATCCTATGTTAACAAGACACATTATTCAGGGTAGTAGGTGCATGAATAAATATATCTTTTTTACTTAGAGAAAGTGGTGTAGGTTTTAGGTGAAACATGATATTAATTAATAAGGTAAAGGGTGTGTAGTTTCACAGTGAATATTTCACTGTGAAACTACACACCCTTTACTTTATTAATTAAATATATCTTAGCTAAAGAATCTATAATGTTCAGCAATGTGTGAATTCAGATAGGATAATGATGATAATGCGATTGTTATTTGTAGAATTAAAAAAATATTTAAAATATAGATACCAATCTTCAATTTACTTTCGGATTTTTTTCTGATTTGTGAGAAGCAAGGTACTAAAACTAATATAAAGGCTTCATACCACAAATGTTTCATTTTCAAGAGAGGAACAAATTTGATCTTGAAAATTGTAACCAGTTTATTGATTATAAAATGGCTAAACTTTAACGTTAATATAAAATTAAGTATCCTAAAAAATATTTTGTCTTTAAAGAAATTCTTAACCGCTATTATAAGAGATGAAACCAGAAATCTGACCATCGACAATATTTGCAAAAAAATAAGAAATCTTAAAACGATAATGGGGTGGGTTCTTTTCAAGAATAGGAAAAAACTTCTTCCAGAAATATCAAGAGGTGACACTTTATCAACAAAACAACAACAACAAAAAATAAGATCTCCAAAAAGAAAAAAAGGAGAGTTGAGGCTCTCTCGTTATAGCAGGGTGCTGAAAATAATAACTATGGTTTTATATTAAAGAGAAAGAATTCAATCAATCTTTAGGACAAATTCCAAGATTTTAGTAGAAATAGTATTAAATTGCGATATCAGAGGGGATTCATCCCCCCAGGAGTCGAACCTGAGAACTAACATGCTTTCCGGGCAGTCAACTCACACCCTCGAGACAAATAATATAATAATATTTCTACTAAAATGTTAGAATTTGTCCTAAAGATTGATTGAATTCTTTCTCTTTTAAAATACATCTTGGTTAATCTGAACCCGAGCTGATTTTTTGAAAAAACTTCCAACTATTTTCAAAAAAAAAAAATTTGCTAAAAACTTTAGTTTTATATTTAAATAAGAGGACTTGTATGAAAAACTTTTTTCATTTTAAGATAAAATTTTTAATTTCCGTTATAGAAGAATGGAGTAAAAATTGTTTGTGCTTATATCATATATTGCAATTCAGATAGTGGTTTTTGTCTTGAGGGTGTGAGCTGACTGCCCGGAAAGCATGTTAGTTCTCAGGTTCGACTCCTGGGGGATGAATCCCCTCTGATATCGCAATTTAATAATATTTCTACTAAAATCTTAGAATTTGTCCTTAAGATTGATTGAATTCTTTCTCTTTTAAAATACACCTTTGTTAATCTGAACCCGAACTAATTTTTTGAAAAAACTTCCAACTATTATTCAAAAAAAAGATGCTCAAAACTTTAGTTTTATGGTTTTATAGTCTAAAATAGGATGTAAAAAAATGTTATCGTTCCAAGACAGCACTAATGAGAAGCAACAATAACAATATTTAACACAGCTTAATAATATCCAAAGAAAATGATTAGAAGAATTTATGGCAACATGCTTAGTGCTTGGAGAAAACGAAGCTAGAAACTCCTTTTTCAAAATTTTTTGATCAACTAAACATTTCTGTTGTGATGGGTTTGCAATCTCTAAGCGGAAACGTCTAAAAACATTGCAATTGATTAAGGAATAAACTCATTAGAATATAAATAAATTCTACTTCAGCATGAGTATAAAAAGGAAGATTCCATCAATTATAATATACATTTTTAACGAGAAATGCAAAGGCAGAAATTTTAAATGAAAAACATAATCAAAAGATTGTATTTCTTAAGCGACATCTGTTTTTTGCGATTCCGATAGTCTCATTCAATATAATGCAAAACATTAGTGATTTACTCCAACTCCATTAGAAATAGAAGTAACGATTCTTGCATGAATTCCAAACTTAATGGCCGTTATATTTGAATAAAAAATCAATCACAAAACTTCAATTATAAATCCTAAGGTATGATTATATTCTTTCGTAAGGAAATATAAAGCTATTTAATCACTTTTAATTCTCAAGAAAAAGAATAAATGAGTTTAATTTCTTCATTTAGTTATAAGATCAATGAAGACATATTTAGAGTGTATCAAGGGTGAAGAGTGGATAATATCCTGAAATTATTTAATTTTTTCTTTCGGTATTGCTAATTAATAGTATATATTATTATCTTCTCATTTAAAAATCAATTACCTTCTTCCCTCGAGCATGATCTTATTTACAGCTGTCAAGAAAAAGAAATGACAAATCATGCAAAAGTAGGATGTCAATTTCAATTTGCAATTTTATAGAAAGAAGATTGCATACATCTGCATATATATATATACATTCTCACAGAAATACACAACAAATATGTATCATGTCTATAATTAATATAAATACTGAAACTTTCATGGTCACTTAGAAATAAATTTTATGTTTTATACTTTGCCATACGAGGAATTGTCAAGCATTGTAATCCTGCATGACAAAAATGTATTTTTCCTTATTTTTAAATATCTCTGTGTAATTCGTGTGTTAACAAATAGTACTTTTTACGCTTTAACTCAAATACTAATAAAGTTTTCAAAACGAAATTTTATATTTAGATTAATTATATGGAGATTAAGAGCCTAATAGATTTTGGTAGATATCTAATAACAACTTAAGAGAGGGGAAATTTAAAAATTAAAATTTGAACCAGTTATCCGATTTGGACCAAATTTTGCACAGTAACTTAAAAATGTCATAATGATTATAAAATTAATTTTTAATTTTATTTTAAAATACAAGGGGAAGATGTATGGTAAAGTCATGAGATGGGCGCACAATATATTTTTTATATAGGGTTAAATGAAATTAAAAAATTATTTATGACAGTATTAGATTTTTATTTATTTATTTATTTATTGTACATGTATTTGAAAATATTTTCTTGTATTTAAATAATTATTAAGTGTGATTTCCTGGGAAAAGATTCTGACGAAGCAAATTTTACTCACCATAGAGGCAAAGTATTTTCTATATATTTAATTTTTTGTAATTTTTTGACTAAGTGTTGAGGAAAATCTATATATATAAAATTAAGATTTTGTCTGTACATTGGTCCAAATCACGCCAAATTTTGTTTTCACACCTTTCAAACAAAGTTTTGAACGAAAACACCCTCAAAAAAATTCCTTTTTGTCTGTATATATGTCTGCCTGTATGTTTCCGTGGTTTCCGCAAAATTTGCTCACGAGTCACATAAAAACGGCTGAAGGGATTATTATGAAATTTCATATTTGCATCAGATTAACTTACGTTTATAGCTATATAACGTTTTGATATTTTGACATCCATAAGGGGTAAGGGAGGGGAGGAGGCCCACGAATGAAAAGTATCCAATAACTCCTAAACTATTAATCCTACGGCAAATTTTATCATAGGCAAAGCTGGAGGGGATGTGATTTCTAACAACTTTTGTTTAAGAAAATTCCCCCAAAAAACCAACCAAAAAGGGGAAGGGTGAAAAATGTAAATTCTTGCCCTTGGAGCAAACTAACGAAATTTTGTATACATAATCTGTGGGCCTCTAGAGAGCTAGAAATGCAAAAAATAACCACCCAAAATGGGGGGACGGAAAAAAATTAAAATTCTTGCTCTTAGACCAAACTCAACCAAATTTTGTATACATAAACTGTAGGTCACTAGAAGTCTAGAAATGCAAAGCGGTGTGGGGTGAAGATGCGGGAGTGGTATGAGGGGTCCGGGGGTGGAATGAGGGGTTGGGTGAGGGAGTGAGGCAGAGTAGGGTGGTGGTGCGGGGCGTGCGTAGCCCCCTGGCTAGCAAGGGGGACGCCGAATGCAGGTCTTGCAGCTAGTTAACAAATAAAATCATGCATTTTTTAAGAGATTATAATTATAACGATGTTAGTATTTACCAATATCAATCTGATCGCCTTTATTTTAAAATCAAAGAAAATTACCTACTTTAATATATCTAACGGATTCTCATTAGAAAGAAAACACTATTACGCTAGGGCTAGACCCTTTAATTAACAAATGTAACAATTATATGTTTTTTGTTTGCAAAATAATGCCAATACCAAAAGGTTGTTCAAAGAACATATAAGTCTTTAGAAATTAGCGAACAAATTGCGAGATTAATGTTGAGATTGATAAGGATAAAATCACTACTCTCTCTCTCCCAGCCCTCCCAATCGTAATCGTGTTGTTTGCATCTCATCTATTAACGAGTTTAATGAAGAATACTATTACATGGAGATGCGACATTTGCTCTCTACTTATTCATATTGGAAACAAAATGCCTCTACCTATTAGTATAGCATAGAAAATACCCACAGAAGCAAAAAATTATACTGGTATAAGTGTATTATAAATCACACCTTCTAGTTAACAGTGACAAGTTGAACAAATGACAGATGTCAAAATGGGGATATTCCTAAAGTATAAATATTTATATTCAATAAATAAGTATCAATATTTATTTATATATTCAGATCAATTAATCACATTTAAATAATTATAGTTATTATTAATAAATATAATTTAATTACATATTTACTGAGAATAGATTTATTTATCTGGTGTCCCAGCCAAGTTCAATTCGGCGTGCACTGCCAGACTACCCTTTACATGAAGCAACTCGGGCCATTTTGACGCCTCTGCAACTTCGTACTGGAAACCTCTATATGGCTGAAATTATTTTCTACAATACTGGTCCATAAGTTTAACTAAATTACAAAATTTCATATTTATATTTTTTATCCCTTCCAAGTTACAAGAAGCCAAAGAAAGGCTTTTTCGTAACTCACTCACTCATCAAAATTCTAGAGTACTTCCGCTGAATGCTGAAATTTGCCATGCTAGTAAAGTTTGGGGTACAATTAAAGGAAAAAATACAAAAATCAAAACTTTCCCTTCTTCAGAACCTAAAATGAAGGGGTGAAAGTTATAGACTTTATTAACACATACTAAAAATTCAATGAACATAAGAATACTGAAATTTGGCATACTTATTAAGGTTAGCACATCAATAAATGAGAAAATTGAAAAATCCAAACTTTACCTTCTTCAGGGCCCAAAATGAAGGGGTGAAATTTATAAATTAATATAATATATATTAAGATACAACATGGTGAAATTTGGCCTACTGATAGAGCTTGGGCTATAATTAAATATATTCGTGTGATAAATTTGCATTATTTTCGGGATGGTGGTAGAGTTTGGGGTGTTAATAAATGGTGAAATCGAAAAACCGAAACTTTCCCTTCTCTATGACATAAAATGAAGGGGGTGTATTTTTTGTGCAATAAAATTTCATTATTTACGTGAAGGTGGTAGATTTTAGGGCTTTAATAAAATGTGAAATCTTGCAGGCTAAATTCCCATCCAATTTAGAAGTGAAATCTCAACAAAAACACTGGTGTAAAAAATGTTTTTCATTTCACATGTCCATCTATATTTTTTATTGATTTAACATTTTTAGTTGAAATTATTTTCCTAAAACTTGGCTTTTACGCATTGTTATGTATGTCATGAATATTTGACCATATAACGAGATCATAATAAGAGAGGATGAAGGGCTAAAAAACTAAAAATGTGAAATCAATAAAAGATATAGATGGACACTTGAAATGAAAAACATGCATTTTAATTCAAGTTACTAATATTTTCTCGACTCATTTAATAAATTGATTATGTTGAATTTGGCAGCACATTAGATCTCACTACATTTTTTCACAAACGGTTTTTATTGATCGAACTTGGCCTTTTTTTACACGAGTGTTTTTGTTGAGATTTAGTTTATGAAGCGCAACATAACATGAAATTCAATATTTATTTCTAAAAATTTGCATATTTTGAAGTTCAAACATTTTAAATTAGCTTTAATTTTTCACAACTGAAATTTAATAAATATAATGAAAGATATGTAGCAATATTTATTTATTTTTTGCTTAAGTTTACATTTTATTTTTATTCGATACTTACATCTAATTAACCAGTTTGATTTTCATTTATTTTTGTAAGACTCAAGCCTATCTCCATATCTGGAGGCCTGCATACCCAATAACAGCTTACATGGATATTTCTTGATTTGACTTATAAAAAAATTAAAATATTTATTTGTTGGGTGGTAACTATAATTATATTTAATTGTGTTATGATGTTGGAACATAATACAAGAGAGAGAACTTAAAATTAGGTTTCGGATTTTATAAGAAACTAATAATATAGATTGTTGATTCCAGTTAAAAAATCTTCTTCGTAACAGTATGAAATTAGAAATAACGAAGATTAACACACCAATTTCATCATGAATTGCTCGGAACAACCTCTAAATCATGGGGAATCTAAAACACCAAAATTATTGAAATATAACAGGAATAGGAGGATCCTACCTGTTATATTGGGTTAGAAATATTCTTTTTTGCAATAGACTGACTTCATAACGTAGTGCAATTGGATGTTGGCGAACCAGGCTGGCGCGCGAGGCCTTTGCCCTTTTTACATACGTTGCATTTAGATGAATCAAATCAAAATTGGAACCAGTCTGAGGCAACTGCTGATTTGCAGGTTATCAGTGCGATGTTCTAGTGTCAGTAACAATTTGATTGAGTGACCGTCTATGCGATTAGCGAACTCATCAGGTTTTGTGTTGTAACGGAAACAATTAGCTCGAGGCGTTTCATTTCGTCCCGTCAAATGGCCTTAATAGCCAGAATTTCAAGTCCAAAAGAGTGAGATGCCTCCCTATCTTCAATTTGTATGATAATCATGTTGAGAATATAGTCAATTACACATTACCCTAAATCCGTAGGCTACAAAGTGTTTCCTAAAAAATTTCAACATTTGATTAAATTGCCGAAAATAATCAATCAATCTTTCCTTCTAAATTGGAAACCTGTCAACGGTAAATGAAGTGCAAATAAAAGTGTTTATTTGGGATCTGCTTTGGATAATATCTGTCCTCTTTCATTGTCTGAATTCCAACAGTAACGATAACTTAAGAACAGAAAGTTGAAATAAGTTAACTTTAGTGGTAAAATATTTGTATTTCCAATTAAGAAGCTTTCTTATTATTATTTTAATATTTCATTCTGTTTCTATTACCAGTTCAGAACTTAAGGGTCAAAAATGCATAAAATCTGGAAAATAATCAAATCGTCATTTATAAAAACTGTCGGACTTTTGGACCTAATAAGCTGGAATTCGGTACACAATTTTGTATATTATACTGAAGGCCAAGACATCTCCGATCAAAAATATTTCCAAATCACTAAAATCCGTGGAAAATATATTATCTATTATTTTTCAAGAAATTCCCATTTTATATTGGGTCTTTGAAAAATTACAACTTTAAATTTTAGTGCCTAAGCACATTAAAATAAATATTCTTAATCATTAGGCTTAACACCTCAATAAATGACATGGCAAAATACTGTGTATACTCGAATAATAATATTTAGTATTTCCGAAGCCAATGTTTCAAATTATTTATTTCAGAATACAAGAATTCAGAACAAATAAAATCTATTCCGTGTTAAAATTTATACTTAGATTTTATTTTTTAAATTTTCGAATTTATGTATTAAAAGTTTTTAAAATTCTATTCATATTATTTTATCAGTTTTCTTTACTTTTTATGGGTTCTATTCAAAAGTAAATAGGGATTTTTATTATAGTATCGATATGTCTGCCGGCTGTCACTACATCCTAAAAACGGTTTCAAAACTCGGTACACATTCGACGCGCATGATTTTTTTTAGAAAAGCCGAAACGTGGATAAAAATCTTTTATTATTTTTTCTGCTTGTCTTTGTGGAATAGGATATCCAGGATAAATTTTTGAACTGAAAGTATTTTATGCCTGCTATAAATTTCAATGATGAAATAAATTTGTTTGTTCTTTTATAAACGTTATTACTAAAGTTTTTTTATAATCTTTATTTTATTCGATTTTTTTACATACCTATATGAATATTTTTATTAAAACAAGTGCGGCTAAGCGACTCTTTTATTAGAATCTGATTGAAGGAAATTACTAAAATGGGCAGGGCTAGAATAATCCAGCCAAATTCAAGTCCAGACCTGTTCAAGTCTATTCAAAATTAATTTCTTGATTTCTGTTATTCTAGGAATGGCCTTTTGCCTTTTGCACTTGGACCAAACGAGACTCTTTTTAGATAGAAAGAACATTCAATTGGACTGGACTAAGATTTAAAAAAAATTAAATAAAATATTATTTATTTCTTATTTACTTATTTTCTCAGTATTTGTAGATTTTTTCGCTATTAAAAATTCATTATTTTAATGCCATATTTTCAAAGAACACAGTTAATAAGATAAATATAAAATTATCTACTTAATATATTATAATTTTCTTTTTAGGGAATAGTTCAAAAGTAAATCGGAAATATAAGAGTTCGAATTTTCGATAAAAATAAACTTTCAAAATTCACAAGAGGTTGTTTTAAAACTTATAACGTCGACTTGGACTATAAAGCTGCTTGCTAATTCCATTTTTTATCATACATGACATATTAATACCGTTCGAAAGAAAAATAAATGCAGCATCATCTAAGTAAAACTGCTACTTAAAATTCGGATCGTAAGTTGTAGAAAAAAAGTAAAAAATAGTTTTTTTTCCATAACAACAAAATTAAATTTTGTTTGATTTTTCTCTCTCCTGTAAAATTTCCTTGTTTTGAGTTAGCATGTTTATTCTCTAAGGCTACGATATATTAATTATATATGCGTTGAAATTTAAAAGCAGAGGCCGCAAAATTTTATAAATAAAGAATTAAATCTTTGAGTGAAATATTTAGAGCGAATCATATTTCAGAAGGGTTCACTTCACAAGGTAGTCAATTGGCCAGGATTAATTTATTGGCACTCGGGTTCGATTTTCGAAGAGATCAAAACAACCCTTCTGACCTACCTTTGATTAAAAATAATCCATTTAATCTCAGATCTATTAGATGATTCTTACTGAACCGAGGACCTAATATTCTGAATACATATTATCAGCTTAACTGTCCATCTGTCAAAAAGTTCTATCGAGTAAACTAACTATTGATACAAACATGAAATTTACCAGTTATGAATATTAATGTTCCCCGGTAAAATTGCATTAAAATTTCAATTGAATGTTTATTTTGAGAAGAATCGAAGTCAAAAATAAAAAATAAAGTATTTTTGTAAAATGTGCAGCGAGGTATTCTTCAAAATTTCTCTTTAAGTTTATTTGATTTTTTTATATTTAATTCACTTTGAATTGACGGAATGGGGGTCAGGTTGGCCCAGTGCATAGAGTCATTAACCTCGAATCAACAAGCGCGGATTCAAGCCCGGTTCACGGCAATGTCTGCCTATAATCTGCCCTCTACATTGATATACAGACCCTCACAGTGAGAAAGTTCCATATTTAGCAGATTCCTGTAGAAATAATTTAATTTAAAATTATGAAAAATTCCACAAATTCCCTTATTTTCACCTTATGAACGACAAATAAAAACAATCTCAAGTATTCTGGAAGATACAGAGTACTCAGTATGCGTTCTGACTCGTACTTACTGGCTTATTGTTTTTTGGAGTTAATGGATTGCTCATATATCAACACTTGCTCCAAAATGATTAGTTAATGATACTAACAATTTTCAAGACCAAGAAATTATTTCTCCTTAAAATGTTAAATACAAAATCAGAATTTTCCACTTAATTACTTCTACTTCAGATGTTTATTTTATGAAATTGATGAGAGATGGAGTTACACCAAAGAGGTGCATTCCCTAAAGGTCTGGGTTGGCCTCTCCATCATAAAAAGAAGAAGAATAAAGCAAGATTACTCATAATCGTTTCAATGATTTCCTATTAATTTCAATTCAGTTAATATCTAATGGCTTTTATGAATATAAATATAATGTAAGTAGCTATTATAAAAATCAAAAATCATCCGATTAGGAAACTATAAAGAAAATACAAATCCTTTCACCTTCACATTGTTTAATGATTTATTTTAATTTAATTAATGGCCCGCATGCATTATCTAACTGTCTGAAACATTTGGTTAGACGAATTGGTGAGAAAATATATTATAAAATAGCATTAAAGAAGAAATGAAAGAACATAATACTCTGCGGTAAAGATAATTGAAGCGATTGCATGAGAGATTGAAGCACTGCACTCTGTTTGACTGATTGATAGCCGATAAGCGATTATGAACTGACATCACGATTAAAGTCATTCATTCACATTAATACAAAGCAATTAAACGAAGGAATTCAAATCACGTTTTGTCCGGAACACCACCAGCACTTAACTCCACATAACCGTTATAGGTATAAAAGTTTTATATTTAAGTTTGGACTCAAATTGATTTGTAAGTTGACTTGCAACAAAATATATATTTACCAAAAATTTTCATTAAATCTTCGTTCAAATTTTGTTTTAATTCATATATATTCGCTAATTTCAGCAGCTTTTCTAATTTATGTTGTTATTTTTTTAGTCGAAACGTTGTAAATTCCCAAACATAATTTTTCGATATTCTGTATTATCAAAATTTTGACTCGTGGTTACTGGATAGCAATGGGCTGTTTAGGAAACTACTTGTAGTTTACGTTGCCGCTCGATTTCGCTCATTGTAGCGGTGCATAGCGTAGAGAGTTGTCGCTTCCAGTGGACGACCGGCCTTAAGCCAAAATGTAATCACTTCTTTGTTTTGTGAACAATTTTGACGCCTGAATAAACTTTCTGCGATTTTTCATTCTTGAGTTATTCTGTGTATCGGTATCCCGCCACATAGAGATAGATTGTCTGGTTGAGGAACTTTTTTTTTTTTTTTTTTTTTTTTTAATGCAATCGAATGCACGAAGGGGTGCACCAGTAAAGATGCTTAGCCCCTATGGATCTCGAAAGACCCTTGCATTACCGAAGAGAAAGGAAAGTTGATTAAGTGAGAGGGTGTAGACGTAGGTGTCTATGCACCCCGGTTTTGAAGGTTTGAAGATCATAGGTGCTGGGAAAGATAGAGGCTGGGAGAGAGTTTCAGTTCCTTGAAGTCATGGGGATATACCAAAAAATTGTGTACCTAGTAGACTTTTAATATCTTTAATTAACGTGCAATAGAAAGTTAAATTATTCCTTAAGCCAGGAAGATTATAAGATTATTTCACCCACATTTTATTATAATATAATATATAAGTACCTGGAGGCACCGAGCGATGCTCGGTAACTTCTTCCTTCAGTTAAAAGCTTTATTTTAATATTATTTTTAATTTAAAATTCTGATGAAAAGGTCGATTTTTATTTGAGAGCCGCTTTCAAATTAAAAAAATACAAAAATATATAATAGTCGCCCAATGTAGCCACCCCCCCCACCTCCACCCCGCTCGACCCCACCCCGAAACCTCTCCCTACCACCGGATTCCCCACCACTGGGCCTCACCTTCTACACTTGTTTTGATTCAACCATATGATTCATTTTTATTCCTCCAATTAATAAATAAAACCTATCAAAATGTGTTGTTTTTTCAGAAAATTGAGACCTGCTTATGCGAAATGAATTTTTAAATAAATTCTTGATTATTCTTTATTCTATTAAATAAATAAAGTTCTTTATAAAAACAATTATAAAACGTTTATTAATATTTCTAACGTTTAGGGAGAACAAAATATGTTAAAATCCACAATCACAATACTTCTTCAAGGCCTTTTAGAACAATGAAACAAACAATCCATTGCCTGCCTGGGTATAAAAGGAAAAGGGAAACCTTTTTTTAAAACCCTAAGAATGGGATTTGTCTACCTGAGAATAATTAATTTGATTACGAAAAAACGCATCAAAAACAATTTTGTCGAAGATGAGACCGTGACAGATCGAATTGTCACCCCAAAACCCCCATAACCCGTGAATTTCATCAAAATCGGTAAAGCCGTTTTCAAAATAGAACTAAGATACAAATATATAAACAAATATATATACAAACAAATAAATATACAATTTTTTCTCGTTTAATAAGAGTAGATAATCCCTTAAAAGAATAATATGTGTGTACCTTGTATCTACAACAAATTTTAATGACAAATGTGAGTACACAGTTTTAAAATTAAACTTAATAAAAAAAGGTTCATACAGGACTATTTTTTGGCTATTAATGGAAAAATTATCTCGAAAAAATATTGTTTACCATTCCCTGATCGAAAAAAAAACTGCCGAAACTTAGTCTACAATTTCGCCTTTAACAGTTAGGGCTTCATTTGTTAAGCTTTAGAAAATTGAATAATTTTTCCCTTCTTTGAAAATTTGAAGGTTTAGAATCTAGAATCTAGATCATAGGTGTCAAACTCAATGCGTAACTTGTGCCAAAATAAAAAGTGTGTAGTTTAAGAGGGCCGCAAAGAAATTTTTAGGGTTCGTAGAAATCTAGTTATGTTTTTAAATATAATAGAATTAATAATAATAACAATAAAAAATAAAAACATATAACGTATTAAATTTTAATATATTAACAAAGTATAGAGAACAAATAAGGCATAATTATAAAATATAAACAAACAATACAATACTACTATAATACTAATTTACTGTTTCTTGCCTGATATTTGATTTCTTTTCTGTGCCACAAGTTTTTCTATTTCTGGAGAAATACTATTTGCCGTTATAATTTTTAACACCGACCCGAGCTGATTGTGTGTAATTCGTGATCTGAGTGGAGACTTATTGTCATTCATTAGCGTAAATAACTGCTCGCACCTGTAAGTACTTCCAAACATGGAGATAATCTCATATGCTAAGTTTCTAGTATTTTCAAATTTTACATATCTAAATTAAATTTCGGGCACACCAACTTCCTTTAATTTTTCTTTTAAATCCGAATCACACTAAATCTCTTTTACTTCAATTTGCATATCATTAGGTACTAATTCTATATCTATTAAAAAATAATGAAAATAATGTTAATTTGCTATCGAAGCATTTGAAATCTTCAAATCTTGCTTCAAATTCACCTCTGAGATTCTCAATCCTTTCAGAGTATTTCTGATAAGATGCAGTGCTACTTGAACTTGATTTGTACATGTGACATGTCAGAAAATGCGTCAAATTTTCTTCTTGAAAATGTTTTTCCCATAAAACTAACTTACATTTGAATGTTTTAATTTTATCCCGCATATTTGTTATAAGTTGCTCCTTTCCTTGTAGTGATAAATTTCAATTATTCAAATGTTTTGTAATATCAACAACCATGAATGCGAAAACTTGCATCCACACTGGATCGCAAAACAAGGTTGTGAGTTGGCTTTTGAATTTAAAAATTGACGTATTTCATCTTTTAAATCCTAGAATTGCTTTAGTATCTTGGAGCACGATAGCCAACGGACCTCGGTATAGTAAGAGAGTCCGAAATAATTGCTTTCTATTTCGCTAAGGAAAGTTGAAAATTGTCGCGGATTTAATCCAATTCCAATATTTCTTTTGGGACCTCAAAAATTGACGATGAGGGCCGCAAGTTTGACACCTAAGGTCTAGACCGAACCCTCGCTTATCTACCTATTATTCGGGCCTAAATCTAAATGTGTAATTAATAACTTTCCCTTCAATTACCTTGTCTCTCCCATTCTCAAGCGATTTTCAAATTCAAAGGTATTATCAAATGAAGTAATATCACAAAACGATGATACTCTTCTAGATGTTGATTGATAGAATTAAATACATTTTTTATTTTACTTCTCATCACCTTCTTAATTGACGACGAAAAAATTATTACAACCTTTTGCAAGGCTAGTATCATCAATATCAGTCTAACTCTATTTAATCTGATGTGTTATTAAATTCGAGTTAGTTCATTTGTAGAATTAAATGACCTTAATGGCGTGATTTCCAAGTAATCAAGCTTTAATAACACATTAGCGGATGCCCAACTGTAACGTTTCATAATATATTATAATTATAAAGGCAATATCATTATCAAATAATATTTTCAATTAAGATTTAGAGAGTTTTATTTTTACTATATAGATATATTCCCTGCATAAATATTTTACGTAAAGTTATGTAATGAATCAAAATAAATAAAAGTAATCAGAAAAGTAATTTTTAAAATTTATCACCAAGCAACTTAATAATTTGAAAATTATTATTTATTTTACTTTTAGTTAATGTTATTTAGTTGACTGAATTATTGACAATTTTTACTTTACCATACATGGGTATGGTCAAGTATTGTAATCGTGCATGAAAAAAGTGGTTTTTTTCCTTCTTTTTTTCAAAATATCTCAAAAACGGCTGAAACTATTTTGATTAGAAAAATTGAGCCAAATCATGGCATTTCGCTTTACAAAAAAGGTCTAATAAGTGAACATCGAAAAAATTATATTTTTCGAGATAATAATTGTTTTGTCAAAATGTCCGGTTGTCTGGTTGTCTGGTTGTCCGGTTGTCCGTTAGTCTGTGCATTATCAAATTTTTGTGGACGAGCTAACTCAAAAACTAGTGTGAATATCGAAACCAAATTTCACACGTAGTTTTGGTCCATTGAGATTAAGAGCTGATTAGATTTTGGTGCATATCGACCCAAAATTAAGGGGGGTGGAGGGGGTTAAAAATTAAAAATCTAGGCCGTTTGAGCAAACTCAACCAAATCCCCCCCCCCCCCACCTCCACCCTGCACACCCCGTGCCCTCCACCCCCACCCCCGTACCTCAACCCCGCGCCCAGTTTTTTCATTTTGGTGGGGTGGTGCGGTGGCTGGGGTGCGGGGTGGTCGGGTGGGTATGAGGGTGGGGTTCGCGGGGGGTGGGGGGGGGGGTCCTGTGGGGCGTAATGGGCTAGCAAGAGGGCCGTCGAAGGCGGGCCTTGCAGCTAGTTCATAATATAAAAAATAACATCTTTGATAAGGTCCTCGTATGGTCTTTTAAAATTAGAGATTGTGGTGGTTTCTTAATCTGTTTCAGCTCTAGCGTTGTAAAAAGGGATACTCATTTTGACGATGACGTCATTTACTCAAAATTTTTGTTTTAAGAATAATATTTTAATTGTTGGTGACTCTAAAAAATTGGAAATTCATCTGTGATAATTTACTATTACGAAATTAAAGAAAATATTTTACTGACGGATGATTAATTAAAAAGATATTGTTTTCATAAGTAGAAAAACTTTTTTAAATACATCACTATTCATTTTTTTATAGATTGTACATCTGGACGCGTTTCATTCCATAAATGTAATCCTTTTGAAAAACTTGTCCATGTTTCATAATTGCTATCATACCAGAACACTTGAGAGCCTTATAAATAAGATCCAATGCCTAGAGGTAACAAAGATGAGTAATAAAAATATAATTCTAAAGCATCTAAGTGCATTGCGAATCGTTCGACCTAGTTGTTCGATTTTCGTAGTAAATTCTTTAAGATAATTGTTAATTGCTAGTAAATCACTCTTGATCGATTGTCTGCATATTGTTATGCTTATTGGAATGCGATGGCGGTGTTTGTGACCGGGAAGGAGGTGAAGGCGACCTTTGTGCGATTTATGTAGCTCACGGAAATCTACAAGGGGCAAGCAGATGGACTAAGAAAACTCGGGAGCTCAAGGTTATCTGCAAAGCGAAACGGACATCGAGAGTATTAGAAAAAAAACACATCAACACGAGTTATGGAATAACTCGTAGCTTCTGATCCATAATGAATGATTTCAATTCGATCTTACTTCCTGATTCCAAACCAATAACTAAAAATGATTAAAAAATTGAAGGAGGAATGAAATCATTACATAGCATTTCTACCTTCCTTATTAACAAATTGGTTATTAAATTATAGAAAATACAAATTTTGAAAATAAAATAAACTAACACGTTCTGATGTGGCCATCCACTTGACTTTACCATACAACCTGGCCCCTCACTTATATTTAATATTTAATAAAATTATTTAAAATCATGTAGGGTGTGTTAGTTTTTGCATTTTTAGACTTCTGGGGGCCCACTGATTATGTATACAAAATTTGGTTGAATTTGATTCATAGACCTATATTTTCATTTTTTGGCCCTACAACCGCCCCCTCCCCCCCATTTTGGGTGGTTAGTTTTCCCATTTTTAGTCTTCTGAGGGCCCAGGGATTATGTATACAAAATTTGGTTGAGTTTGGTACGAGGGACTATAATTTCCTTTTTTGGCCCTCTCCCCCCCTATTTTGGGTGGTTAGTTTTCCCATTTTTAGTCTTCTGGGGGCCCAGTGATTATGTATACAACATTTGGTTGAGTTTGCTCAAATGGCCTAAATTTTTAATTTTAGCCCCCCTCCCCCCTTAATTTTGACTCGATGTGCACAAAAATCTAATCAGTTCTTAATCTCAATGCACCAAAACTATGTGTGAAATTTGGTTTTAAAATTCAGACTAGTTTTTGAGCTAACATTTGGTTGAGTTTTCTCAAATGGCCTAGATTTTTTATTTTAACCCCCTCCCCTTCACCCCCCTTAATTTTGACTCGATGTGCACCAAAATCTAATCAGTTCTTAATCTCACAAAGAGAAACAAAGAGGTTGTCCTCTGCTTGATGCAAATAAACATACACACATATATATATCGAGATGATATATCTGTATATAAATATATTATTTATTTGTTTGAGACTATAGTTTCGAAGACTTGGTCTTCATCATCAGTCTTTCTTCAATTATAAATCTTTTTCATGGGGTCAATATCATATGGATATTGAAAACTTGGTGTTCCTTCGTCACTGCTGGCTAGGAACTAATAAAGACACTCCATCCGGTTCACATTCAAATATAACACTATGTTTCCCTTTCTCCTTTCTCCTTAGAAAGGCTGACAAAAGAAGGGGTTTTCTTTTTTCTTTTATCTTTTTGTTAGCAAACATCTTAAGCAGATTACTATTGGATTGTTTGGATGTTTGCTAACAAAAGATAAAAGAAAAAAGAAAAACCCTTCTTTTGTCAGCCTTTCTAAGGAGAAAGGAGAAAGGGAAACATATTGTTATATTTGAATGTGAACCGGATGGAGTGTCTTTATTAGTTCCTAGCCAGCAGTGACGAAGGAACACCAAGTTTTCAATATCCATATGATATTGACCCCATGAAAAACATTTATAATTGAAGAAAGACTGATGATGAAGACCAAGTCTTCGAAACTATAGTCTCAAACAAATAAATAATATATATACAGATATATCATCTCGATATATATATTGTGTATGTTTATTTGCATCAAGCAGAGGACAACCTCTTTGTTTCTCTTTTGTGAATCAACAACTCTGCTACTCCTCGGCAAAACAAAAACTTTTCAATTAAAAAAAAAAAAAAAAAAAAAAAAAAAGTTCTCTATCTCAATGCACCAAAACTATGTGTGAAATTTGGTTTTAAAATTCACACTAGTTTTTGAGCTAGCTCGTCGACAGAAATTTGGTACGCACAGACTAACAACCAGACTAACAGAGTAACAGGCATTTCGACAAAACTGTTATTATCTCGAAAAATATAATTTTTTCCGATGTTCACTTGTTAGGGCTTTTTTGTATACCGAAATCCCATGGTTTCGCTCAATTTTTTTAATCAAAATAGTTTCAGCCGTTTTTGAGATATTTCGAAAAAAAGAAGCAAAAAAAAACACTTTTTTCATGCATGATTACTATACTTGACCATACCATATGGTATGGTAAAGTAAAAAACATGAGTGGGTTTGTATCTGACTTGGAATGACACAAAATATATTGAAAGATGACTGTTAACTTGGTTTCTTAATTTGTAATGCTTTCCATTCAATTAACAGAAGAGGGAATTTAATTTAGAACCTGTTTTCATTCAGATTTACGATTATATATATATATATATATATATATATATGATAGAATAAAAAATATAGAAAAAACAAAGGAACAAACACGTATTTTCAGAATCAAAGTGTTACTTAATATGTTTAATTAAGTTGTCATATTAAATAATTATCGAAATGGTTAAGTAGATTCTAATTATAAATCGATTTTAATTCTATTAGAGCTAAAGATTTGTTTAACGTTAATATAATTGTTTGATAAATTTGCCAAGTCATAAGTCCTCTATTAAAATTAAATCATTCACTTTGTATTTTGGTGAAAGAGATTTGAAATGTATTTGAATGATCACTAAGTTTATTTTTGTAAAATTTAATAAAATGCTGGAAATTGGTTGAAGGAATGTTTGTCAGACAAGACCATAAGCGATGTAAATAGAATATTAATTGAAAGTCAATAAACACTTGTGACAGATGTGAGGAGCCTTCCGCCATCATTCAGACCATTCATTTTGAAATCTGATAATGATACTTAACATAATAATTATTTTGAATTTACTGAGGGGTGAGCCACGATTGGAATTAGGTGTACACCGTCTTTGGAATTATGTGGAATTATTTTGGAATTCATTAGATATGCCCCTTCATCTATTGTCTTCTACTTGGAAATGAAAGTGGAAGTAGAAGTAGTTGTACACGATATTAGGTCGCGGTTCACCCCTCGGAATTTACGAATGCATAACTTCCTTTCACTGTCATTCTAGTTAATTAAATGAAAAAATTAAAAATTTATTTCAATATTAAAAATTTACATTATTATTTTTTATTTTACAATTATTTGAGCATCGAGCAATAAATACTCCCTTCCCATGAGCATATTTGCAACAATGTTCTTTTTACTTTCACATTTATATTCTATAGAATATAATGGGAGAGTATTGCGATGGCCAGTATGGGTCCTGCATTTTGGAAAGCTTATATCTCAGAGATGAAAAAAGTTAATTTCTTTTTGTAACTTCTAGGTGGAAGGAATCGTTGACCTTAATAGTTGGAAACCAGATTTAGGACATAAAACCGGAAATAGTGGTCCTCATAGGCCAAAAAGTGGTCCAAAATCCATTGGTCAGTGCGTATGTACGTATGTACCCGTTTCGCAACCATAAGTCTCAGAGCTACGAAATTCGAAACTTAAGCTCGATATAGGATAGAAGGAGTACAGCAAGCTTTTAAAAAAGATCTCCTAAGGTGGAACTGGAGTATTTATACTCCAGTGCCGCCGGAGATCGTAAGCCAGACATCCTGATGGCGGGGCCGGAAGATCGGGTGACGGTCATTGATGTCCAGGTGGTCTCCGCGCTCGCCGGACTGGAGGTTGCTAACAAGAACAAAATTAATTATTATAGTTGCAACTCCAGTCTGGTCGGGAATATCGCGGGGAGGTTCGGATTCGCCGCCGGTGCTGTCACCGTTTTGGCGGCGACAATATCGTGGAAAGGGGTGTGGTGTCCCCGGTCCTTCAGGGACCTGCGCGCCCTGGGTGTCCCCAAAACTACATTAAACAAAATGACACTCAGGGCGATGCTAGGTTCCCTTTTTAACTTTTCCAGTTTTATGAGGCGGACTTTCAGGACGGGGCCCGGCCTTAATTGAGTAAAATATAACTTTAGATTTATGTGCATTGCTGGGCTGGCCATCTTCGACAAATGACCTTTTTGCAGTGGCCAGTCCATTTTAAACTAATAATAAGAATTTTTTTAGCATTTAATGTTAAATTTTATTTATATATATATTTTTTTTGTTTCTAGTGTTTATTTGTTTATTTTATTAATAGCATTGCACAGTTGTGGGGCGCTTTTTGCGCTCCCAACACTCTGGCCCTCGGTTCTGGAGTTGTCATAGACGCCCATAAATGTACTTTGATCACAAATAGCCACAACATCTGGCATTATTGTTTGAACGGCTGATGAGAAGTTGCACTCGAATCTGTAAAAAAATCTGTTTTCTTTTTGTAAAGGGCTGCCCCCCTCTGCGTGGCGCAATAAATCAGTCAATTGAAATCAATAAACCGGAAGTAGACATTTACATGAAAGATTTTTCATTTTTTTTTCTCAAAAATGGCTGTAACGATTTTTTTAAAAATTAGTATATTTATCAAGTGTCATGAGTTATTAGTTGTGTCAAATTTTTAATCCGATTAAAAAAGAGGAAGGGGTTGTAAATTAGAAGTGTCGTAAAATAAATATTTTAATTGTTCATATTCTCGTCTTCGGAAAGTAGCAGATCCTTGAAATTTAAAACTTAAGCTATCTAGAGGCTACAATAAGTATAACAAGATTTTGGCTAAAATAGAAAAACCGGAAGTTGATGTTTAAGAACGTAAGAATTTACCACCCCTGCGTTTCGCAACCATAAGTCTCAGAGATACGAAATTCGAAACTTAAGATTTATATAGGGTAGAATGAGTATACCAAGCTTTTTGTTGAAATCGTAAGACCGGAAGTGGACATTTAAATGAAAGATTTTTCGTTTTTTTTGATTTTCTCAAAAACTGCTCTAACGATTTTTTAAAAAATTAGTTTATTTATCAAGTGTTATAAGTTAATAGTTTTGTCAAATTTTTAATCCGATTGAAATAAAGGAAGAGGTTGTAAATTAGGAGTGCTCGTAAAATAAATGTGTCAAATTTTAAAAAAAATCGTTTTAGCCGTTTTTGGGAAAATCGAAAAAAAAAACAAATAAAGGAAGGGCGTGTAAATTGGTAGTGACGCGCTGACTTCAAATAAATGAAAATGTGAAAGTTGTGTGGTGAACAGACCAGTTGATTTATTTTATTTTAAATTTTAGTGGGAAAATTTTGAAAAAACCCACAACTTGGTAAATTAATGATAGATGGATATGAATTTACAGAATGAGAATGAAAATAAATTAAATAAGAGAATGAAAAAAGAGAATCTATTAAAAATTGTGTTTCTGTCTCTGTTAAATATCTTTAAATTAATTGAATATTACCAATCAATGGCAGTGGCGTAGCCAGAAAATTTTCATGGGAGGGTGAATTCACAAAACAAAATATTTAGTGGGAATTTTTTTTATAAAACAAATAGTCCAGTTAAATTGCGTTTTTACCCAGAAAGTTTTAGGGTAGTTGTAATTTCTTTGACCCTTTATGTTTTTTGGTGTGCTGAATCCGAATCTGACTGAAGCTTGTTAACAAAAATTTCGTAAAATATTAGCTATTTTCATACTTAACCACGGTTCAATTTGTTAACCATGGTTCAAATACTTAACCATAGTTCAAACACACTTAACCCAGGTTCATATACTTAATCACGGTTCAAATCCTTGACTACGGCTTAAATACTTGACTCTCAGTTTTCCCAATTAACTCACTGTTTACATACTTACCTTGTTGATTTCATATTTAATTAGCTGTTTTCACACTCAACTCAAGGTTTAAATTCTTAACTCTCAGTTTTCTTAGTTAACTCCTCGTTTTCCTAATTAACTCGATGATTTAAAAGGATGATTCGTGAAATGAAACTCAATTCTACTGCTGCTTACTGATTTCTTTTATTTCACCTATTCTTGAGATCCACAAAATTTTTGTTCGCAAAAAGTGGATGAAAATTAAATTGACGGGAAGGAAAGTATCCTACTGTTCGCTGTGGTATCCTGATAAATTTTTTAAAAATTTTAAGAAAAACAATGCTTAACGCTTGGTTTCATTGTTCCAATTGGCTCGCTGTAATACTGGCTTCATTGGCGGGAAGGAAAGTACACTCCTGTTCGCTCCTGGTATACATATTTTAAAAATTTTAAGATAATTAATCGTTAACGCTGATAACAAGGGCTCAACTTGGCTCGCTGTAATACCGGCTTCATTGCCAGCTCAAATTATACAGAATAAAAAAATATATTCATTGATCTATTAGAAAACTCGAGTAGGAAAAATTGTTTAAAAAACATATGAAAAGAAACGATGATTCGTGAAATGAAACTCGATTCTACTGTTGCTTAGTGATTTCTTTCATTTCACCTACTCTTGAGATCGAGAACATTTTTGTTGACAAAAAGTTGATGAAAATTAAATTGGCAGGAAGGAATGTACACTCCTGTTCGCTCCTGGTGCCCGGATACAAATTTTAAGAAAATCAATCTTTAACGCTGATAACAAGGCTACTCATGGCTCGCTGTAATGCTGGGGCTTCATTGCGAGCTCAAATTATACAGATTAGAAAAATATATTCATTGATCTATTGGAAAACTCGAGTAGGAAAAATTGTTTAAAAAACCATATGAAAAGAAACGATGATTCTTGAAATGAAACTAGATTCTACTGTTGTTTACTGATTTCTTTCATTTCACCTACTCTTGAGATTCACAAAATTTTTGTTCCCAAAATGTCGATGAAAATTGAATTGACGGGAAGGAAAGAACAGTCCTGCTCGCTCCTGGTATCCGGATACAAATTTTAAAAAATTTAGCAAAATCAATGGTTAACGCTTGATTTGAAGGCTCCAATTTGCTCGCTGTAATACTACCCTAGTAGCACAATGTTTAAAACTATATAGTAACTATATAGTGACTATATAGATTCTCAAAATCTATATAGGGACACTATAGTTACTATATAGTTTTGAAACATTGTTGTACTAGGGTAGTTTCATTGTCATCTCAAATTTTACAGATTAAAAAAATATATTCATTGATCTATTCGAAAACTCGAGTAGCAAACATAATTTAAAAAACCATATAAGAAACGATGATTCGTTAAATGAAACTCGATTCTATTGTTGCTTACTGATTTCTTTCATTTCACCTACTCTTGAGATCGAGAATCCTAAAACTTGGCTTTGATATGGTAACATAATTCGTGACATACAATAATGAAAAAAGCCATAGGAGAATAATTTCATCTTAAAACGTTAAATCAATAAATATAGATGGACATGTAAAATGAAAAACATGTGTTTTATTTGGAGTTACTATATTCTCAATTATTTTAATAAATTGATTATGTTGAGAACTTGGCACCACATTAGATATCACTAGTTTATTTGGAAAACGTTTTTTATTAATTGAGCTTGGCCTTTTTTTTACACATGTGTTTTTTTGGGTTGATATTATAATATAGGATATAATTTTGTTATATATACTAGACAAATAAAAATATCAATAACAAGTACATAATATCTCAAAATCCGATTTCGTAATTTTTTATCCTCTTTTTTCCAACTTCTAAAATGCAAATGTTATGTTAGCCGAGTACATAAAATTATCTTTAAATAAATAAATAAGATAAAAAGCTTTCATTGAAAAGCCAATGGATTTCCATTTCTAGGCAGATTTTCTCTTGACCAAACACCAGTTTAAAAGCTGTATTGTTCACAGGAATTTTATCTGTGATTTAACTAATACTTGAAAAAGGAATCACATCCCGTGTTTAGAATGTTTAATAGGATTCATCTATTTTCTATTGATTTAATGATCCTTTAGTAATAATCGATATTGAGGCCAGAGATGTTCACATTGAATTAATGGACGAAATCTATATGATATGAATTCTTGATAACCATCTTACTCACTTTTATTATTAATAGACAAATTCGAAATTCACTATTAAGATTACATACAAGATAATTTATTGCTTTAAATTTTAGAAAGTATGAGAATTTTATTATGATAGAACCATTAAATTATGAATATGATTTGCTGGATTATGTTTTATAGCTGACCTCTAACGGACATAAAGACCAGAAAATGTCTGCATCAGTGCGAACTCTCTGTTCTCGATTCTTATTTATATATATATATATATATATATATATATATATATATATATATATATATATATATATGTATATATATATATAATAGAAGAACTGATTGATTTTATGCTAATATATTTGAAAAATAATGAAAACAGATAATACGAGTTTATAGAAGTCAAAAGAAATTTAAGTTTTGAATTGGGCCGAATTATTTCCCGTTTAATGGTGGTAAAATTAAAATAACCTTTCAGAATGCATATCGATAAAACACAAGTAAATTTATTTTGAGTTTACTATTTCAAGTAATATTTCAAACTTTGAATTCGGACTGTTTTTGAAGTTTTCTGAAATATGCGATTTACCAACTTTCATTACCCTTAAGGTAGTTCTTTCCCGACAATCTACACAAAAAGTTTTAGCCTCGTAACCACTCTATAAATATGAACTGTACTAAAATTTTAGGTTATATTTTTTAACGTGACTGTACTTTTCACACTACTGATATAGATTTATTTCGTTTCTAAGCGAGTTTTCTTATATTCCCTCCACTAAAAATAATCACCCAAATATGTTTTTTTTATCAAAACTACGTGGTAAATAATTCCATTTTTTTTAAGTTACTCCGAATGTATTATTCTAACAAATATTAATTTTTCATCAAGATGGTGAAAGTCCTTCAATGAAAAAAATAAAATAATGATTATTTTCCCACCCTTTCCTTTTCTATCATATGCATAAAATTCCATTTTTAACCGACTTCAAAAAAGGAGGAGGTTTTCTATTCGACTGATATTTTTTTTGTGTCTATGTTACCTCATATCTCCGCCAATTGTAAACCGATTTTGAAGATTTTTTTGCATTGGGTTCAGTCTAGCTTCCGATTGGTCCCGTTTTTTTTCATTGGTATTAGACCTTTTTTGTTAGGTTTGTTCAGGCCTAACTTCTTTGTCTATGAACCGATTTCGATGATTCTTTTTTTATTGGAAAGGGAGTATTTTAGGGATAGTGCCATATTAATTTGGTCAAGTTCTGATGATATGATCAACGACGAAATAACGTAAATCTCCAATTCTTATGAGCAAATAATCGAAATTATGATAAATAAAATATTTTATAAAAAAAAATCTTATAACATTCATTTAAAACCCGCAAACGTTTTGAGAGAATTTCTATATTTATGAATTGAATTTTATTATCATTTTCTGATTCATTCGCCTGACGCTTTCTCTTACGAGATGCATGCAAGGTATTATATTAAGTCACTATTAATAACATCACTAAAAAGAGAAAAATAAAAATAATTTTTATAAAAAAATAAAACCGACTTCAAAAAACTTAAATGCAACAAATAAAATAATAATATCTCAAAAACCAAATAAAATCCACCAAAAGGTATAAAATAATTATCTTATTTATTTACAACTAAACGACGAAATATTAACATGAAATTATTTTTTGTATTACAATTATTTCATGTTTGGTGTGGTAAATCGTCTTCAAATTTTAACAGTGTGTTTATTATGCTTTTAATGACTTATACTCCATGTTTCGAAGACTTCTTGAACTTTTTCATTTGGGAAAGAACTACCTTAATTGGGAACAAATCGGAACAACACAATCATTTGTTGTTGAGCCTTCCAACGACCCTATATGTTTCGCTTAAATTAATTATTAATAAAAGAAACTTGTGTCAAATGTCAGCTCATTAAATACAGCCGTACAAGCGGTCCCATATAACGATTCAATTTATTTCTTATTTTTTACATTTCCAAACAGGAAGATTTGAACCGAGAAACCCCCAAATATGATCAAATCCTCAATTTGAAAACAGAGGAAGTAGATAGATAGATATACATTATTATCTCAGCCACTTGTTGTGCTTTTTCCTCTTTTCTTTGACAGACCACCATTTCTCATTCGACTCTCTATTTATTTTTGTTATCAAGGTTTCATCATTCGAGATTGGGCGCTTATTTGACACCGCCATCAGATATCGAAATGGCCAAAAAGAATGTGAATAGATATGGACTTGAAAAAAGGGAGGAATCTAAAAGTTAATAAAAAAGGTAGCCAAAAAAGATGGCGGTTTAAAAATAAAGGATATCATTTTAGAAATCATTATATATTTATTAATTTCTTCTGCTGAAAACCCAGATGAAAATGCTCTGGATTCTTTTATGTTTGAATTTATAAACCCATTTCAAGAATACCTATATGATATTATTTTAATTTTTTAACTTTCTCAGTGACGCGTCCCTATTATTTGAAATCCATAAAAGTTACGTCAAAACTATATATTCCGCTCAGAAAATGCGGTTGATAATAAAAACAAAATCGGAAAATCGATGTGGAAAAAAGAGATTCAAATACAAAAATGTTGAAATCCACGGATTTATGACAAAAAACATTTCCAGTTAAAGGATTTTTCTACCTGGAGCTTATGTCCACCGCCTATTTATTATAAGTATTTATTTATTTTTAGATTTTTTAGAGCGAAAACAAGCCAATTATTTATTGAAATTGCAACTTTTGTTTTTACACGGAAAGAAATATAGGGTATTAGAATGGAAAAAAAGTGAAAACCTTTGTGAAGACCTTTTATACCTTATTCCAAAAGCTAGAATTTTAAGGAGTATCCCAAAAAATTCTCTAAAGATTTTTGTTTGTTGAAATCCAAAAACTGGATTTACCTTTTTACTCTAGGCACTTTTTGGAATTTTTATGACAAACGGATAAGTACTTTTTTATATCGAATATCAAATAGTAGGTTATAATGTTCTTTGGTTAGCAGTTTGATTAGAATTAATAAAAAGGAGTTTATTTTAGATTGTGCTGTGAAAAATTTTATAATATTTTTTTTTTCAAAATCAGGATAGTTAAGATTAGTTTATTTTCCTTACTTTCTCTGAATTTTAATAGAATTTAAGTGAAGATTCGCACAATTTGGAAACTTTTAGTCTACCTAAGTAGGAACGAAATGAAACAACATAATCGATTCTCGTCGTCCTTATACCACAGCTGAATACTTTTATGCTTTTTTTAGTCCGAAAGTATCATTTTTTAATCCTCGCGGAGCTGGTCCTCAAGTATATAGCTTCGACTCCAATTTTATATATTGATATTACCCTTTTCTCTTTACTTATCAGTCAGTCTTGCTAATATTAAAAAATAAAATATGTATATCAGATTACATAGTAATGTAATCTAACTGGTATCAACCGAAACATCTTTTCTAATAAACAGTTCAACCGAGCATCAAATCTTAAAAAATATATAATTTGTTAATGAATATAAGAATATCCATTTATTTACCGTAAAATAATTCTTATTTTGACATAATCATATATAAGTATTCTCAATTTTCAATTTTCCACTTGACTTGTTCGGAGATGCTACAGAAGGGCGAGTCTTCATTATAAACTGCATTCCCCAAGAGTCCAAAGAGTATCCCAATGAAAGGATTTCGCTGACCCCTGGCTAGGTCTTGACCTCATCTAGAGTCAACTACCCTCAGGGTGTGGCTGCGTGGGTGGAAAACTCATCCGACAAGATAGACAGGCTAATTAGCACAAGTTAGGGCCCAAGCAATGAGAAAAAAACTCCCTCGAAACAGTTAACTTGGTTAATCAAACCTTTAACCTAAGGCTACTATTTGTAATTTCATTGTTCTAAAGATAGCTAATAGCTAGTGATTCTTAATAACTATAAAAACAATCAAATTTGAAAAAAAAAATTTGTTGAGTAGGAGAGTTGTTGATTTCTAAAAGGAAATCAATAAATAAATCCTATTTCTGCTTTTGATATAAATAAACATAATAATAATAATAATGGTCTTTTTTTGCCATGGTGGACAATTTTAGAGGATTTACGAGCGAGCCGCCGTGCAGCCCCTAAGATGAGTCATCACACCTCTGCCTTGGCTCTATCTATGGAAGTAAAGGCTAGCCAGTTTCGATACGCCCCTCTTGTTCGAACTGACGGGGTCCAGAGGAAATGTGAACAACACGTCTGGAGTCAGCCAGAATGCAGAAGCTGCCGCAGGAGGGTCAAGTTTGGCCCTCAAGCGCCTAAAGGGGCTTCACTCCAAATTTGTTTAGGATTTTTCCCTTAGACGGGTAGCCGACAGCGCTGAAGAGTCCCATCCACCCTTTCCCTATTAGTCGCCTCTTACGACAAGCATGGAGTACTGCGGGTCTATTCTACGCCCAACCCGCAGAGCAACAAATAAACATACACTTAAATATGGTATATTATTAAAGTTATATTTTTATCAATATACATACTTGAAAAAAATCTAATAGAACCTTCATTCGATTATCTTAGATCCGAGAGCAGGCTTAAAAAATAGGCTTCACAAAACTTAAATAGGGATATCTGGGGCGCTCTGGTTCGACTCCTGAGGGGGAAACTTTCTGACATAAAATATATACATAATCCTATACTACTAAAGCGCATTTGTGCCTGCCTCTGTATGTATGTATGTACCTATCTCCGTCCCCCAACAAAAACAGTCTTTACGGTTACCAATTTAAATGAAATTATCTATGTATAAAAAATTAAGGTTTTGTCTGTATATTGGGGTGGGGGGTAGGTTTCGGGGGGGGGGGGGGGGTCACGGGGGGTGCAGGGGTCGTCAGGGATACTAATTTAAATGAATCTATACTCGTATATATATATATATATATATATATATATATATATATATATATATATATATGTGTGTAAAATTAAGGTTTTTCTGTACATTGGGGTGGTGGGGTGGGTGGGGGTGCTGAGTGGACTTCGGAGTGGGGTCCAGGGGGCGATCCCCTGGCTAGCAAGAGGGCCGCCGAAGGCGGGCCTAGCAGCTAGTAATTTACTAAAATCTTTGATAAAATTGTCCTTTATTTTTTTTAAAATTGTCCTATTCAATTTCTCATTTAATTATTAGCCGTTATTTCAAATATTTCTATAAAAAACATTTTTTTTTGTTTTGAAAATTATATTGATTCTCGAAATGAAATAAAATTGTTCCATAGTTTCAAGAGCCAATTAAATGAATGATTTTTCCGAAAAGCGCGCGGATAGAAGGCTTGAAGTCCCTTCCTGGAATATCTTCCAGTTCAAGCATGTCAAAGACAAGTCCAGACTAGTTTTAGTCGAATAAAAATTGTTCTCGCTTAGGAACTATTATAATAATACAAAAAAGGAATAAATAAAGATGATTTGAGAATTTTTGGACTAATCCATTTCTAAGAACTTGAATATCTAAGATCGGAAATAACTAAAAGTGCTAAAAACAAGTCATAGCTTGCTTATACCAATAAAATTAGGAGAAATTTAAGATTTTCTTATAGGACAGGTTGATTCATAGTGGAAGATGGTCGATTTCCATTTCAGTGAGTATGGAGTTTAAGTCACAAGATTTAATTTCTGACCCTACCCTTACTCACACAAAGCAGTATCCGTCGATTCGATGAAATTTTCAAAAAAAGAGAGAAGATTAAAATAAAATTTCAAAAAAATGAAGAATACTTTTTTGGACAGCATCCCTTGATGGAAAAGTCACCAACCCCCAATATATATATATATGAATATATTTCTATATTATACCTGGACACAAAAAGAGGTTTCTACTATTATCAACGTAAAAATCTATTAATTTTTAGGTTCAGGTATTTGAGTTGTTTATCAAAATAGATGTTTTGGCTGTAATAATCTAGATTAGACAATTTTGATGACATTTTCTCATTTAAAATATCTTTCATAGGTGATTTCAGCCGAAACTACTTTTTTGTTTAATATCTATTGAGTATTTGTTGCACCTGACTATATTATATTATGAAAGAGTTACGCGACTTGACAAATTGGAACAACCTTTATTCTAAATAATAGATTTAAATAACATTATTTATTATATTTAGTCAACCAAAGGTTAAAACTATTTGGTCCATGGAAATAATTTTCTAAAATTTCTTGGACACGATTTCTCTAAATTAGTAAATCATCATAATCAAATGATTTCTATAATACTATAATTTAACTATACTAATAATCTCTTTTTTCTCTTCACTTTTTATATCACTAAGGGTACTTGGTTTTATTCAAAATTATATATTATTATGTATTTCAAATTTATATATAATGAAATGATTTTCAGAAATGTAACTTAGTTTATAATCGCTAATTCACTCACTATTGTAGGAGACGTCAATATAGGTCGAACAAACTTAGAAATAGATTCAAAACTCATATCAAGAAGTCAATTAGTGTAGTAATCAGGGCCGCGCTAGGATGTTCGGCCGGCTGGGTGGAAAGAGCATGTTGCCGACTTGGATACCTGCACTTGTACACTTAATTTACTCGCAAAAATGAAAGGTCATGAATAAAAATACAAAAATTTTATTGAATAGGTAATAGTATAATTATCTAATTTATTTACAACTAAACGACGAAATATTAACATGAAATCACATTTTGAAGTCGGTGCCAAAAATATACATTTTATGAATCGCACTCGACGGATCTTACTTAGTACGTTTGGCGAGTAGTGAAGACAACATCGCGTAAGCTCGCTTATATAGTTTGCTTGGCACCGACTTCAAAAAGTGTATTCATATTAATATTTCGTCGTTTAGTTGTAATTATTTTATACCTTTTAGTGAAAATTGGGATTGGGGAGGAGACGATAATGGAATTGAAATAATTATCGGAAAAGAGGTTTTTTTATTTAATTAGTTTTTTCCGCTTATTAAAAACAAGGACTAAAAAGATGATCAAGGACACTCGATGGTGGAGAAGTAATCTCCGCAGTCGAAGCTAAAATACAATGTATACATTAATTCATGTAAAATAATTGGTTTAATCAAATTTATAAAAATATATATATATATATATATACCTTTTAGTGCATTTTATTTGATTTTTGAGTTCTTATTTTATTTGTTAAATTTAATTTTTTTGAAGTCTCGGTTTTTTTTCTAAAAATTATTTTTATTTTTCTCTTTTTAGTGATGTTATTAATAGAGACTTATGATGATAATACCTTGCATGCATCTCGTAAGAGAAAGAAAGATTCGGGAGGAGGAATCAGAAATTGATAATAAAATTCAATTCATAAATAGATAAATTCTCTCGAAACGTTTGCGGGTTTTAAATGAACGTTTTAAGATTTTTTTTATAAAAGATTTTATTTATTATAATTTCGATTATATGCTCATAAGAATTGGAGATTTACGTTATTTCGTCATTGATCATAATATCAGAACATCAGCAAATTAATATGGGACCACCCCTAAGGTACCTTTCCAACATACATAAAACAAATAAATAGTTAGGTATATTGTCTATCTTGGAGCTATACTGATCCAAACGCAGAAAGAATAATTAAAATCGGTTCATAAACAAAGAAGTAATGGGTGAACAATTGAACAATAGGTCCAATACCAATGAAATTTATATTTTTACTAATCGGAAACTTTACTGAATCTAATGCAAAAAAATCATCAAAATCGGTTCACAATTGGCGAAGAAATCAGGTAACATAGACACACACAAAACAAAAATCAGTCGAATTGAGAACCTTCTCCTTTTTTGAAGTCGGTTAATAAGAGCTAGCAATGTCGCGAAAAATAATTTTATAATGGCTGGTTTTTGTAGTTCATTTTTTTATTGAAGTTTGGTAGGGATGCGGCATGTCTGGCTGCTGGAAACGTTACTCCAATTCATTCATATTCAAACATGCGCGTTTTTGTTCTTTTTCGAACAGACTCAAATTTTGGAAATTCAATTTCGCAATATAAATTTTGGCAATTTCCTTAGCAGAGTTCAAAAATTCCTCAAATGCACTGTCGGATCTATTTGTAATTAAGTATTTATACAATTGCTCTAACTTCTACACATTCGAGAATATTCGTAGTTGATTTTTCAAGAATTTTGCTAAAAACATTCATTTTTGATAAAATTTCGTCCAAAATTAATACAGAAGAAATAAATTTAAATGTTTTTACTTTATCCAATGCGAAGCATGGGGAAAGTATTGTAATCGGTCTCGCGGCAAGCGCGACTTCAAAGGGTCAAGCTTGAGTTGTTTACCAAAAAAGAATTTAGTCTTTTTGATTTTAAGTCAATTCTTCCACGTTTTCAGTAGAGGTTGCCATTAATAGTCAAAACATCAAGAATTGAATGCAATAAGGTTATTCCTCTACTATTAGATAAAAATCGATCGTTATTTTTGATTTTAAGTCGATTCCTCCATGTCTTCAGCAATGGCTACCAATAATAACCGAAATGTCAAAAATCCAATGTAGAATGGTTATTCCTCGACTATTAAATGAGAATCGATCATTATTTTTGAATTAAAGTCAACATGAACTGCAAATTGCAAGTGATATCTGATTAATAATAAAGGAATAAAAATATTAATATTTCAAATGAATTTGGATAAAGTTTAGCAACGATCCGTTGCAGTTTATTTTAACTATTATTCATTTTAAAGTAGACATACATAAACCAAAAAATTTAACAAAGACACCCACGAAAAAATCTGAAATGTTTGCAAAAGGTCCCCACTGTGGTCTGAATTTTTGATTTTCATAGAAAAATAAACTATTAATTCACAGGATATTTTTATCGACTCTAATATAAACGTATTTAGAGATATGAAATACGGTATTTGTTTTGATATAAAACGAAAAAACTTAACTTTGACATCAACGAAAAAATCTCAAATTTATTCAAAGGGTGGGCGCTGGCATGTCTCACCGCCCTGAAGGTGGCAGGTAATAAATATTTTTCAGTACATGCAGAAAATTTAACACATTTGCCGCCTCTCCCGACGTGCTGCCTGGGTGCAGGGCACCCAATGCACCCCGGCTAGGGCGGCCCTCTTAGTAATCATATAGGTACTTATTTCACTTAAATAAAAGAAGAAATTGCCAACAAATTTTACTTGAAAATAATCTTATGTACATACTAATTCTCATAATATTATTTTAATTAACAAAAATATTTAACGAAATGAATTTAGGTCAAATCAAAGATTTTAATAGATATGTTTATATTGCATGTAGGAGGGTCTTGTCCCCTCGGGAGTTGAACCCAAGCACTAGTATTCTTTCCGGGCAACTATAGTCAGTGAGTTGATTTTGAGAATAAGTTAGAACTTTCTTTCTCAAATAGACACTCATTTCCTTGAACAATATTTAATTTAATGAATATCATCATAAGAGTTTCCGAAATTAATAGCTTACATATTAATTTTTATTAGTTTATAAATTTATAGTTTCTTATATATTAATTTATAGGTAGTTTACATAGTTTTATTAGTTTCTAATTGGTTTTATATTGTTGAAAAAAAGGAAAGATTTTGAGATATTCTTTCGCAGAGATTTTCTACATTCCCAACTTCTTGGAGGGCCTGGAGGTGCTTCAAATTAAACTGATCGGTACGACCTCAAGAGGCATCTTTTCTCAGACAGTGTTCTTGAAATTGAAAATTGCACTTATAAATCATATATTCGTTTGATTTTCCTTTCTCCTTCTTGAATATATTTCGGTCCTTTCATTTTAAATAATCGTGCTCAGCTCGTTACCATTCAATGTTCACCTTCAGTTCTTTTGTTGTTTGTTGACATTTTCTTCGAGTTGTGCCAATATCCCCTTCAAAATAAATAGTCATTGACCTTTGATTGGATGCTTAAATCGATATTGTTCGAATTAAACTATTACACTTAATTATTACTTACTTGGTTACTTACTTGTAACGTTGGGACTCACGTGCACACTTAATTATAGGGAGGTTTAACGGATCTACCTAACTTCAGGGATCAGATTTGAGCCAAAATTTTGTTCAACACGAATTCAGCAACAAAGAACATACAGAGGCCATTTTATAAATTCTTGGATCTTTCCTACTGAATATAGAGGAAGATTATGAAAATATAATTATATATCCAATGCGCATTTGAAATTTCAAAGATATTTTATTTTCTCTTAGTTGAAGACTAAGACAATATAGATAGGATACAAAAGATGATCTTTAATTTCTTGACAAATTTGATTAGGTTAAATACGTGAACAGAAGATGAATCAAGCGGGGACTGTATTCACTCAAAATGGATAAAAAGTTCAAACCCTTATATTTTAAAAACCATTTTCTTCCTGTGTTCTTATACCCTATACTGCTACAGGGCATAACCATACGATATAATGTTGAAAAACAATTCCCAGAATCATTCTTTACCAAATCCAACGCAATGCCTATGACACGAATGAGATTGGAACGTCTGCAAATATAACAGTACGCTATGTTTTAGACCAGTCGATGCTAACTTTTTAGCACTCGAGTCACCCTAGATAGCTTAGAATTTTTCACGGCCCCCTAGTTTTTACTAACATAATAATTAATAAGATTCGTACATATATGTATTGTATATAAAGACTTTAGTAATAAGAAAAAGACGTTTTTAAATACTTTTCGAGGCCACGAAAAAAATCGAAAACTCCAGATCAATAACCAATGTGTTAGAATATATAGTATATACGTATGGCACAGAACAGCTTGTACGATGATTTTATTCATATATTTTGCCTACACCATTTATTACATATTTAGTATTTTTAAATTAATTATTCATGCCTAAATGCATTAATTTTTTGGGGAAATTATTGGTTTCTCATGTATTACCTTTTTTAATTTTTAATAATAATAAAATAAAATAATTTTAAGATTGACTTGATATCTATCATTAGCTTTATGAAGGGAGTAGGATTAACCATATGAGCATTTGCCATTTTTATCTTTCGGTTTCTTTTAAATTATTATTTCCTAATTCTTTTAGTAGTTATACTAGCTGCAGGTGGGCCTCTTGCTACCTTAGTAGCACAATGTTTCAAACTATATAGTAACTATATAGTGACTATAAGATTCTCAAAATCTATATATGGACAATATAGTTACTATATAGTTTGAAGCATTGTGCTACTAGGGTAGCCAAGGGGCTTCACCCCCCTGGACCCCCGTCACTTGAACGACCTCTCTCCACATCTCCAACCACTCCTCATCCACCCGCCTTTGATCACCATCCACTCCAGTAAACCTACCTCCTAGGTATAGACACAGGAACAAATGCCCTTTAGTACCCACATGGACCTCTACCCTCCACCCCTGGATTTCAATTTACAGATAGAGGTGAGATAAATGTAGCAGAGAGAATTAATTATTTAACATGAACTTACAAAACAAGCCTAATTGCTAAATCCTAATGAACAGTTATTGCACTCATCATTAGCTTTTATTGATTATTATATTGACATTTGTCTTCGGCTTTTTCCTTCTCGGTCTTTATTCTATTTGGTTTTAATTACAGAAAACTCCTTGACTATTTACTTTATAAGGCTTATATCTCATAATAAATATTATTTTTTTCTAAAATATTGGTAATTAACTACATTTTTTTGTTTATTCTATATATGAAAAAACTAAATAAACCACACGCATCTGCTGCACCAACTTTCTTGCCCAAATGCAGTTTTATTGGTTTATATTAACTAAATAAATTGAACAAAATCCTTAGAGGAGAAAAAAATAGTAATTTTAAACTGAAATAAGCTGACGTGTTCTGATGTGGCCATACACTTGACTTTACCATGCAACCTGGCCCATAACATTATTTATACTCATGTAGGGGGGGGGGTTAGGTTTTGCATTTTTATACTTCTGGGGTCCCACTGATTATGTATACAAAATTTTGTTGAGTTTGCTCAAAGGGCCTAGATTTTAAATTTTTAACCCCCTCCACTCCTCTTAATTTTGGGTCGATATACACCAAAATCTAATCAGCTCTTAATCTCAATGGACCAAAACTACATGTGAAATTTGGTTTCGATATTCACACTAGTTTTTGAGCTAGCTCGTACACAAAAATTTGATAACGCACATACTAACGGACAACCAGACAACCAGACGGACAGACTAACAGACATTTTGACAAAACAATTATTATCTCGAAAAATATAATTTTTTCGATGTTCAATTATTAGAGCTTTTTTGTAAAGCGAAATGCCATGGTTTCGCTCAATTTTTTCTAATCAAAATAGTTTTAGCCGTTTTTGAGATATTTCGAAAAAATCTCGGTTTATAAAAGTTTGAAAATTACATTCCAATAAATTATTATTTAGTTTGTTTTTACTTTTCTATACAGGGTATGGTCAAGTATTGTAATCGTGCATGAAAAAGTGTTTTTTCCTTCTTTTTTTCGAAATATCTCTAAAACAGCTGAAACTATTTTGATTAAAAAAATTGAGCAAAACCATGGCATTTTGCTCTAAAAAAGGCTCTTATAAGTGAACATCGAAAAAATTATATTTTTTGAGATAATAATTGTTTTGTCAAAATGTCTATTAGTCTGGTTGTCTGTGCGTTATCAAATTTTTGTGGACGAGCTAGCTCAAAAACTAGTGTGAATATCGAAAACAAATTTCACATGTAGTTTTAGTCCATTGCGATTAAGATCTGATTAGATTTTGGTGCATATCGACCCAAAGTTAATGGGGGTGGAGGGGGGTTAAAAATTAAAAATCTAGGCCATTTGAGCAAACTCAACCAAATTTTGTATACATAATCATTAGACCCCCAGAAGTCTACAAATGCAAAAACTGACGGCCCAAATGGGGGGAGGGGGGGAGATGTATGGTCAAAAAATGAAAATCTATGCTCTAGTACCAAACTCATCCAAATTTTGTATACATAATCAGTGGGCCCCCAGGAGTCTAAAATGCAAAAACTAACCCCTCCCCTACATGATTATAAATAATTTTATTAAATATTAAATATAAGTGAGGGACCAGGTTGTATGGTAAAGTTTAGTGGATGGCCACATCAGAACACGTCAGCTTATTTGTTTTTGGAAATTGTTCTTTTCATTATTCTCACTGCCATCATGAGTAAGTTTTAAAAATTAATTTCAAGAAGTTATATTTTCTGATTGTCAAATTCTTTATAGATATACTTAAATAAAAATTACTTATTCCCTCAGTCAATCAAAATATTATTAAAAACAATTCCTTTTATTTTAAGAAAAATTTTATTTTATTTTTAAACATGGTTTAACTATATATACTTTAAAGGAGAGTTTTGTAAATTATATAAAACCAGGCAGGCAGGGCATCGCAATACTTCCACATTACTACTATGAATATAAAGGGGACAACGAATATTTTAAAAACTGAAGATGGGTTGAATATAGAACCCGGACAAAGAACATAAATCCAAAAATAAAACATATATTTTTTTTAGTGAATCTAAGCTTTTTTTATTTTATTTTGAATGATTGAGAGAATAATTTTTATTTTTAAAAAATTACATATTTGCATATTTGTGAATATTTTCATTATTATAGATAATAATATAAGTTCTATTTCCAAACATGTTGTTTTTATTGCACATAGCCAAAAACATGAAAACTACTTATGATTTTATATTTTATATATAAAGAAATCATTATTAAATGGGTCATGAGTTTCGATATTCGCTTAAGGAAATTTTTCAAGGATGGTCTTTCCGGTTTGGATTGATACATCAAACCATGAATGTAATGTACTTCTGAGATTAGTTTTTATATTTAATTAACGTATTAATTAACGGTATATACTTACGACAGAGAATTTCAGAATCAATGTTACTTAACGGTTTTGATAAGAAATCAGACCAGATAAATGGATGGCGACTAATAATTATTTTTTTAAAATTACATTCCCCAGAAGACTTGATGAAACATCTTGTTAACTTTATATCAAACAAGCGATTTATTTATTTTTTTAATTTTCCATATGAAAAAAAATAGACAAATAAATAATAAACTAGTCTTGAAAATAAAAATATTAATTTAAATATGTCAATTTATATTTATAATGTAAAAAAAAAAACGGATACTTTCAACAGAATGGTTCAAAATTACTTAAACGATCTTAAATTATCTATAGAATTCAGATGATGAAAAGATAAATTTTATTTGAATTCAACTGCTTTTTTCGCACGTTAAATAAACCTGTATTGCTTCTCTGCATCTAATATTGTCCTAATTAATGAAATATTTTCTAATTAAGAACTATTTTAAAAAGTAATTTAACCAATTTTATCTCGAAATAAGTACTTATTGTAGCATCTTTTACGAACATATGTTGAATGAAATTAGATATAAAATATTTATTTACTTATTTAACCAATTAGCAGAAGTATTTTTTTTTATTTATGTTTTTAAAAATGTATATCCACATACTTTTATATTCCTTTGCAAAAGTTTCCAAACATTCTCAGCTATTGTCAACAAAATAGCTATCTTACATAAAATGTCTCTCACTATTTTTTAAATATGATTTTTTTATGATTCCCTAATAGTATTTATCATCTATATTTACTTATTTAGCGTCTATGTTTACATTACAAAATTATTGATTGTTTGTTAAAAGTGTTATTAATCATTATCGTTATTAATTATTATTATAATATTGGGCGAAAATATGGCGCCCGAAACACACCGCCTGACGATTGACTGGTTATGTTTTCAATGTGTGTTTGATTAGAAAAAAAATGGGAGCCCGAAACACACCCCGGCCGACGATTGGCTGTTCGGTTTTCAATGTGTGTTTGATTAGAAAAAAAATGGGAGCCCGAAACACACCCCACCCGGACTAAACTTTCGGAGGTTCGGTTAATATATATTAACCGAACCGGAGTCGATTTGCATTACTCAAAAGATTCACGAAGGGAAGGGTTATTTTGTCATGAGATATTTTGTCCTTGGGATATTTTGTCGGGGGATGTTATGTCGAGGGCTGAAATGTCGCGAAATCGACTTACCAACGATCTCTGTTCTAACTGACAAGTCGTAATTCGATCTGGTCATATATCGGCCATATATTTATTAACAGTTTTTAAAAGTATTTTTTCTCTTATCGCTTCCGGTTTTTCATCTCCAATTCCTTCAAATGTATTCATATAACATCCGTGCCTTCTTAGTAGGCGTATCTGTAGATGCGGCTATTTTCTTTTTACTAGTTTTTTGTGATTATGCTTAAGTGCGAATAGTTATAAGCCGCATTCATCATATTTTTTAATGCAATCGAATGCAAGAAGGGGCACACCAGGAAGATGAAGCAATCCTCTATGGATCTCGAAAGACCAATGCATTATCGAAGAGTGGGAAAATTGATTAAGTGTAAGGGTGGAGACGAAGGTGTTTATGCACCCGGGTTTTTGAGATTTGAAAATTATAAGTGTCGGGAAAGACGGAGGCCGAGAGAGAGTTCCAGTTCCTTTTATATCACCTTCGATCATAAGTCGATTATCATTTATTTTAAAATTAACTATTTTGCCACTAGTAGATATATTTTTTTAAATAATACTATAATTAATAATAATTGATTATCATTTGGAATACACAATCCTAAAAACTATAATTAATTCTTATCACTTTAATATATGGTAAATACATGTTATCCTGGTACGAGACCTTCGGTATACCGCCCCACGATGGGTGAACCGCGACCTAATATCGTGTACACCTACTTCAATTTCCACTTTATTTCCAAGTAGAAAACAATAGATAAAGGGGCATTATCTAATGAATTCCAAAATAATTCCACATAATTCCAAAGACGGTGTACACCTAATTCCAATCGAGGCTCACCCTTTGCCGTCCCACAAACACTTAGCCGTATGCTTTGAATTTGAAACGCAAAGAGATACAAAAATCTAACTTTATTATTAAAGGCAATATACATATTTAACAATATAATTACATGTTTACATTTAATAGAAATTATAAATGTTGGCACTAGCTTTTTGAGTTTTTGGTTACTTCGTCTTCTTATTTTGCTTTGTCTTCCTTTTATTTGATGTCTTACTTCTACTCTCTTCTTCAATACTTCTTCAAGTATTTCGTCTATGATTCTTGGTCCATTATCTGAATTTTTTCTCCACTATTACAAATCAACAAAAATGATTGTGATGATTTACTAATGTTAGTTTATCCATACATAATATGGTAAACAGGCAAATATTAGTAATTTATTAGAAATCGTAATTTTTATTGAACTATAAAAATAAGTGCTTTTAAACCAATTTATTCTTTATGAGGATGCTCTGCGTTTGGTTTTGTACCCTGGCCTTAATACCTATATGTTGAAATTCAATCTGATTATGAAGCAATTCTCTTATCTAATCCATAAAAGGATTAGAGCATCCGAAAGGAGTAGAATAACAAAATATATCTGATTAATTTTTGTTAGTTTATTAATTAATTAATTTTATAATTAAGTGGCTTCCTCAAGTTGAATTATCAACTGATGATGATGAGTGAGTGATGAGTGTTGATGGACAGCCTGTCTACCTGACGGTTACCTCATCCAGGAATTTCCATCGGTGGCGGTGGCGGGAATCGAGTGACCTCCTAGTCAGATAAATAATCCGATTCCTGCCAAAGACCACCGAGTCGTGAATCGAGATGAGACGGACTATTTGTGCCTGAGAATAATATTTTAGATAACGCTCCATGGAAAGTGAAGAAAGAAAGAAATAAAGAATTTCTTCTTTCATATTTTAATACCTAATATAATTGGGCGAAAAATTGAAATATTTTTAAATACTCGGTACACTTTCCCAAAATTTTGGTCATTTGCAATTTTTATTTTCCACAACAACCCAACAATAATATTTTAAAATGAAATTACATGAAAGTATTTGTACCTACTATAATTCAAATTGTATGCTACCATTGGAACGATACAAAAAATATTACAGTGTGAAGTAGTGCAAAGGTAGATGTAGGTACATTCAGGAATCAAAATTTTCAAATTTCTCCACAAATATTCGAAAAAATATAAACGAATGCACTTATGTATTGATGTATTCATACGAGAGATTCGAAACAAAACTTCTTCTTGAAGCTCACGTTCAGCTAGCGAATCTGGTACTCGGGTTCGTTTCCATAGAGACCATGGCTCCTTCAACATCTAATTAAAAATTTTTATTTCATTCGGTATATCGATTTTTTTTCTTTTCAAATGTAAATAATAATAAATAACAAATTTATTGAAGAGAGAGGATCTCTAATTGAATTATTACCTATATAGTAAAAATAAAAATGCTAAAAAATCTCAAAATTAAAATGCAAGAAACTTCGAAATATTATAATTAAAAATTAGATTATTAGAGTACTAGATGAAGGAGGAGGTATCAGCCAAAGATTGAATCACTGGGTTCAATAAAACACCTTTAATAAAACGTTTGGGGTTGAATTTTATTTGGCCATCTTCAGCTAATTAGGAGTTATACACAAAATGCGGTACATATATGTGATCGAACCAAGCCTTGTCAAAAATAAAAACTTTTAATTCTGAAACTTTTGGGTCCAGGCACGTTATAAATTTACATGATGCTAAATTATTTTTTTTTTGACAAGGATTGGTTCGATCATATATGTGTACCGCATTTTGTGTATAACTCCTAATTAACTGAAGATAGTCAAATAAAATTCAGGCCCAAACGTTTTATTAAAGGTCTTTTATTGAACCCAGTGATTCCATCTTTGGCTGATACCTCCTCCTTCATCTAGTACAATTTCATCAAAGCCACGAACTTTAACAATATTCTTGAAATAATTAAATCTTTCATTATAGTGCATTAAAAAGAGCAATTTTTGTTTCTTATTATCCAAAGGATTATGAGATTTCACAATTTGTTTTTTGCAAAAAATCGAAAAAAAAATGTTTTTTCGTGATTTTCTCGAGACCCCTTCTGATGAAAATGATTGAAATTTTTCACTTAATTAGTTCTATATGTTTTACGTCATTTGCATCTAAATGTTAATAGTTAAGGGGTTTAAGAGCGATCAGCATTTTTCGAAAAAATTTTATTTTGGACATAACTTGGTTATATTTTAACGGGGTTTTTAAAAAACTTAGAAATCATTTAGAACTAAAATCGTGTTTGTCAAATTCGCAATTGCCTTTTTTGTAAAATAACGTCACACTTAACATCAGTAAATAAAAATATAGACTCAGACTCCTAGCTAAGGTTGTGGTTTAGTAAAATTAATAAGTCGAGAAAGTTTTTAAAACCATCGTTGCGAATTTTTTATCATCAAATGAGTTTGAAAGCTGACATTTGGCATAAAGGTGCGGTTTTTTCATTGATTCAACCCCCCCCCCCCCCCCCACACACACACAAATTTCAGCTCATTATCTACGAAAGATCTTTTCTCAAAGATTTTCTACTTTTTTCTTGAGTTTCTGAATTTAGATCTAGACAATAATCATTTTACTCCGCGTATCAGACAGCTTTCCTTTCAACTGTATTGAAATGAAGAAACGGAGAAAAATACTTATATAGATTACCATTTAAATATATTTGATGTTCCAAAAGGAAATAAATCATTCATTTTTTTTAATTTAACCTTCATGTCTGTCATTGTAATTTATTAATATCTAATTATTCCTATGACCTTATATTTTAACAATGAAAATATGAATAGCATGTGTATATTTTAAACTTCGGTATTTGAGTTGTTTATCAACCCTATTAAACTATTAGTACTAAATGATGACATTAACAGGATAAGTAAAATATAGCTCAGGAAAAATTCACCAATAAAAAGTCCTGTTAAAAATTGTTACAAAATTCAAAATTAGTTTCATTTACCTCGTTTTACCATCAATCAATTAAAGTTCAATTGAAAGTTTTTGTGCCGAGTGTACCAGAATTTTTAATGATGAAGAGGGAAAAGCCCTCGAAACTATAGTCTCGTTATAAATAAAATTTATAATTACAGCAGAAGACACACTCTTCTCTTAAAGTTTCAATTAAAGTTTGCAATCTTGAATATATCACCTATACAATTTATCAGTCATTACTCTTTTTATATATTAACATTGTTATTTCTATTGCATACATTATTCGTTACTTGGTCGTTTGTTCGTTCAATCAGATAAACGATGATACTGCTGCCACGAAGTGATTGACATCGCTCCCTGATCGACCCGATTGGCCTTATTGTGATCAAATCACGACCCTTTTTGGCGTGTTTCTTTCCTCTCTCCGATTCCTTTCTTACTAATTTCACCTTTATCTTCACTACCTGGTTTGCACAAGTATTATTTATGCAAACAAGTTCAATTGGAAAAATTGCGCTGGACGTGGGCCGCACATGTTTCTTGAATGATTCTACAAAGGCCAGGTCATTGGGGTGTCATAATGGTCTGGCCCACCTGGGGATAAGACAACAAACAGGTGCGTGCGCATGCAAAGTAGCCGTTGATCTGTTTTCCCACGTTGAAACGAATGCATTTCGACAGGTACATTTTGAAGGCCCGGGCCACAAGGTCAACAGACACCTCCTCCTTTCCGTCCATCATTAGGCATCTTATTTTCCAAATCCCCTTCGTTATACAATAATAATCTATCTTTTTTTTACATATGATTACATGATTAGAATAAAAATATAAGTATATATAAATCATCATTACTCCATAGATAGAAAGAATAAAAGAAACATCCTCAAGTTTGAATAAAAAATGTTAAAAAATCATTAAAATTTAGTAACTAAAATATAAACTACCATTTAGATGACAATAAAAATCAAAAAAGGGGTTGCATGGAAGAGAATAATTATTCGAATTTAGGGAACGCGATGTTGGTTTATAGTGAAACATTATTAAAATTATATTAGGTTGGTGAGGTGTTTCACAAGGAGACTCCTTGTGAAACACCCAACTCCAACCTAATATAATTTTGATGATAATTATTACAAACAACTGAGTAGAAATGGCTAGATCTTATTTATTATTTAACACTTAAGGAGGTTTTTTCGCGACAATCCACACAAAAAGTAACCACTCTATAAATACGAACGGAACTAAAATTTTAGGGTATTTTTTTTAACGTGACTGTCCACTCTCATTATGAAATCTCTATATAGATACACACATACTTTCCGGTCGTTTCCAAGCCATTGTGCTTATATCCCCTCCACTAAAAATAATCGCCCACATTAATTTTAGATAATTAAGAGAACCTAAATAAATCCGCATAGCAATTGGAAGGTAGTTGAATTTCAATTATAATTAAATATTCGTGTTTTAGGAAAAATCCAAATAATTCATTTCTATTTTTTCTAACTTAGGAGATGTTTACATGGCGAGAATTCATATATGCCCCCTTCGAAGACAAAATAAACCAAATGTTGAAGAAGTTCATTTTTCATTTTTATTATGTTTCTATTCAGTGTACTCAAAAACTCGAATTTCAATTTTGAAGGCTAGGTAATTGACTCGATTAAACTAATACGTATCAACAAGTTTTAAAACTTTTTTGATCGCAAGAAGTTTATTAAAAGAAAATATAACTTGAACATTATTAAATAACGATCAGAAACATGTCTTTAAAATTACATTATGATTTATTGTCAAATCTGTAAAATATTTTCTTTATTTGTTCTTCAGATTGAAAATGTATGAATTACAAATTCAAGTTGTAATTAATGAAATCAGAGCTAAATAGGTAATTTTTATTAAATTAATTTAACATTTTGAATTTTCGTATGAACATTAAATTTAATAATTGATTTAATATCAGATTTTAAAGAGGACGCAACTTAAAGCTAATCTTTAATAAAAACATAATCTATAATTCTCTAAATCGAGTCGAGGGAATCCCACGGTGTTCATCGAAGTTCTCGGAGCCCTGGAAAGTGATCCTTGATCTGTTTGCCCAGCCAAATTTTCTAAATTCTAAATTTATTTTAGAACGGGGTAACTAGGGGTTTCCCTAGAAGGGGCAGCTGGCTAGCCTATTAACCCCCACAAGGTTTCAATTTCGGTAATCCGATTATAGATCAACTAACTCTTTCGTAGAATAAACAAATTTTGGAAGTAACGAAATAATTTAGTGAGAATAGATAAGTGATGCCTCGTAATAATGGAGTTTCGATTTTTCTAGGGGGAGGCAATGAGCTATTTGTGGAAGCACTTCCCCCTTGCCCCCCTAACTACGCCCATGAAAGGAGGACCTAGATTCTACTATTTGTCAGATAATTTAGTACTATATGGGAGGTTTAGATAGATAAAAGAATGGGATTGGCAAAGGATCAGACATCGAAGAATTACGTGAAACCAGTTTTCGGACTATTAATTTGATAGTGAGTCAAGTAAATGTGTTGAGATTTTATCTCATCTAATCAAAGAGAATCCGACGTGAATAAACATTCCACAACAAATTACTTTTTATTGAAGAATTTTGTCAAGATGATTATGAATATAACACTATATTTTGTGATGCATCCAATGATAAAGCCAATTGACAAAAAAATGTTTGAACGAAATATAATATAAGAACCAACAAGTAGGTTATAAGGCAGTCCATAAATTATTTAAATTTTATTCAATTTGGGATTGAATAGTTAGTGATAGTAGTATAACTCGATTCCCATTTGTCTCCTTTCAGTGATAGCAACAATAAATATTACAATATTTACCAACATTTTACCATAAGTGTACGTGTTTATTTGGCCTACCAAGTACAGTTATGGTATAATCTTTGGAAAATATTGTAATATTTATTGTTGCTATCACTGAAAGGAAAGACAAATGGGAATCGAGTATACTCACCCATCAATAAATATTCAAAGAAGGAGAGAAAAAAGGTCTCCGAAACGTCGGAAATTGAATAAAATTTAAATTATTTATGTACTGCCTTTCATTATAACCTACTTATTTCGCTTACCAGTCCGTCTTCATAAGAAAATAAATAAAATAATATAAGAACCAATACTTTTAGTACTATGAAAAAAATATATATTGTCATTTAGAAAAATCATTTTGGGTCAATAAATTAGTAAATTCGTAATCTCTGACACAATAGTGTCGGAGATTACAAATCTACATTAGCAACTGGAATTATTCCAGTTTTTCTGTCTCTCTCACTCTTGAATTTTTTAAGAGCCTTTAAATACCTAAATATATTTAAATCATATAGAAATTAAAAAAAAATCCCTAACTTGAGAGTTTGAGAATTTTAGCTACGATAGATGAATGAACTTAAAAGACGTGCAATAATAAGATATGACCTTATGAATCTTCAATTTTTTATAAAGAGTGTTATTATATTTATTAAAAGAGTACCAGAGGGAGGGCAAATTAATTTTTCGTAGAAAGCTAAAACAAACCCATTAAAAAAATATTTGAAAGACATATATTAGTAACTTATGAGGAGATATTTTTATTCAGCAAAAACAATAATAAAATTTAACAAAAACATGTTTAAATGATTATTTGGGAACGTATTCACCATCTACTTCAATAACTGCTTTCCATTTGCTTGGCAGTCGGTCGATTCCACGGGCGAAGAAGTCATGATTCTTGGAGGCAATTCACGCTTTGACATCGGCCAACAAGTCATCCAAATCGTCGTAGATCTTAGTCTTTTGCCAGTTTTTCAAAGAGCGGTTGATGTGATAGTCCGTCGGTGCTTCGGTCGGTGAGTACGGCGGATGTGGGGGTAGATCCCAGCCCTTATTGGCGATGAATTCGGCGCTCAACATGTGGACGTGCGTTATCGTGATGGAACACGATGTGGTTCTTTTTGCGCGGTCTTTTCGCCTCGATTGCACCGTGAGTTCGTGGGGGACCCATCCAGCCAATTTCCATACCTTGCCAAGCTTTTTGAGGCGTCGAACGATCGTTGATTGGTCGACATTGAAGTCTGCAGCCAGCATTCGTGTTGTAAGGCTTTCATCCTCTTCCACGGCTGTCAGAAGTGCCTGATCATCAAAATCCGATGGCCGACCTCTTCCTTCTTTATCCTCCTAGTGTCACCTGATTTGAAACGGGCAAACCACTTCCGTACTGCACTATCAGTAATTGTTCCTTCGCCAAAAAGTTCGTTGAGATCGCGAAATGACTGTGCTGCCTTCCATCCTTTCTCGTAGTGGTAGAGCATAATATGACGAATATGAATATCTATAAATAGAGAAGATTGTTTTTATAAAAAAATAAACAAAACGCCAATACAAACGTTCCATAATTATGCATCAACCTAATATTAAGAGGAATTTTATCAAATAAGCCTTATTTAGGATTGAAAATAATTTCTACTTCAATTTGATGAAATCAAGAGTTATGGATGCCCCACCCGTAATTCCTTCTAGCCGACCTTGTCTTGTGTCAGTCAGTCATCTGACCTCCTTGTGTGCAAGTGCAATGTTACCCGACTGCAATAATCAGCAGCTAGACATAGTATCTCTTTCATCCTCTTAGATTTCGCTTAAATGGTCTGTGGATGAAGCCTTGGGTCCGACACTGAGTCACAAAGTCAAGGGAGTCGAATTCAAAGATGCTAGATCAGTTGACATTTTGTTCTTTATGGAAACAATTGTCGGATTTCAAAAGAACCGTTCCACTGTGTCATTGGAGCAATTTAAAATTCAAATCGATTTCCATGTCATTTATTTGTACATGATACTCTCAGATAGAATAATGAATGGGCTTGGCGCTGAACTTTTCGGATTCAGATTCAATAAATTCCTATATAATATGTTCGTTGAGTCAAAGTCATTTATAATAGTGAGCAGGTACCTATGTAAAAACCGAAAGTTTCTTTTTGCCGATAGTAGCAGAATTTTTATAAATTGAAGGAGACAATAAAAAGAGCGTGTCTTCTACTGGAATTATAAATTTTTAATTTATTTATAATTATAAAAAATTCCTCCTTTTTTGAAGTCGGTTAAAAGCCACTAGCTCGGTGGAAGCAGATGTCTGTCTATCCGTCCTACTGCCAGATCATAGCTCGTAAACTAAATAGGATAGAAACTTGAAAAATAGATGTTATATGTTTTCATTTTCCCGGAAATAAAAAATGGTATTCACATTTTAATCGGATGATTATTTTGGGGAAGATCGTATCTAATGTGAACTCAAAAATAAAAATATATTTTTATCATAGGATGGGTGGAACTCCGTACAGATCTCTTTGAGTAGAATTAGGCTTAATTTTTTAATTTAAAAGTTTTTATTTTGCCGAGTGTTACAGAGTTGTTGATACATAAAGAGAAACAAAGAGGATGCTACCCTCTGCTAACTGGCTTATCGGCTAACTAATAGCAAACAATTTTCAATATTCACGCGATACTGACCCCATGAAAAATAATCGAAACTATAGTCTTAAACAAATAAATAATATATACCTATATATATTTGATATATGGGTGTATGTTTATTTGCATCAAGCTGAGGACAACTCTTTGTTTCTCTTTATTAATTCTTACGTTCACATTTATATTCATTAGAATATAATGTGGAAGTATTGGGATGGCCTGTTTTTGGGTCCTTACTCTTTGAGAGCTTGTATCTCAGATATGAAAAAAGCTAATTTCGTTTTGTAACTTCTAAGTGGAAGGAATCGATGCCCTTAATAGTTGGAATCTGGATTTAGGACATAAAACCGGAAATTGTGGCCCCCAGAGGCCAAAAAAGGGGCCAAAAATCCATTGGTCAGTGGGTACATATATTTTTTTGATTTTCTCAAAAACGGGTCTATCGATTTTTTAAAAAAATTAGTGTATTTATCAGGTGAGTTATTAGTCGTGTATAAATTTGAATCCGATTGAAATAAAGGAAGGGTGTGTAAATTCGGAATGTCGTGATGTTTTCAATTAAATGAGAATGTGAAAGTCGTTTGGTGAACACACCAGTTGAATATAAGTATAATATTATATAATGTTTGTCATTCAACATCATTTCATAAATCAATATATATTTCACCTCTTAATTTGCTGTTATTAAAAATGAATTTTAAACCCTAATTTAAAGATTTATAATCTAACAAAAAATGGGTCCCCCATTTGACTTCAAGCCCTAGGCCCCGTAAAACCTAAATCCGCCCCTGCCCACAAGAAAGAGTGCGAAACCGAAACCACTTGCTGCCTTCTGAATCGAGTGAGCCAGCACTCCGCCGAGCGGGTTGCCTACTCGGCCGGCTGAATCGTTAGCTATGAAGCAAGGCTTGCTCGATTCAAGCAAGCTGTCGACTTGACTCTTGTCTAGTTGCGCTCTGCGCTGCTTGGTAGGTGTTGGTGTTCAAGGGGGCAGACGGGCGGGTCGACTGCATGCATCTTGATCCCACAAGCAAGCAGGCAGGCAGACCCCCGCTGCCTGTAACGTTTCGGTCGCCGCAGAGGGCACCAATTCAAACTAACGGAAGCAAATCAAAACAATTAATCTCATTATATGTACAGGTGGTGGAAAGCAAAATTGATCATTATCATTGGTCAAATCGACAAGAAAACAATGAAATAAAAATACTTAAATATTTTTATAATTAATATATTAAGTGAATATATATCAAAGAGGGTTATTTTTGGCAGAGACATTTTTAAACAAGATATATATTTCGCTAGACCAGTGCTGTTTGAGGCTATTGGGGTCAGCTGAATCTTAAATCTGAACCAAGAGAAATTCACTAGATGATCTATATCCGTGTTTGGTAAAAAGCATCATGCGGGCTAATCGCGATATAATGCTGGATCACACCTAGATGGATCATATCTTTTTCATCTCCCTTGGTCCAGATTTAAGATTCAGCTGACCCCAATAGCCTCAAGCAGCAGTGGTCTAGCGATATATATATACTATATCTTGTTTAAAAATGTCGCTGTCAAAAATAACTCTCTTTGATATATATTCACTTAATATATTAATTAGAAAAATATTTGAAAATTCATTATTTCTTACCCAGAAATATATAAATTCAATGAATTTGATATCTCTAATATTTTGGAAGATATAAGGTTTGGAACCCTCAGTATGAGAGTCAAACTTTGCTGTCTTATTTAATCGATTATAAGTATTATTATTATTACTGATTATTAAATTTATGATAGTTATCAAAAAAATAAATGATTTCAACCGTTCGATAATTTTTCAAAAAAAATAGTCAAAACATCTTTATTTTCTGTACTACTATAAACTATAATACATTCACACTCACCCATAAATTTTTACTTTATCCAATGCGAATGGATGGATGGATGTTATCGTTTTTTTGGCCCACGATTTTTTCCAGACCGTTGCACCGATTGAAATGAAATTGAAAACCTACCATTAGTTTAACAGAATGAAGCGCTGAATAGTTTTTGGTAGTTTTTGGTAGATGTCGGCCCTCAAAAATTAGTACTTTATTTCAGTACTTTTTTAGTTTTTTCTAAATATCTTGAAAATAACTTAACCAATTTTGGTGAAATTTAATATCCTAATTAAGTACCTTAGGAACCACAAAAAATGTTAAATAAAGTTTTTAGTAAAATTATATTTCAAAGTACAAAGTACTCTAGAGTAAGATAAGATTTAATTTTTTATTTTAAATTCTTTAAAATTTATTCATTTGATCGTTTTAATATAGCTCATTTAACCTTGCTTAAGTAAGAATGGATAGGCTTAACTCTGTGAAATGCTAAAAATTTGGGAGAAAATTTTATAAGTAACCATAGCAACTGTTTTGTTTTCTTATCCGTTACCTTTGCTGAAGACATAGAGGAATCGACTTCAAATCAAAAATAGCGATTGATTCTCATCTAGTACTTGAGGAATAACCATTCTATATTGGATTTTTGACGTTCCGGTTTTTATTGGTAACCACTGCTGAAGACATAAAGGAATTGAGTTAAGATCAAAAATAGCGATCGATTCTCATCTATTACTTGAGGAATAATAATTCTACATTAGATTTTTGACGCTTCGATTATTATTGGTAACCATTGCTGTAGACATGGAGGAATCGACTTAAAATAAAAAATAACGATCCATTCTTATCTAATACTAGAGGAATAACCTTATTGCATTCCATTTTTGATGTTTTGAATATTAATGGCAACCTCTACTGAAAACGTGGAAGAATCGACTTATTTTCAAAAAGACTAAATTCTTTTTTGGTAAACAACTCAAGCTTGCAGTTTATTTAAATTAATATTATTTACAAAAAAATACTATTTTTTAAATAATGTAAGTATATAATTAGTTATTTTAAGAAGGGAGATAAATTTAACCGAATTTATCTCGCGGAGAATTTACCACTGCTCGAAGCCCCTAAAATCTTAGTAAATTGGATATTGAATTGTATCTAAGTTTCTGAGATTGGCTCGTGATCCCGGCTTCTTTTCCTTCTGTTCTGTTCTTTTCACGATGGAGGGGCCAGCCCATACAGGCCTTTAGGGGAACCACCTTCTGGTGTATCTCCTTCTCACATCAATATCATTAAAAAAAAAATAAAGTAAAAAAAAAAAAAAAAAGGAAAGAAATATTCAATAGATGAGAAGCTTGATGTTGTTGATTTATTGATTTTGTTTTTATGGTTTTGACTGATCTTTGTTGGTATATATAGTATATTTTAATATAATAACTTTTACTAATGCTGATTTTTGGAGAGAAACTTTATAAATTGTAATTTTTCTACACAGCCCTGAAGATGTAAAAATACAGCGAAAACTTGCCAAGTGCTAAGTTTAAATTTCTTTGTCTTTTTCCACCATATCTCCAGATCTCTCTTTTAAATATTATTAAGAGGTCATTAATTTCATTAATAAAAGTTATTTTAAATAAAAAATTTTAAGATTTAGATACATTTAGTGTTAGCTAAAGAATTCTTGTTCCTGTCCTTGGTTTCCAGAATCTATAAAAATAAAAATTGAAGCAAAATTAACTTTTTTTTTAAATTTTAGTTTCGATAATTTATTAGAATTTATACTCTACGCTTGAATGTGTCCTTGGCGTACTTATACATCGATCATTAGTCATTACTTATTAAATAAACAATCAGAAGACATATTGTACATGTCAAACTCATTAGTGCTATTCTCAATCTAAGGTATATAATTATATTTATATAAATGATGCTCCATCCAGGTTATAAAATTTTAAATAAAGGATCTATTCTCTCTATACATTTCAAATGATCAAGTACTTCTTGGCTTATTTATTATTACACGTTTTTTTTTACTTTCACTTTTATAGTGTAAGGGAAGTATGTATTGAAATCGCATCTCTCAGTAAATTGACTATTCTTCAAATTCCAATATTATAAATTAAACTTTCAATTTTTGAATTCTATTTATAAGTATAAGATTATATTTTGAAGTCCCGTTTTCAACAAATTAATATTCGCGGTCTACAAAGCCCCAAAATAAAATACATTACTGTGTCTATTTGTTTGATTGTAGGCGTGTTAGCTCAAAAATATTAAATTTAAATGTAAAGTTAGTTATCATCTCGAGACATCACAACAAGATTTTGGTTCAAATCGGCCAGCCAAAAGACATGTCCGCCTGTCTAGGTCAGGCGTTAGTGAACTTTTTAATCAAAGAACACCACCAACATACCAAATATGGGATAAAGAATGTGCGTGCACCAAGCAATCGAATCAGCTTTTAATATTAGTATGTATGCACTAACCAATCAATATATACTGTAAATTATTAAGTTTTTTTTTATAAATATTGAGGATGGCATAACTCTGTTCTGTAAAACACAAGATTTCTCTTCTTCAATCACCTATACTAGAGACATTGGAACCATACAAGTTTTAAATTATTATCTCCTCTTTCGCCAAAGATATATTACGTCTCAAAAATCTCAAAAATTGAAAGATCTTGCTGATCTATTTTTAAAAAAGAGACTAAGGCTTATATAGGCTTATTTTTTATTATAAACTCTCTAACTGATTAGTTCTCTGACATAACAATTACAATACGAAAAAAACATTTCTTTCGTTATAGAAAGATTCTACTGTAAATTTTAAATTCAAATTTTATTTTTCTATAAAATTGGAAAATTATATAAGTGGAGAAAGAACCTTTGTAAAATATTCCCTCATGACAAGAATTGCAAAAAGAAGAATTTTATGAGATATCTTAACAAATTTACATTTTTTCATAAAATCCTAATTTTAATATAAGTTTAATATTTTTAAATATACATGTTTGTAGGAGGGGGTTTACTTAAGGGTTTGCCTGGTTCGCCTCCAAAATTTTACATTAGAATTTACTAATATATAGCAACTTATCTTAAGAAAAATTTTTTAGCTGAACATATACCTATATTAGTAATTTTTTAACCCTCTCTTGATAGGGTAGTTGATGATAAGGCCCGGACTTTTATACAGAGCTAAGAGAGTAAATTTTCGTTAAAATATCTCGAAAAAAATTACTTTTTTAACCATCTCTTGAAAGGGGAGACCCTTATCAACTTAATGCAGAATTTCTAGATCTGCATACAATATACTATATAAAATGCGTTAAGTTTATTGAAAATTAATATTTTATTTTTTCTAGAAATTATTAATTAAGTTAATAATTATCATCAACTACCCTTCCAAGAGAGGGTTAAAAAAGTAATCTTTTTTGGGATATTCAAACGAAAATATACTCTTTTATCTTTGTATAAAATATACGATTTAAAATGCGTTTAGTTTTTTGAATTTTTTTTCTAGAAATTATCAATTAAGTTGATAAGGGTCTCTCCTTATCATCAACTAACCTTTCAAGAGAGGGTTCAAAAGTATTTTTTTTGTGATATTCAAACGAAAATATACTCGTTTAATTCTGTATAAAATATACTATTTAATATGCGTTTAGTTTTTTAAAAATTAATATTTTATTTTTCCTAGAAATTCTCAATTATGTTGATAAGCGTCCCCCCTTATCGTCAACTACCCTTTCAAGAGAGGGTTAAAAAAGTATATTTTTTCGAGATATTGAAACGAAAATATACTCTTTTAACTCGGAGGTACCCTTATTAACTTAATTGAGAATTTCTAGAAAAAATAAAATATTATTTTTCAAAAAACAAAACGCATTTAAATTAGTATAATTTATACAGAGATAAAAGAGTATATTTTCGTTTGAATATCCCAAAAAATTTTACTTTTTTAACCCTCTCTTGGAAGCGATAGTTGATGATAAAGAGTACCCTTATTAACTTAATTGAGTATTTCTAGAAAAAATAAAATATTATTTTTCAAAAAACTAAACGCATTTAAAATAGTATATTTTATACCGAGATAAAAGAGTATTTAATTGTTTAATTAATGAATCAAGGCTTGGGCTGCGAGGGGTGAACGAGGAGAGGATTAAAAGAAATTCCATGATTCATATAGACAGGAGGTATTGGTTTGGGTTCAGGGGATCAGTGGCTTGGTGGATATAGGAGTTAAAACTCTTATGACAAAGCATTGCAGTACACATGCAAAGATCCCGGGTTCGAGCCCCGGCTGATCCTTTTGTCTGTAATAAAAATAAACTTTTCTTCGTTCCCTAAATTTAAATTTGTTATTAATTGTCTTTACACGGCCTCGTTGTGGTCGCGCCCCGGGTGAAGAGAAAATTATTTTCGATCTTTGGGGTCTGCGATCGATTGGGAGGCGCTGGAATATTTAATTGTTTAATTAATGAATCAAGGCCTACGCTGCGAAAAATGAACGAGGAGAGGATTAAAAAAGAAATTCCATAATTCATATAGACAAAAGGTATTAGTTTGGGTTCAGGGATCAGTAGCTTAGTGGATATAGGAGCTAATACTCTTATGACAAAGCATTGCAGTACACATGCAAAGATCCCGGGTTCGAGCCCCGGCTGATCCTTTTGTCTGTAATAAAAATAATCTTTTCTTCGTTCCCTAAATTTAAAATTTGTTATTAATTGTCTTTACACGGCCTCGTTGTGGTCGCGCCCCGGGTGAAGAGAAAATTATTTTCGATCTTTGGGGTCTGCGATCGATTGGGAGGCGCTGGAATATTTAATTGTTTAATTAATGAATCAGGGCCTACGCTGCGAAAAATGAACGAGGAGAGGATTAAAAAAGAAATTCCATAATTCATATAGACAAAAGGTATTAGTTTGGGTTCAGGGATCAGTAGCTTAGTGGATATAGGAGCTAATACTCTTATGACAAAGCATTGCAGTACACATGCAAAGATCCCGGGTTCGAGCCCCGGCTGATCCTTTTGTCTGTAATAAAAATAATCTTTTCTTCGTTCCCTAAATTTAAAATTTGTTATTAATTGTCTTTACACGGCCTCGTTGTGGTCGCGCCCCGGGTGAAGAGAAAATTATTTTCGATCTTTGGGGTCTGCGATCGATTGGGAGGCGCTGGAATATTTAATTGTTTAATTAATGAATCAAGGCCTACGCTGCGAAAAATGAACGAGGAGAGGATTAAAAAAGAAATTCCATAATTCATATAGACAAAAGGTATTAGTTTGGGTTCAGGGATCAGTAGCTTAGTGGATATAGGAGCTAATACTCTTATGACAAAGCATTGCAGTACACATGCAAAGATCCCGGGTTCGAGCCCCGGCTGATCCTTTTGTCTGTAATAAAAATAATCTTTTCTTCGTTCCCTAAATTTAAAATTTATTATTATTAATATTTTCACATGGAACTGGAGAGACGTATCTTGACACCGAAAGAGCCGCAGGTTGCCGACTACTGGCATAGGGGTGAAAGGAGATTGTTTAATCATCTGTAATTCTAACTTCTTCTTAGAGTGCCATACCCGAAACGGGTGTCGGCGCCTCTCCACATATACCTGTGCTGAGTGTGTTTAGTTGTTTTACACAGATATACGGGACATACTTTTAAACGCCGGTTCCGAACGGCTAATTTAGAGAGGTGACTAGGCAATTATACTCTTGGTAGGTTGCCATTACTTTCCAAGAGGAGGCGACTGCAAATATCTATCTGCCGAGACTCGGTCTCGAACCAGCGATCTTCGAGTCAGCGACCCGACACTCTATCCACTGACCCACAGTCACCTCATTCTAACTGGTATACTACTAACTCTGATAAAAATAATAAGTAAATTGTCTTCAATGAACGACAAAAGGCACCTTTTGCATTTCGGGTTCATTGTATCAAGAGTGCCACTCATCTCGTCTGATAGGAGCTCTGATACTTTGATAACTCGCTAGGGCTGTCCAAGGCTGCTCTTCGCCTAGACGACCCTGGTGGCCACGTGCAGCATTCCCGGACCGTGTCGACATGCTTCTGAACTACTGGGTTTGGCACCCTTTCTAGGTCTCCTCTGCCGTTTTAGGCAGCTCATCAACTCACCTTGCGTCGATTCCCCTTTTTTGAATCGCTTTCTTTCTCAATTAACTTGATTGATTCACTCTACGTCAAAGAATCCGCTAATTGAGCTAAAACGAAATTCTCTGGTTTTATGGCTAATTCCTATATATTTATACTAATTGAAGGCATTAAAAATGATTAATAAAACAAAATGTCACTTCGATTGAAGGCCATTGATTTAATAATTAAATCAATTCAGTATAGCAATAATGTCATCTGGTAGGAAATTCATTACGGAATAATTATTTATTATTTTGATTGGTTTATTTAATTTACGTCTTTTGTAAATAAATCATGATTACTAATTATCGCTATATAATTTAAAACTTTTATTTCCACTTATAGAGGATAAGTAAAGTATTGGGATGAGATCTACAAAAATGAAATTTTTGAAGTCTTAATTTCTACCCCCGCTATTTTCTTCGTTCCCCAATTTAATTTAATTTATAATTGTCTTTCGACGAGGCCACATTGTGATTGCGCCCCGGGGCAAAGAAAAATTTTTCGACCCTTGGGCTTGTGATCGATTGGGAGGCGTTTGAATATAGTTTAATTCTAATATCTTAAATTTGTCTACTAAATAGAAGTAGTTATACGTATAGGCTTTTTATTTAGAGTGCGAACTTTCAACAAAATAAATTATTAAATTACCTTCATGAATTTTAAATTATTATCTAATTTCACTTTGAGTGTCCCAACCTGAAAAAGTCTTTCACTTTTAGATCAAATGAGCTAGCTGTTATATTAAAATAATAAAGTGTAATAAAATGAAAGAATTTTATGGTGTTTCTGCTATTTTACTTGAGCATACCCTTTTACTTTACCATACAGGGTATGGTCAAGAATTGTAATCGTGCTGAAAGTATTGTGATTAAGAAAATTGGACAAAACCAGAGCATTTCGCTCTACAATAAAGCCCTAATAAGTGAGCATAGAAAAAATTATATTTTTCGAGATATTAATTATTTTGTCAAAATGTTTGTTAGTTAGTTAGTACGTCCGTTACCAAATTTTTGTGGACGAGCTAGCTCAAAAACTAGTGTGAATATCAAAACCAAATTTCACACGTAGTTTTGGTGCATTGAAATTAAGAGCTGATTAGATTTTGGTGCAAATCGACCCAAAATTAAGATGGGTGGAGGGGGGGGGATTAAAAATTAAATACTAGGCCATTTGACAACCAAATTTTGTATATTATATAATCAGTGGGCCCCCAGAAGTTTAAAAATGCAAAAAACTAACCACCCAAAATAAGGGGGGGGGGTCAAAAAATGAAAATCTTGGCCCTTTACCAAACTCAACCAAATTTTGTATACATAATTAGTGGGACCCCAGAAGACTAAAAATGAAAAACTAACCTCCCGAGAGGCCAGTGTGTATGGTAAATTCAAGTGGATGGCCACATCAAAACATGCCAGTTTATTTACTTTACAATTCAATATTTTGAAGAAATATTGTTATCGTGCATGGAAAAAGATTTTTTAGCTTAGTATTTCAAAAAACGGCTAAAACTATTTTGTTAAAAAAAATTGAATGAATTCACAGCTCTTCGGTCTACAATAACAATTTGTGAACAACGAAAAATTTATATTTAATTAGATATTAATTATTTTGTCAAAATGTCTGTTAGTGTGCGTGTTACCAAATTTTGTGCACGCTCTAAAACTAATAAAGGGATCAAAGCAAAATTTTATATTTACATATTTTATATTGATATTAAGTGCTGATTAGACTTTTGTTGAAATCGGATCAAAAATTATGGAGGTGGGTTTTTAAAAATTTGAACCCTTTGTCTAAATTTTTATCAGTTACTCTTTAAAACCCTTAGGGCCAGTTGTATGTCGGTTGGTAAACTATTTGTCAACGTTTAAAAAGAGTTTACCAACCGACATAACTATTTGTCAACGTTTAAAAGAGTTTACCAACCGACATACAACTGGCCCTCAGAGGGAGTCAGGTGTTTATGGTAAAGTCACAGATATACATTATTTTTTTTCAAACTGACTGGTGCCTTACTCAACATTGAAATCAAACTCAAACTCAGAGAGATATTTAAAAATATTATAGTTTAATTGGGTAGCTAAAATTTTAAATAAGATTAAAATAAAGTAAAAAAGAGAACTATGTGAAAGCATCTGAGAAAGAGAAGAGCTCAAATGATAGGGCTCAAGTTGAGACGCGCTGAGGGATATTTTGTAAGATGAATTAGGAAAGAGATGGCGAGAGAACAAAATAAAAATATATTTCCAGATAATAAAGAATTTAGGAACTGTGATTTTTGTAGAATTGAAATAATTGGGATGAAATACAGTTAAATAGAGACAAATGGTTGCGTCAAACCAGCCTTCGGGGTGAATATACTAATGATGATTCCTGATCACCACTTCGTCCAATTAGTAATGTTTGAGTTAGTCACAAATCTAATCAATTGTAAAATGCTAACTCATGGGATATTTAAAGAGCTGCTCTAATCGGGTTTCTGTAATTACGAATAGCGGCGACAAAACAACAATTCAATCCACCCAATGAAGTAATCAGATGATGAAAATAATCATTTAGGTGTGGAGGCTAATAATTCAATCGCATCAAAGGAATGCATTATGAATTGTATTGTAAACAATATTCATTATTAAAATATCATTGACTAATAATAATCATTCTAGAAAAATTAGACGGTTAGATATTAATTATAATTAAGAGTTAAAAAACTCACATTCTCCTAATATACCAATTAATATAATTAAAATAAAGAAATTAAAATAAATGGAATTTTTCAAAAAATTAACTCACTGGCGTAATCATATACTACTAAAATCTTAGATTGTGATCATTGAATTTAGTGGCGTGCGGTCCATGGGTGGCTTGGATGCGGCGCATATTTAATAAAATTATTTATAATCATGTAGGGGAGGGGGTTGAATTTTTAGACTTCTGGGGGCCCACTGATTATGCATACAAAATTTGGTTGAGTTTGGTACAAGAGCCTATATTTTTAATTTTTAACCCCCCCCCCACCCTCCACCCCTCTTAATTTTGGGTCGATATGCACCAAAATCTAATCAGCTCTTATAATCCCAATGTACCAAAACTACTTGTAAAATTTGGTTTCGATATTCACACTAGTTTTTGAGCTAGCTTGTCCACAAAAATTTGATAACCCACGGACTAACGGACAACCAGAAAACCAGACAACCTGACGGACGGACAGACTAACGAGACATTTTGACAAAACAATTATTATCTCGAAAAATATAATTTTTTCGATGTTCACTTATTAGAGCTTTTTTGTAGAGCGAAATACCGTGGTTTCGCTCAATTTTTCTAATCAAAATAGTTTCAGCCGTTTTTTAGATATTTTGAAAAAAGAAGGAAAAAAACAACTTTATTCATGCACGATTACAATACTTGACCATACCCTGTATGCAATCACCCGTCTCCACTCGGCTCCTGTTTGGCCTCTCAAAATGTCTCCCATCCCATATCCCCCTCCAATATATATCCCAAAAGATATAACATTTTTAAAAAATCTAAGTTTAAATTTAAAAAATAACGAAAATGATGTCGAATTTGATGAAATTTGAAAAAAAAAGCGAGGATTAAAATAAAATTTCAAAAAAATGAAAGGTACTTTTTTGGACAGCATCCCCTGGTTGAAAAGTCAACAACCGTGACTGATAGAATTGTGTTTTTTTTTTAATATATATGGTTCAGTAAATGAGTTGATTTTTTGAAAAAATTCCATCTATTTTTCTGAAAAAAGAAATTCACATCTTTATTTTAATTAAGTTGAATGGTCCGTCACTGAAATCTTTTTCAGATTAAGCTATATTTTTGATTTTACGATAAATTGAATGGACTGAAAATTACTGGCTAGACTTATAATATGTTGCTTGTTGGGGAGAGGTTTATTGTCTCAGAGGATTAGACTAACTGCCCGGCAAGCAAGTTAGTCCTCGGCTTCAACACCCGGGGGGATGAAGCCCTCTGACAAGGAACATAAACATATTTTCTACTAAAATCTTAGTTTGTGGCCATAGAATTCTGTTTTTTTTTCTAACACAAATTAATGTTATAGTTTTATTAAGTAATGACATTTTTAATAAATTTCAGAATAGTGGATAATTTCTTAATTTCTATTATTTTTATAGGCTTTGACTCTATGTTTAGAAAATGTTAAATCGAAATGAAAATAAGATTGAGATATTTATCATCAAATTATTAATTCAACGAAACTGCAAACCGCGTACTGAATCTCGAAAACGTTTCACTTTTTTTCCAAATTTAAGTTTGATATATAGATAAATGATAAATACAGTCGAACCAGTGGCGGAACTACAATACTGCACGACTCATTTTTCGGATTTATTATTTGTTAATTATACTATATTGAAATTGTTCCTATTTAAATTAGAACAAAAATACATTGACAAATAACATACAGTTATAGTCTAGAAAAATAGTAAAGTGAAGTATCGTTTCTAGAATAGTCCCTTAGGGTAAATAAATTTTAAATTTTTTAATTATTTAATAAATGTTCGGATGAGCGATTCTTTCATTAGAATCTTATCAAAGAACATTACTAAAAAAACGCGGATTGAATGATCTACTTTCTTAAGAACTAAGGCATTGCAAGGATGCCAAATACAAATCAAAGTTATAGTCTAGAAAAATATTAAAGTCAAAAAGTTTGGTATAATAACTTTTTTACCATTGCATTCTCATCTTATACCAAATAAAACAATCAATCCTATCATTTAAATAAATGCATTTAAATCCTTAATCTTCTTTTTGAATGACATTCTTCTAAGGCATTACGTTATTTAATAATATAATTATTTATTCGATACTATACTAATATAATAAATATTTTCGGTGTCCTGAGCCCCTGGAGCTAGCCCCTGTCGCCAGTCTCAGTGGTGTGGTGGTATATTCATATAGGCATATTAAATTTGAATTTCTGAAAAGATTAATTTATTTCAAAACTGTAGACGGTACCAGTAATTTTTGAATAATCAGAAAAATAATCTTTAAAATTCAATATATGAGATTTCACTATCGAATGTCTTCAGAGAACCTACTCTGACGATGTGATCCCTATGCCGAGAGGCTTGTTGTCTCAACCTCACCATTAAACAGACCAAAAGATTTATATATAAATGAGAAAGAAAACGATCTTATTTTATCGATTTAATCTATGTGAAGGTACAAGTAATAGTTCTAATATATGAAAATAGCATTTCAATTAAGAATTTTGTAGTTTAATTGAAATGTTATGAAAATATTCATATTCTCCACTGGGGCAGCGAGTCGACCATTATAGAAATGGCAAAATGGTTTAATTTTTCCTCATCACATATTCAATTAAATCTATTGAAATTACATATCAATAAAATATTTTGATTTATCTTTTATATCAAATAGTTTTTATTAGAATATTTGCATTTTAAAGGGTAGTTTATTTGAAGTCTAATTTAAATAATATCTAATTACTACTTTGAAATAATTTTTAAAAATATGAAATTAATAAATATTATAAAACCATCGATTCTTAATAATTATATTCAATTTTAAACGAAATTGATTGATTCGTTTTTAATAAAATGGCAAAAAGCTAGAAAATCGAACAAATGACTCGCTGATACCGAGTGAGTTGCGACCCAGCCTCTATATAATACAGAAATCAAAAAATTATAAATGAGAGAGAAAACAGTCTTATTATATCGATTTCATCTATCTGAAGGTTCACAGTATGTCTATTATATAATAAAATAGCATTTTGATTAAGAATTTTGTAGTTTAAAAGAAATTATATTAAAATATTCAGTTTCTTCTCTCCGGGAGTAAATCATGTAGAAATGGCAAATAAATTTATTTTTTTGCCCATTAGATATTTATTCAAATATATTGAAAATTCATATCACTGTGTTATTTTCATTTATCTTTTATATCAGATAATTATTATTAGGAAATTTGCATTTTAAAGGCTAGTTTATTTGAAGTCCAATTTGAAAAAACGCTAATAACTCCGTTGAAATTTTTTTTAAAAATATGAAAGTAATAGATATTATAAAACAATTAATTATTAATAATTTACTTTAGTTTTGAACGAAATCGCTTCAGTACTTTTTGAGAAAATGGTCAAAAACCATCTGAACCGTCTCAAAAACGATGTTTTTTGAAGGCACGAGATGCCTTTGAAAAAGTTTAAAAAGTCATATGAAACGAAACATTGACTTGTGACATGGATGTGAATTTTAAAATGTTTCTAAAACGGCCTTTCATAGAAGGGTTTTCGGGGTTTTTGACGATTTTCTCAAAAAGTTCTGAAGCGATTTCGTTCAGAATTAAAGTGGGTTATTAAGGATTGATTGTTTTATAATATCTATTAATTTGCATATTTTTAAAAAAAATTTCAAAAGAGTTATTAGCGTTTTTTCAAATTGGACTTCAAATAAACTACCCTTTAAAATTCAAATTTCCTAATAATAATTATTTCATATAAAAGATAAATGAACATAACACACAGATATGAAATTTCAATAGATTTAAATAAATATCTAATGAGAAAAAAAATAAAACTTTTTGCCATTTCTAGTTGATTCGCTCCCGGAGAGAAGAAATTGAATCTTTTCATAAAATTTCTTTTAAACTACGAAATTCTTAACCAAAATGCTATTTTCTATATATTATACAGATACTGTGAACTTCCAGGTAGATTAAATAGATAAAATAAGATGGATTTCTTTTTCATTTATAATCGTTTTGTTCTGGTATATCGAGAGGTTGTGTCGAGATCAGAGACACATTATTTGTTATTGATTCTTAAAGTCCATTCACCATACAATATTGGAATCTCTCTTTTAACTCATAAACCATTGATTTTAGACATTTCCCTTTTATGAACTTTTCTATTGGAAATTAAATTTTGTTTAATAAAGGTCATTTTATAAATTTGTGTAACTCAAAGGGTTAGGCATTAATGGTGAAATTTAAGTGGAAAGTTGGATAAATATTGCTCTAACGTCCTAGGTATTCTACATATAAAAAATTCTAATGAAGAAACATGTTGATAATTTAATTTACTAAAAGAAAGTTCATTACGTATAATTAGCTCAGATAGACTATTTAAATATCTAGAGTAGAGAGGATTAAACATTCAAAATTAAATAATTTTTTCTGAGAAAAGTAAACATTTTTTTACAAAAATAAAAATCGTTTTAAGATAAAGGGTGCCCTTTAGATTGAATGTGAAATTTTTTATTGAAATTCCATATTTTTTTATGTAAAAAATTACCTGGCCATTTCATTGGGCTAATGAAAAATATTTACATTTACATACCTAGTAAACTATTGATTTTAGACATTTCTCTCATATAAACTTTTCTGATGGAAATTAAATGTACTTTAATAAAAGTCCTTAAATGTATTTGTTCGTCTCAAGTGTTAGGCACTCATTAAGTTCACGCGGAAGTAGCAGTGATAAATACCTGTAAAACTCCATTGTTACGAGGCATCACTTATTTTATTTCTCATTAAATTATTTCGATACTTCCAAAATATGCCAATTCTACTAAAAAGTTAATCGATCTCTAATCGGATTAGCGAAATTGAAATCTCTGTGGTGCTAATCAGCTTACGGATTTCCCCGCCCAGCCTAGAAAAAATCCCTAACTACGCCAATGGTCTCGGACCACCCCATTTTGATACTCGTAACTAAATTTTGGGGTTGAAAAACATAAAACGATATTGACAATGAAAAAATTATATTAGTCAGGAAGCAAAAATAAATCAAAATATGCTGATGTAGCCATCCACAGGACTTCACCATACACCTGGCGCCCCTTTCTTCTATTTTGGAACCCCTAATCTTATGGGCCACAATCAAATTCATATAATGGGACATTTTCATAAGGCCATATAAGTAATTAAGCAAATTATGTTTTTTAAATAAATCCAACGTAATCAAGCACAGATTAACAAATTTACACTAAAAATACGCGTTTTGAAAAATCTCCCTTGAGATTAGGCAGGGAGGTTGAAAAATCGCCAAAATCGCCTCACCCAATTCAAAGATGAGCCCTATGCTGAAATTAAACACATTATTTTATATTTATAAATAGCACTTTCTAACAATTTTTAGCTTTTTATTTTAAACCGTTTTCTAACATAAAATTGCTAAATCATTAAAATCTGCAGAAAGTTATACTATGTCGTGAAAAAGTTTTATCTATTTTCTCCAATCATATTTTCATTGCATTTTAAAATCAAGATCTATAGCAAATATAAATTGTTGCTTAAAAATGCATTGAAATAGGATTATTGAAAGAATAATTTAGCAATAAATCACCTGGCTTTGACCTTTCAGAGTATGAAGGGGTGCAATTCGCCGCATCTTTTTCACTAAATACCTATTAATTCATAAGACAATATGATATATTACACTCACTAAACACTTTTTGTTATTTTTATTACTATTATTGTAAAATTTTTGTAATTTATAATCTATTAAATGGTAATAAATCGTCATGAAATGGATCGGAAGTAGAGCCCAAGGGCCTTGAACCAGTAGGTGTTCGCCTTTGTTCCCTTTGCTTCTTCTTGGGTAACAGGATCTGCGAGACAATGGTCCATGGCGCAACGGTCCTCAGGTCTGGCTGCGCCTGGATGCAGGCAGCAAGCGCAGCTGATGCTGAATCATCTGATCAGTATGCTAATTGCTTCAAATCGAGGCTGCAAGCCGCTCTGCAGTTCACACCGACCCCACTACCATCACCTCATTGCCAAGTACCAAGATTACATATAACAAACTTAGCTATATAAAAAATACATTTTCATGAACAGCCGAACTAACACTCAGCCTATTTATTTATTATTCGTTCAAAATAAACAAGTAAAATATTAAGGACTAGAGAATTTTTTTCCACCATTCCAAAGTAATGATTCTTAAGTCAGGTTTGAAACGAGGGGTGAACCGCGACCTAATATCTTGTACACCTACTTTCACTTTCATTTCCAAGTAGAAGACAATAGATGAAGCGGCATTATCTAAAGAATTCCAAAATATTTACACATAATTCCAAAGACCTGTACACGTAATTCCAATCGCTATTCACCCCTCGGTTTGAAATATCTGCTCATTTCACATGTATCCCAGACCAATTCTTTCGCTCCTCTTAAAGCTCCTTCATTATATAGAAAAAATATTATGAAAGATTTCAATTTGCCGATGGTAATAGATTCAAATGTTCTTAGAAAATCATAAGATGGTGTCATCTATTAAATCCGATGGAATGGAATATTTTAAATTATATGTCAGAGGGCTTGTTTTTCACCCTCTCGGGAATCGAACCCGTGTGCCAGTAACAGCAATTCGGACCATCTGGCTCACCTTGGATCGAATGGAATATTTTTAATTATATGTCAGAGGGGTTGTTTTTCACCCCCTCGGGAATCGAACTCGAGTGCCAGTAACAGCAGTAACCCGCAGGTGAGCCAGATGGTCCGGATTGCTGTTACTGGCACACGAGGTGGTGAAAAACAACCCCTCTGACATATAATTAAAAATATTCCATTCCATCGGATTTAATAGATGACACCATCTTATTATTTTCTAAGAAAAAATATTTTAATGTCTTCCAGCTTTTAGTATTAATATTTTATCATTCATTTCCCTTAAAACTGACTTTATCCAGAAATAATAGTAAAACATGTTGGTAACAAAATATGAATGGATCAATCTCAGGCTGGCTTTATAAAACTGGAGAAAAATTTAAATTAACATCTTATTAACAAAATTGGAAAATTTCTTGCTAGAAGTAGCCCGTTGTTGATTTTTAAAAAGAAATCAGTGAGAGTGCCATGAGCAATAAAATCAATTGTATAATATCTTATATTCTTTTGAATGATACCTAAACAGCTTTTTTTTAATCTTATACTCTTACAATCACTGATAAAAATGCGGCCAGCAACTTTGTTTTAATGCAATCGAATGCAAGAAGGGCCGCACCAGTAAGATGCAGCCCCTATGGATCTCAAAAGACCCTTGCATTACCGAAGAGAAGGGAAAGTTGATTAAGTGAGAGGGTGGAGACGTAGGTGTTGTGCACCGGAATTTGAAGGTTTGAAGATTATAAGTGCTAGTAAAGATGGAGACGGGAGAGAGTTCCAGTTCCTTGAAGTCATTGAGACAAACGTATTGGTGAATGAAGTGGTCCGGAACTTTTCTAATTTAACCGCGAAAGAGTGTTGGGAATCGGCAAAGATCAAAAGATGCTTTGGGGGGATTAACTCATCAGAGCACCTGCAGTGATAAACTGGAAGCAATTTTTGTCCCACTGGCTCTAAAGATGACCATTAAGTTATAGACATGGACAAACTTTTAATTTTTGTCGAGTCTGGACCCAGCCTAAAATTAAGTTTTTTTGTTTTGTTTTTTAATATTCACTTTACAATTAAATATTTTCAAATTAATACTAGTATCTCGGCTTCTACTGCCTCCTGAGAGTTCTGACTAATTTGAAATAGGAGCTAAAGATACATATATATATATCTTCAAAAACTAATTAAAAACTTCATTTTAAAAATTGAATACATTTATTCGACTGGGATGCAAGTGTTATCTGCCACTTGAAGGTCATGACGTCATGAGTCATGAAATAAAGACCTGTGTCAAGGTAGACCTCGCACCACACCATATCTACTTTACGAGTATTATTTCTTAGCAATGACAGCAATAAAAGAAGATATGGATTATCTCTCGGTAATTATAGACGATTTAAATGTTACATAAATATATATGTATATCACGGTACCTAATACATATTTATGTAATAAAAGAATTAAGTACAAGTTGCTCAACCACAAATAGAGGTTTCTTATAAAACAATTAAACGTTTTGGAAGAGAAAATCATATTTGTCATTTAGGAGGGTGAGTTTACACGTAATTAACTCAACTTTACTCTCTACAGTGTTGCGGAAAACTAAAAAATGTTCTAGGATTGTTTTATTAATTAAAAAAAAAATGATGATTCTGGCAAGAAACGGGATTATTTGAGCATGTTAAGAAGAGGAAAAATATTCTTGTATGTTTCCTTTGTGGACCCTTTTAAACCCTGAAGATGAAGGGAAGATCCTGCGAAACGTCGGTTTTTAAGAGAATAAAAGTGGCGTTCAAATAATTTTTCTTTTATTCGGAATTTTATTTTTCATTACCTTCTGCATTAAAATTTGGAAATTTTTGAGTGAGGTAAATGGTCCGACAGCCGATCCTATAGAGTTGTATTGTTTAATACATATACCTATTATATAATTATGAGTTAAGGCAAAAATAAAAATATGTTTTTATGAACAAAATGCGTTCACAATCAAAGTAGACATTCCAGATCTAATTTTTAAAATAAACACACTCTCAAATAATTTTACGTTTTGTTTCTTTCTTTTAAATATAACTTTCGTTTTTACAATTATAGAGGTAAGGGACATTAACTTGCAAAATTATACCAGTAAACTGAATAGAAAGAGGCATGGGAAAATGTCAAAAAATGTAGAAAAATTTATATTAAATTGTATTTATAAATTTCGAAAAATCCATTTGCTTTCAAAACGAAAATATAGATAGTTCAATTAATTTCCTCTATCTCCCTGATTTTAAATAATTAAATATATATTTTAGTAATTTCTATAAAAATTCAAAAATAAATATATTTTTCTAATTAGGATTATCAAAGTAAGAGTTGAAAGTGAACATTAAGATGAAACTGGAGAGGATAAAAATGTTTAGCTGGTGCTGCACTCTTGAAGCCATTACAGGAATTTTTAATTCTAGATAAAACGATGTAAAGCAGTGTTTCACAACGTGGGGCCTAAGCCCGACAGGGGGTCAATTCGATTGTTAAGGGGAGCAATTCGAAAATGAACTCAACCAGAGGTCACTAATCGAGCCCATTGAGTGAAAAGAATTAAAAGGAACGAAAAATTTTCAAATGGAAAAAATGTGTTACTTTGTGGTGGAAAAAATGTGTCATATACATTTTTTTTTTTTTAATTTATTTATTTAATGTCACCGGGTCATATACATTTAAATATGCATCTTTTAGTCTACTTTTACTCCACTCCATCTCAAATTAATTATAACACATATTTTATTTTTGGCTAGGAATTTTTTTTAGCCCTTTTTCCTTAATAAAAAAAAATAGTACATTCTAGCTACATAAAAGATCCTACGATATAGCTGGCTGGCAGGTGACGTCTTTAATCAAACCCTGAAAAAAAATTTCATCTACTAAGGTTGTCTAAATACAGGCGTTGCCATCAAGTGCTGCCATCTACTTTCGATTATGTTAATTCTCCAGAAATCGTACATATTTCATTGAAAAAAATCTGTTCTTAATTTCTATGTAATCAATTTTACTTAAAGCTATATGTAATTTTTTAAGCTTATTGTAAATAAATAAGTAATAATAAAAAAAATATAAGATACACTCCACTGGAGGAATAAATCTCCGAAACTGTTTAGTTAAGAAATTGAAAAAATAAAGGAAAATTTTTTAAGTCTTTAATTATGATGAGATGGAAAACAGCAAAGGATTTGGGCTTGAAATCTGAAAACCAGTGGATTTCAAACTTTTCAATTAATATGACCAGCTTACTATTACAAGAGGTTAGTTTTTCGCGAGAGGTGAACCGCGACCTAAAATCTTGTACACCTACTTCCACTTCCACTTTCATTTCCAAGTAGAAGACAATAGATGACAATAGATTATCTAATAAATTCCAAAGTAATTCCAAATAATTCCAAAGACGATGTACACCTAATTCCAATCGCGGTTCACCCCTCGGTTTTTCGTAAACGGTCATTTTAGCGATATCCTCATCTTTGCAACATTTCCTAGAGATCTCTAGTAACATGTGTGTTTTTTTACAAGGTAAGAGATTCAATTCCATAATCAACCCCATTTAGTCTTCTCTTAGACAAACAGGGGATACTGTGGGCTAATTATAGTCCCCGTGCACAGGGAGACTCTCGGGTTTTTCTTACCCAAAAATTTAAAATGGAACATAATGGTTGTTCCTCTAGTATTAGATCAAATGAAATACATTTAAATAAAAGTATTTTATTTATTCGAGGAAAATAATTAAAAAGGGCGCAGATAGAATGAACGATCTCTCTTCCTTTATTAGCAGCTAAGGCAAGGATTCCAAATACAAGTCCAGACCTGTACTAGTTTCTATTATACTAGAAACGGCCTTTTGACTATTTCATTTGGACTAAATGGATACTCGTTATTATATAGAGAAGAAAATTCAATGCTGAAATTATAAATTTTATAATTCCAGCAGAAGACACACTTGTTATTGTCATCTTCAATATATAAAAATTCTGCTACCCTCGGCACGAAAAACTTTCAATTTAAGAAAACATTAAATTGAAATAATAATCAGATTTAGATATTTGTCATTTAAAATAATTAATTCACTGAAACTTCAAACAGCATACCGAGCCTTGAAAAAGTTTAACTTTTCCCTCCAATTTATTTTGAATTCTTCCACTATAGACAATGGATGGTTATATATGTATGGTATATTGAAATAGAATAAAATAAAGAATATAGGGGTAGATATTAAGAGTTGTTTACTTTTGTGTGAGTGTAGGTGTCTTCTGCTCTTGACCCGATGAATTTTCGACCACAACTAAAGCTAAAATGCCCGATCGAAAGAATCCCGTTACTCAATTTGATTATCAAGCAGGCCAAATTTCTCCGAATTATATTCAAAGGAAAATTCTCAAATGCACTTTTTAACCCATTATAATAAAATTACAAAAAAAGCTTATTTAAATATAGATGGTGTCACGAACCGTTTATTTATTTATTTTTAGAACAGTTATATGACGAAAATTTGAAGACTCGATTTTTTATGTTATTTTCACCTCCGAAGCCAGGGTGACGCTAATTAGTTATTAATTAATCAACAATATTTAAAAAAACATGCGCTTTTATATCAAATACTTGACGCTGTATGTACTAAAATATTAAATCGAATTGAATGTCTAAATTTAATTATTTATCATTTATAATTATTAATTCACAGAGTAACAATTTTATATAAAAGTTTATTGTACAGGAGTATATAGCCCTACTTATCTGAGAAGATTGCTGAGGGAGTAAAAGCATTTCTCGGCGTTTTGGATTCTGGCTCTAATATCATTTAACGTAATACCCTGTGCTGAGACCAATTCTCCTAGATACTTAGAATTCACTCATTTCCTCAAATACGTAAAATCCTAATACAATATTTTGTAGATTTCTTCTCCGTATTTGGGACATGTGCATATATTATTATTATTGCATAAAAATATTGTCTGTAATATGTGGCATACACGTAACAGTTATTGGAGTGGTTGTATCGAGAATATACGAACACCAAAAGCCATGATATAATTTATCTTGTATTATAATAGATTATGAGATTTTCGTCACTATTGAAACAAGCGTTATCATTAAGAAATTTACCAGCTTAAAAGCAACAAAGGTTATGTTTTTATAATTAATAACATTAATAAGAATTATTATTATATGTAATTATCAAAGATGATTTTGTTATATTAGGTTATTACTAGGTATAAAATTAGATTGAAATAATAATTCCAAAAAAAGAAAATTCTGGTATTTACTAACTTTCTGTCTAAAAATTGTTCTATACTCAGAAATATCGTAAGGGGGCGCCTTAAAAGGTGTTCCACAAGGGCACCTTGTATATCAGCGGCGGCCCTGTCTAGACAGATGTGAATCTGAAATAATTCAACTTTTGAAGATTCTGTTTTTGGCATATTTACAGTTATTTCAATTCCAGTCATGGTGTGTGTGGAATATAGAACAGGTAAAAGTTAACTAGTTGCTCATAGCTACATTACAAAACAATTAATTACTTAAATAGATTCAAAAGTTTGTCCAAGTTAAGAAGTAGGAAACCAACAACTAATATCTTAAAATTTTCTAGCTATTAATTTTGAAGCAGAAAATTGAAATGACGTCACTCTTGCTAATAGTATGAAAATCACATTCACTCTAAAATATTTTCTTCTGACATATTAAACAAAATATTATCGACTATGAACCAAGATTAAAATTGAACATCTTCTTTTTCTAAATATTGAAATCAATAATGTAACGATTGAGTCTCCGGGATAGATTGAAATTTTGGAAAAATTCCATTTATTTCCATAAATTTCAAAAATTTCAAAAAATTCCGCTATTAGTTAGTATTAATTAAATATTGTTGAATTTTAATCATTTCAAGAATGGTTAGTATATAAAAAATGTTATTCCATTGTAACAGTTGGAAAGATTATGAAATAAGGGAGTATTATACCTATGTGCTAATGGTACCCGGATTAGAAAAATTCCTTTCGATATTTTGAATAAAATTGAATAATTTGACTTCATAAATGTAGACAATCCACTGACTCAAGAATCGATTTAGCCCTAGTAGCACAATGTTTCAAACTATATAGTAACTATATAGTACATATATATATATATAGATTCTCGAAATCTACTAGTAGCTACAATAAAGTTTAGGGAAAGCGGTGTTGGTTTTTAGATGAAACATAATAAACACAGGATTTATTTAACGGATTATAGTGGTGTTTCACAAAGTGGAAATAAAATTAAAAAAATTAAAAAATCTTTTAAATTATTTTGGAGATTTTTTTTATTTATCTCTATACATATTTCGGGCTATGAACCCTTCATCAGGAGGTTTAACAGAAAACTGAATATAAAATTTTTACATTGTATTGATATTATTTTAGTACAGGGCGAGTGGGGGGGGGGGGGTGAGCCAATGGGCGTTGAAAGAATTGTGTGGTTGAATTTAAAGGTACGTGGAAGGGAGAAACTGGGTATTGAACAAATTGTCTGGCCAAAGTCAGGTACATTTCAGATAGGATGTCTATGTTCGAAATTTATTTGTAAAGGATTCTGGGAATACCTATTAAAGGAATTTGTGTAAGGGTTTTAGACTATATAAATATAGACAAAAGAAGAGGATATAGAAAGTTAATTCGAAGGTGAGAAAAGAGGAACAAATGTTTAGTTAAGAATGAATTTCGGTTAAATTTGGTATATTAATAGATCAATTATTGTTGTGTGTAGTGGTTTCTAATTAGTTATTGAGAATGGGTTCATTGCTGGCGATTGCTTTCTTGATTTCAATGGATTTCAATGGAATTTTTTAATTTTATTTCCACTTTGGGAAACACCACCATAATCCGTTAAATAATTATTGTGTAGTAGCACAATGTTTCAAACTATATAGTAACTATATGGCGCATATATAGATTTCGAGAATCTATATAGGTACTATATAGTTACTATATAGTTGGAAACATTGTACTACTAGGGAGATATCTTTTGATAGCAAATAAAATAGAATAAATTTCATAAAGGGTTTATCTTTCACTCAGAATATTTTGATAGACATCCAATTTCCTTGTTATTTAAATAACTTTTATTACACAAAATGAAGATGATTAATAAAATATTGAAAAGATAAACTATTGTAATATAGAAAATTAATTTAAAAGATTAAATCCGTGATATAAATGGCTTCCTGATTCGTGATCCAAATTAAACGATTGTCGGATCTTTATCAGTGAGTTAAACGTGAGGTCACCTCTCAGACAATTTGAAAAACTTTTTGGAGAATTAAAAGATGAGCAATCCAGTTCATCAACAGCTGTCATCTGTGTGTAAACTTCTATAGTTATATAATCGATAGAAATATTGTGAATTCATTTATATTATTTTGTAAATATGATCTCGAAACTCGAATAGAGTAAGAATTTTCTGCAAATAAATCTATTAATAATAATAGATAAAAAGAAACCAGCTTTTTACATTGCTACCTAGTATTTTGAAATGGAAAAGAGAAATGAATGAATGACACGTTTTTCAATAAAGGGTAGTATTACAATTTTGGAATAAAATAGACATTTACTACTATTAAATATATTCTTTCATAAATAATAACCAAAAGCAATTACAATAAACGTCGTTTCAAACATTTCATTTAAGGTAATTTTTCGCGACAATGCTAGCAAAAAGTTAATGCTAGAGTATATAGAACAGACAATAGGGATTCATAATTCATAAGCCCAAAACTTTTTGCAGTTTAAGTACCGATTCTAGCCAATCCCGTGCTCGTTTGACAAATCTGACACCATTGTAAGTTGAAGGAGACAATAAAAGAGTGTGTCTTCTGCTGGAATTATAAATTTTATTTATTTATAACGAGACTATAGTTTCAGGCTTGCCCTCTTCATCAGTCTATTACAATATATTCACAGGAATTAATTTATGAATGATGAAGAGGGCAAAGCCTCAAAACTATAGTCTCGTTATAAATAAATAAAATTTATAATTCAGAAGAAACACTATTTTATTGTCTCCTTCAATATATAAAAATTCTGCTACTCTCGGCAAAAATACTTTCAATTTAACGATTGTAAGTGATTGAATATTTTTATTATTAAAATGACAGATAAAATACATTTTAAAAGTTAAAAAATTTCTATAAAAATCGTTTTGTTATTTTTTAACAAATGTAATCAACGCCTACGTTACACCTTATGAAAATTATAATTTTGAAAAAATCTAGCGCATGCGCGCTTTATACATCTTTCGCTGGTTAAATAAATGCGGTGTTGCCAAATTGTTTTTAGTGTAAATTTTTTTTATACATTTTTCATTATTTATTCATTATTATCTCAGAAACTGTGTTGTAACTATGCAATCAAAATTGTCTTAAAATATGTATTGGTTATTGTTTAATGTTGGTTTAGTTTTTTATAAAAATCGTAAGAAGGGTTTCTTAATTATAATTAAATATGTATAAAAATTTTCCGATTTCCCGTATAGTGCAATGTATAAGAGTCTGAAAAACTCATATTTTGAAAATTAATATCTCCGGAATTATATTTATTGTTCATGAATTTCGTTTTACCACCAATTGATGCAGAAGTATTTAAATAATAATCTGGTTAAATTTCAAAAAAAAATCCTAAGAAAACGCATTTGGCGGAACAACTACCTTAAGATCATCAAGTAGAAAATGTTATCACTTATCACGAAAGCAGAAGCAACAACCAGTGATCTCAAATGAAGTGAAAGAAACCAAGTATAAATTTGTGTATTGTGTATGTCTGTTATTTATTTAATAGAGCGAAATATGGATTTTATTAAAAATATAAATATATTTAATATGGAAAAAGATGGATTTTATCAAAAAATTATAATAAATTATTCCACCATCAATGAAACAAATTCTAAAATTATTGGTGTTAAAGAAAAACAAAAGTTTATTTTATCAGCAATTTTTTAATTCAAATAGTGGTTTAAATTAATCCAAATATTTCGGAAACTTAACAGTATTCCTTCTTCAGTGGACCTCCACCGAAATCACCGTATCTAGCTCCATCTCCAAAATTTCAATACAGATCTCTTGGCTCTGTATATGGTACAAATTTTAACTGTAAAGTTTCCGAAACATTTGTATTAATTTAAACCACCATTTGAATTAAAAATTGCTGAAAAAGAAGTGACAAGGTGAGATGCTTTTTAATCGACTTCAAAAAAGGAGGAGGTTCTCTATTCGACTGATTTTTTTTTGTGTGTGTCTATGTTACCTCATATCTCCGCCAATTGTGAACCGATTTTGATGATTTTTTTTTAATTGGGTTCAGTCTAGCTTCCGATTGGTCCCGTTTTTTTTTCATTCCTATTGGACCTTTTTTGATATGTTTGTTTAGGCATAACTTCTTTGTTTATAAACCGATTTTAATAATTCTTTTTAATTGGAAAAAGAGTACCTTAGGGGTGGTACCATATTAATTTGGTTAAGTTCTGAAGATAAGATCAATGACGAAATAACGTAAATCTCCAATTCTTATGACAAATAATCAAAATTATAATAAATAAAATCTTTTATAAAAAAATCAATTTTAAAACGTTCATTTAAAACCCGCAAACGTTCGAGAGAATTTATATATTTATGAATTGAATTTGATTATCATTTTCTGATTCATTCTGCCCGATGCTTTCTCTTACAAGATGCATACAAGGTATTATATTAAGTCACTATTAATTACATCACTAAAAGAGAAAAATAAAAATATTTTTTATAAAAAAAAAAAAATGAAACCGAGTTCAAAAAATTTAAATGCAACAAATAAAATAATAATAACTTAAAAATCAAATAAAATACACTAAAAGGTATAAAATAATTATCTAATTTAGTTACAACTAAACGACGAAATATTAACATGAAATTACTTTTTGAAGTCGGTGCCAAACATATACATTATATGAATTGGACTCGACGGATCTTACTTAGTACGTTTGGCGGGTACGCTCGCTTATAGGTATAGTTTGTTTGGCACCGACTTCAAAAAGTTATTTCATGTTAATATTTCGTCGTTTAGTTGTAACTAAATAAGATAATAATTATTTTATACCTTTTAGTGTATTTTATTTTATTTTTAAGTTATTATTATATTATTTGTTGCATTTAAATTTTTTTAAGTAGGTTTTATTTATTTGTTTTGTAAAAATTATATCTCCGGATGTCAGCAACCTAGTCGTGATGCTCTTTGCTATCTTCATCACTTCTCAAAGAACCTAGAGAATCGCCCAGGTTAAATAAGTAGACATATGCCTAGCCATCAGTACAACTATGGCATTATTAACAAAAAGTATGAATTTCTAAAATAGAAAATTAACAAATAATTATTTTTTAATTTTAAGTTAAGTTTAATGAATCCAGATTTTCTTAATATAAAAAACTATTAGAGTAAATGTAATTTAATTTAATTTAATTCCCTTAACAAAGTTATGACTAGTTAACCAGGCCCCGGGGCTAATTCTTCTTCCTTTTGTTATTAAATATTTGTTAAATTATATTTTTATATAAATATAAATAATTATTACGTTATAAAACAAAAATTAAAAGCACTCAGGCCCTGTCTCGACTCTTCTTGCAGAATACCACTCATTCCGATCTACTTTAGTGAGTCCCGGGCCCCTTTTGGAGAACATGTTCCTAGGCAGTAGTCCTCTGCTTAAAATCGTTTTGCAGGAGGTCGAATTTCCTTAATTTTACTATTAAAAAAAAGAAGAATTTTTAAACAACATGCCAATGAATATGTTTCATTAATATACACATTTTAAGTACAATTTTAACTGATTCATATTAAATAGAATCTGGAAAAAATGGAAAATTATGGAGATTCTTTTAAATATTGTTCACAATATTGTCAAAGTCAGAAACTATGTAATAAGAGAACAATTTTAAATTCAGAATATAGTTAATTGGATGTAACAACAGTGACAAAAAAAGAGAAAAATTAAAATGATGTAGGTTAACCCAGGAAGAGAAGTCATGAAAAATTTTAAATTTTTTAAATATATAATTATAGTCATTTAAAAGAGTGTACGAAAAGTTACTAATAATTATCAATTGCACAACATTATTTATTAAACACTTTATTTTCAAAGTGCTGATAACGACGCGGTACAAGCCCAAAATATTTAATAATCTACATTTTATAACTTCACGTCCGACTTTGATCAATTGTTTTGAGTAACTAGACTTGCAAAAGCTCAAAATCTATACTTATTATAATCGGCTTGCGCGACGACGCGAAGCCGAAGTAATTTTTTTAAATGTAAAGAAATGAGTATCTATTTGAGAAAGAAAGATTTAATTTTTTCTCAAAATCAACTTGTGATATATAATTATTTTACGAACATGAATTTAGGTCGTATCGAAGATTTTAATAGATATATTTACATTGCATGTAGGAGGGTCTTGTCCCCTCGGGAATCGAACCCAAGCACTAGTAAGTTTTCCGAGCAACTAGTCAGACCCTTGAGATCATCACCTGCAAACATGCAACATACTAGTATAAAGAAAGCCAAGTATTTTCACTCCATTCAAACAGATTGGGAAAGTAAAAATTACTGCTTAACTGTAATAATAATGTGATTTTTTTATTTTAAAACCCATTAATAGTTCATTACAAATGAAATTGATTAAAATTAGGAAATTTAAATTATTATTTCAAAACCCAATACGGAGTCTAGGCGGCTAAGGTTCAGAAAGATGTCCACTCAAAGGCGGGCTTCGCTAATAATTCACTAAAATCTCGACTTTAAATATTGACAATTAACAGTTCACGGAAATGTTCAATAGTAATAGTGTGGTGCAAAGCTATAATACTTGAATCGTTTTAATAAGAAAAATCTCATTGAAAATGCCTGTACAATAGGCAACCGATTGGTCGTCCTTGTCAATCGGTTATCTAACGTGAATATCACAGGCGTTTTTCAGTTCCTTACATGCTTAATATATTTTCACTTAACCTTTATATGTAGTTCCAAATAATTTTACAATTATCATATGAGAGAATATATGTAAAATAAAAGTATTTTTCAAAAATATTTTATTTTTTATTTTCATTTATATATAATTTTCTATATTTCTTAAGTGGAGTTGATGATGCATACGAATTGAATTCGAAAAATTTTCCAGGAGTACATGTTTTCTATTGCATAGCTGTAGCCAGTGGGAGGGGGTTAGAGTGTTAACCCCCACCCCCTCCCTCCACCGCCAAAATGTTGTGGTAAACATCGAAATTTTACAGAATATAAATAAAATGTTCAATAAAAATTTAATAAAAAAATACTCTGATAAAAAAAAAACAATATGGGCATCAGGAAGGTCATGTATCCTACTCCTAGGAGTATATCTATACTCCCCTTACCTCTCAGTGGATAGCTAACTGCCCCCACATAAAAAAATAGCTAAAGTCCCCGAAATTTTGTCCTGGTTATGGCCTTGTCCTCTTGATTCGAATAAGTCTTAAAGTTTATTTTATCTATCCCAAAAACATTCAATAGGATAAAATGAAAAACCTGAGCCAAATGTTGGCTGGGTATTTGACTACAAAGTTTTAGTTCTAATTTTTCTGTCAAAAAATGTTCTTCATTTCAATTCAGATGTTATTTGTTTTTTCCCAAATAATATAATATATATTATATATCTGTATATATATATATAGTTTCCCTTATTTCTCCTTTCCTTTTATTTACGCCGGTCCCAGTCGCCTGTCCGCATCGAATTTGCTTTTTTATTGTTTTTGTGAGACAAACATGCTGAATTGAAAATTGATCAGTTTGAATAGACTATGATAATTTTCCTGTTCAATTTGGCTTTCTTGAACAAGTTGCAAGCTTGAGAGCTCTTTTGAAAAGTAAAAGGCCAAAATATTACCGAATTTTTCAAAAAATAATTTAGATAACTTATTAAAATGGTATAAATAAATATTATAAAATAAAATTATGAAAATCTTAAATGTGAAGTGTTACATTTGACCAGCAGTGTATAATATTGAAATATAACAAATAAAAAATCTTAAAAAACTAATGAATAAGAGAACTTGAAAGCAAATCAATTGAAAAAACAAAAAATTTAATTTCTTTCTAATGCACTACTTGTCTCCTTATACTTCTTTATTAATTATATTTTGCCATAAAAGAAGAAAAAAGGTTTGTCCGGAGGTGAGCGCCCTTGGAATAAATTAAAGGAATTCACTATATAGCACGTTAATCACATTTGACTTACTCAGTATTTTCTCCTTCAATTTGTTATAATTAAGTATAGGATACTTTCAAATTTATATGATTTTAATGGTCTAAATAAACATTTATATACATGTAACCACGTAAATGTAATTTTTAATTTTTATTACGAAAAAAATTAACATTATAATTTACAACATTTCAATTATAGTGATCGTTATCAAATGGGGTAAACATCTCCAAAGTTAACAAATATTAATAGCTCAGTGGGTTGAAGTAGTTATATCAGCCAAAGTGGAATGTACCGGGTACAATAAAACTCCCAGAGTAAAACGTGTTGGCCTTTGTTTGGGCTATCCTCATTTATTATACACATATTACAATATGCACATGAGTTTGAACTGAGTTTTGTCAAAAATAATAATTTTAACTTCATCTAGTTTATGTCTTGGTTTCTTCAGAGATGAGAGAGAGATAGTTTTTTAATCTCATTTAAGGAATACCTTCTTGGTTTTAGTTGAAAAACTAGAAATGGAAGGAATGGTTCCACAAATTAAAATTATTTTGTGAAAGAACTTTCTAGAAAAAAATTCTCGAATATATTTTCTGAAACGAAACCGTGAATCCTTCTTAGTAATTTTACTTAGAGAAAGTGGTGTAGGTTTTAGCTGAAACATTATATTAATTAATAAAGTAAAGGGTGTGTAGTTTCACAGTGAATGAAAAAAACTCAAAGAGGTTTATTTCATTCACTGTGAAACTACACCCTTTACTTATTAATTCCTTCTTAGTAAATCATTAGTTTATTAATATTTTAATTGCTTTTAATTACGGACAGTTTTTTTTTGTTGATAAAAACATCTAAAGCAGAGGTAGGGGATCTTTTTTAGCTATTACCCCAAAATATTTTTCCATAGGTCGCTATTACCCCTACATGAAATAGCAAAAAAAAGCACGTTAAATGTATCTTATCTTTTTATATTAAACGAGCAATTATTGTATATATATTTAGAATCGGTTTGTCGAAAAAGGGCTCTAACGATTTGGATGAAATTCACGGGTTAGGCGGGTTTTTGTGTTGACAATTCGATCTATCACAGGTCTCATCTTCGGATAAGTTGTTTTTGATGGGTTTTTTGTTAATTGAAATAATTATTCACAGGTAGTTGTTGGAATATAAATTTATAATTACATTTCTTTCAATTTATTTTTAATAAAATTAATTGGTTTTTTTATTTTAAATTGCACTAATAGATCATTACAAATGTTATTATGTATTAGAATTTGCCAATTTGATTAAATAAAGGATTGAAGAATGATTGGATGAACCAATCGACTTGATTGGGGAATAATGGAATTGAAATAATTATCGGAAAAGAGGTTTTTTTATCTAATTAGATTTTTCCTCTTATTAAAAACAAGGACTAAAAGATGAATCAAGGACACTCGATGGTGGAGAAGTAATCTCCGGAATCGAAGCAAAAATACAATGTATACATTAATGTAAAATAATTGGTTTGATTAAATAAAGGTATTTTTCTATAAAATAATTTAATAGAATATCAATTTTATTCTCTTAAAAAATCCGACAATTCGAAGGATCATACCTCCTTCTTCATGATTTAAAAGGGTCAAAATAAGGGAAGGGGTGTAAATTAGTCATGTCGGAAAATAAATATTTTAATCGTTCATATCTCGTCTTCGGAAAGTCGCAGAGCCTTGAAATTTGAAACTTAAGCTATTTAGAAGCAAAAAGTTACCGAGCATCGCTCGGTGCTCCAGGCACTTATTTATTATTTATTGAATTAATTGGAATTTACATGAAAACTCTCTGTAAGTAAATAAAAATTGTAAACATTAACATAATTCAAACGCTTTTACGTTTTAGAAAAATGATGTTGTTTCATTTTCGCTAAAATAACTTCAAAATTAGGACTTTTTGACATGAGCGCAATTTGAATACAATCCTCGGCATTCAGCCGATTTCTTGCCGGGTTTAACTGACTGCTTTTTAAAAAGAAAAAATACACCAACACTCATCATGACAAAAAATGCATAACTTTTATTAATTGATAGAGATTTTCTTTTGGAGAGACGGACTGGTATAAATATGCAATTGGATGTTGATGAAAAGCAGTCCACGGTAGTTTGTCAAAAAATAAGACTATAGAGGTTTTATTATTTTTACATTTATTTGTTAAAACCGACGTTTCGGAGATTTATTCTCTCCTTCTTCAAGAGGTAACAAAAGTCAATGAAAGTAGTTCAAAACATAATTACTTTCTGTCTCCTTTGACAATGCAACAAAAAAACATTATAAAATTGTTTTTTTCATCTCGAATAGAAAATAAAGTAAAAAGCAATTGATGATTAATATGTTAATGAGATATTAATCATCTCATTAACATATTAATCATCTCATTAACATATTAATCATCAATTGCTTTTTACTTTATTTTCTATTCGAGAAGAAAAAAAATTTATAATGTTTTTTTGGCATTGTCAAAGGAGACAGAAAGTAATTATGTTTTGAACTACTTTCATTGACTTTTGTTACCCTGAAGAAGGAGAGAATAAATCTCCGAAACGTCGGTTTAACAAATAAATGTAAAATAATAAAACATCTATAGTCTTATTTTTTTACAACCACCGTGGACTGCTTTCATCAACATCCAATTGCACTTTTATTAATGTTTTTATATTTTTTTTTAACTTTTATTAATTTTAAGATTTTGAATTCCTGGGAAAGCTATCAAACTAACAATACTATAATAGTTTATAAAATAAAAAAATTTAAAAAATGTCCTTTTTTCCCCGATAGTTTCATTTTTACCCCATTTGGGGTAATTTACCCCGGTTCCCCGACCGCTGATCTAAAGTCTATGTGTCTGAATTGTCAAACTTCAGGGTATTTTAATCTTCCTGTTAAATCAAATAACGAACAGTTATGTGCTCAACTCCCCAAACTTGGATTAATAAATAGCCACGTTCTCCTTTTGTGACTCTAATGATAATATAGCTTAAATAGAGCGGAGGTTGGCAAACAGGACTTTAGTGTGAAATTTAATCTCTGCATTTATTTTTCCAAGATTTACTTTTTCAAAACATACAAAATATTGCAAGTTTTCTTATTTTTAAACCTCAAAAAAAAATTAACTATTGAGGTCGTAAGAGAATCGTCTAACAAAAATTAAACTTTTTTCCATGTTGCCTTGTGTATTTTGACTACTTATACGAAACTCTTTGTTTCTGACACAGTAGTTGTTTTGTTACTCGATAGAATAATAGAATGAGCAAGGTTTTTGTACCGAGATATCCTTGATAAGTTTATTGTTTCTAATTATTATTTTTTTAACTTATATTACCAATATTTCTTTTTTTCTATGTTTATGCGAAATTCTCCAAGTGTTGTATTTTAATAAATCAGCAATTTTATTATATTTTATTAAATGTATTTTTTTTTTTTGAATTAAAAAGACATTTATTTTTACTATAAAATTTTTTTAATTTTTTTATATTTTTTCATGTACAAAAATAGTATAAAAAAGGTAGAAAGAGAAAGAGATGAGCTAAAATCTTCTATTATACTGGTTGTTGTATTGTTGGTTATTGTAATATTGTTGTGGTTGCTGCTGTTGGGGTGCTGGGTTGCCTCGGTAGGTCTGGAGAAGTGCATCAGTTCCAGGTTGAGTTCTTGCAATCAGGTCAAGAGATTTCTGGATCTCAATTGGAATTGGAGGAGCGACTGGAAGGTGAGCTCCTTCAGCTCGGTATCCAAATTCGTCGGCGGTGTATCTGATTGAGTATGTTTGACCTGGAAACACAAGTGATCAACATTTAGATATCAAATAAGTATTATTTTAATTTTTCTAGAGTTTTCCACCACATTACTAAAGTACTTATGTTTTAAATTGATAATATATAAAATTAGAATAGAATCAAATGTTAAATATTATTGAGAGTGTCATTCTATTCAATCACTTGAAAATGATCTTAGAATTAGAAGCTAAAATGTTGTGGAATAAATTTAATTTTTTTATTTACCAATTAAATAGTTTGTTATTTTATTTTGGCTACGTTTTGTCTCTTTATTGAGACTTCTGTGGTCTTAAAATACATACAAAATTAGAAAAATTTAAGAGAAATTAAAAATAAATTAATCAAAAGATAAATAATGTAAAACTTCTCCAATTTATCTTTTGATTTATATATTTTTAATTTATGTACCAAACCTATGTTCTATGTTTGTGTTTGTTTTAGGGCCTAAAGTTTAAATAAATAGTGAAAACATAGACTACTAGTACTAACTAACGTATTTTTATTTAAAAAGTTCAATACTCGCAGCCTTGACTTATTTTTATTAGTTTTCTAATTTCACTAAATAGCTATTATCTTATCAGCCAGTTTCATGAATATATTATTTGTATTATATCTTTCAGGAAATTATACTATATATACAAGTATCAAGGGCTTTGCCAAGGATTATGTTTGGAGTTTGAGATGAAATCATCAAGAGCTCCAGTATTAACTTTTTTTTTCGTTCTAAGCACATATATTTTTTGCATTATTCAACACTACCTTTAACTAACTAATGTGAGCAGAGCCGACTGGGCCTTTAATTGAGACATGGAAAAATATTATATGAGGGACACATCGGAAAAAAGGAAGAAATAATTCATGAACATATTTAACTTTCAAAGAGGCACTGTTCTCGACATATCGTGAGTATCGAATTCAGTCATTTGGTTAAAAAAAAATTGTCCTTCATATTTCAAACATTCATTTAAATTTTGAAATGAATTCACTTTTCGAATCAGCCACTCACAATAATTTAAAATAAAACTTTGCTTCGCGGATAGTCGACTCCCAACATCCCTTCGCGACTAAATTGGAAAAGTGGCTAACCACTTCATTCGCCAATTCGTTGTCCCCATGACTTCAAGAAAGTGAAAATCTCTCCCGGCCTCGGTCTTTCCCGACACTTATAATCTTCAAATCTTCAAGACTCGGGTGCACAGACGTCTCTACCCTTTCGCTTGATCACTTTCTACTTCTTTTCGGCAAAGCAAGAGTCTTTCAAGATCTATAGGGGCAGCATCTTCTTGATGCACCCTGTTTTGCATTCGATATCAATAATAATAAAAAATAAAAATATATATATATTTTTTCTACTTACATATATCTGAAGATTAAAATATTAACAAAATTAATAGACTCATTGAGAATTCAAAATATTTTCTCAATTGCAAAAAACCAAACAAGTTAATTTATTATAAATACCTACTGCTTGGTATGGAAAATTATAATGTGTAAGTGTTGAGTGAAGTGTTTGGCGTCACATCTGCTTCCTTGGTTAATTTATATTACTTTAAAATCACAAATGCTTGAATAACCAGTTTTTTCTTTTAACAGACCATCTGGTTATTACATTTTGCCAAAGTTAAAATAAAAGAGCAAATTTTAACGGTCAAGTATCTTCAATTCATTATTTATTGGGTGTTTATTTTTTTACTTTATCCAAATCGAACCAGATAAAGTATTGGTATCGGTCTCGAGCCTAAGGGTCCTCATTCCTCAAGTAAAGACTACCGAATCCATGGTCTCAACCAAAGTCAGAAATTGTAGTATTCAATCAAGTTGAATTTTAAGACCTAAGTGTTTTGACAAAAATTACATGGGGTCTCGCCCAGAGGCCAAAAAGTGGGATTTTTCATTTAGTCTGTGCATATGTATTGTATAGTTGTATAAGTATGGATTCCATTTTTTTCGTTGATTAATTTTTTCCACACCCTTCAACAGATTGAAATTAAATTAAAAACATACTATTACTTTAACAAAGTGAAGCACTGATTAGTTTTTGGTACATATCTGCCCACAAACATTAGTAGTTTATTTTAGTATTTTTTTAGTTTTTTCTAAATATTTTGAAAATAGCTTAACCAATTTTGATCAAATTTAATATTCTATTAAGTACCTTAAGAACCCCAAAACAATATACGAGTTTTTAGGAAAATTACATTTTAAAGCAGGTACTTTACTCTACACTAAGTTAGTACTTTGTTTTTTAATTCTTTTAAATTTGTTTATTTGGTCAGTTTATCTAATTAATAAAAATGATAATATTTAAAATAATTATGGATAAAATTAAAGCTAGCAACGAACCGTTGGAGTTTATTTGTTTTGTCGATAGGCATTTGGGAGAGAAATTAATCAGTCTGCTTTGTTTTTGTTTAATGTTATTCTACCGTCTGAATTAACAGAATTTAAGAAACGCACAAAGTCAAAAAATAAAATTAACCATCTTTCATATGTTCAAATACATATGAATCTAGTAAAGTATGAATAATTAATAAATGTTCATACCATCATCGCCGACATAGGAGTAGCTACCCTGGACTGTTTGAGCTTCCCCATCTTTGACTCCAGGATTCTTCAAATAGCCTTGCTCTTGAGCAGTGGTACCATCTCCAGTTTTGAAACTATAAGATATAAAATAAATTAATTTTTCGAAAATAAAAAAAATAAAAGAAAACTACAGTCATTTTGAACAATGGATTTTACTTTAGATTTAAAATAAGAATTTTTATGATCTTACACAGATTTTTTATTAGCTAAATGGTTTATTATTATTATACTCAAGAAAGCTTCAGAAAATATATATTGCCATTAGACATCCTCTAGTTTGAAAATAAATATTAAATTTCAAATAAATGTACTATTTTAATTTGAAAAATGTGACCACGTAATCTTAGAATGGAACCCTTATCTAATGAAATTAATGCTCTTGCCATCCGAACCATCAGACAAATAGATTTCTCCTTCAAGATTTATGGAACTACATGTTATTTCAACAATCATATTTTGTTTATCAATCAAAAAATATTCATGTATTAGAACTTGATCACGATATTTTAGTCTAGTTTAGAACCTGAAGCCTAGATTGGAAGCGAAACCTCCCAGAATAAATATTAATGTTTAATTGAAGAATTAAAAAAAAAAATATCATCGATTATGAGGAACTGATATTTCAATTTTAATTAAATTTTTATTTATATTAACCAGATTCTTTCTGTCATTACTGGCAATCTCATTCTCTTAAGGAATGAATATAGCTGTTGCGTTTATAGCGAAGATAAAGGGCTGCAACTTCAACAAACTCCATTTGAGCCTCAATCAATTCTAATGGGATACCAGTTGCATCATGCAACATATAGGCAACAAGAATTGGGAAGGTTGTAAAAATGTCATCAGGAGTATCAGATATAAGAAGAAGTTCACCCCATTCAGAACAAACCGCATAAGATGTATTTTTAACCGACTTCAAAAAAGGAGGAGGTTCTCTATTCGACTGAATTTTTTTTTTTTTTTTTTTTTTGTGCCTATGCTACCTCATATCTCCGCCAATTGTCAACCGATTTTGAAAAAAAAATTTGCATTGGGTCCAGTCTAGCTTCCGATTGGTCCCATTTTTTTTCGTTTTTTTTTCATAGTTATTAGACCTTTTTTATTAGGTTTGTTTAGACCTAACCTCTTTGTTTATGAACCGATTTCGATGGTTCTTTTTTTATCCGAAAGGGGTGTCTTAGGGATGGTGTCATATTAATTTGGTCAAGTTCTGATGATATGATCACTATTAATAACATCACTAAAAAGAGAAAAATAAAAATAATTTTAAGAAAAAATAAAAACCGACTTCAAAAAATTAAATGCAACAAATAAAATACACTAAAAGGTATAAATAAAATAATTATTATCTTATTTATTTACAACTAAACGACGCAATATTAACATGAAATTACTTTTTGAAGTTGGTGCCAAACATATACCTTTTATGAATCGCACTCGACGGATCTTACTTAGTACGTTTGGCTGGTACGCTCGCTTATAGGTATAGTTTGTTTGGTACCCGACTTCAAAAAGTAATTTCATGTTAATATTTCGTCGTTTAGTTGTAACTAAATAAGATAATAATTATTTTATACCTTTTAGTGTATTTTATTTGTTGCATTTAATTTTTTGAAGTCGGTTTTTATATTTTTTCTTAAAAATTATTTTTATAACTTAGATGATTCTTCAGGAACCGGGGCTTTGAACATTGCAAAACCGTTTGCCAACATTTTATAAATAATCTCCCCAAAAGCATACTTCTGAATAATTGTAAATAATTAAAAGCTCCTGTGTCACCTGATGCAATTTCCTTATAAAGATAAGTACTTCATCTCTATAAAAAAATTGTTAAATAAGCTAAGGTGTTTATTTTTGAATAAAACAAATCATAAAAATGTTTAAAATAATTTTTAAGAAAAAAATAAAACCGACTTCAAAATTCAAATGCAACAAATAAAATACACTAAAAGGTATAAAATAATTATTATCTTATTTAGTTACAACTAAACGACGAAATATTAACATGAAATTACTTTTGAAGTCGGTACCAAACAAACTATACCTATAAGCGAGCGTACCCGCCAAACGTACTAAGTAAGATCCGTCGAGTGCGATTCATAAAAGGTATATGTTTGGCACCAACTTCAAAAAGTAATTTCATGTTAATATTTCGTCGTTTAGTTGTAACTAAATAAGATAATAATTATTTTATACCTTTTAGTGTATTTTATTTGTTGCATTTAATTTTTTGAAGTCGGTTTTTATTTTTTCTTAAAAATTATTTTATTTTTCTCTTTTTAGTGATGTTATTAATAGTGATCATATCATCAGAACTTGATCAAATTAATATGGCACCATCCCTAAGACACCCCCTATCGGATAAAAAAAGAACCATCGAAATCGGTTCATAAACAAAGAGGTTAGGTCTAAACAAACCTAATAAAAAAGGTCTAATACCTATGAAAAAAAACGAAAAAAATGGGACCAATCGGAAGCTAGACTGGACCCAATGCAAAAAAAATTTTCAAAATCGGTTGAGAATTGGCGGAGATATGAGGTAAAATAGGCACAAAAAAAAAAAAAAAAAAAAAAAAATTCAATCGAATAGAGAACCTCCTCCTTTTTTGAAGTCGGTTAAAAAGAGTAAGTATATAAAATTAAAAAAATATGTCATTCGGAGTTTTTTCTATATATTATTAGCAATAAATAGGTACATACTCTGAACGGTGGGTGCTATGATTTAGTTAAAAGTCATGTTGATGTCAGAGTTAGATAGGATTTTGGAAATTTCTTTAATTACTTTCCAAGATCTTGTGGACTTGTGGTTCATTTATTTCGAAATTTGATGGCTTACCTATAAGCAAATGATCCATCGGGTGATATGTCATTTGAATATTCGACAATTGGAACTTGTTGACGGGCCAAATCAGGTCTCGCATAGTTTTGGTTGTATTGAGGATTGAATTGAGGTTTCGCCAAACAGACGGAGAACAAACCGGCAAGCAACAGCTGAAAACAAATTGTAACACTCCATTAATGATTGAAAAGTAACATCTGAAACAAAATCTTTTCTTTTTTATAGATTAAATAAAATCATGTGTTTTGATTAAGTAAATTTCATAATTTCCCCCTAAAGATCCTACAACTTTGATACCTTGAAGACTTGTGTCCACATTTATATTATATCTTTGCTCATAAATCCTTACACTTGGAAATAAACAGTTCAAGTATATCTTTTTAGATCTCCCCTCTTTAAGAAACAAGATTGAATTTAGATATCTGCCAACAGCATTTATGACGGTCACTCATTTAAGACCTAACAGAACACTTAAACTATGATAAAGGAATAGGAGCTTTCAACATGCAAAGACTGATGACTCTATAAGGTTAAAATAAATAAAATATGAGACCTACACTGACAATGCCTGTAAATTTCCAAATAATAATGGAAAATAAGAAAAAAGAAGAAAAATGAAATAATAATTAGTAGAGATTGTGGTGTTGGTGCAAGGTGAAACATCTTTAAAAAAGATAAGAGTAAATAAATATTATATTTAATATTGATTTACTATGAGTTAAGGATTCTTGGTCACTTATTTCACATTAAAATTAAAAAATTAAAAGATGGGTTGATAGCCCGAAATATATATATATTGAAAAAGAAAAAAAATTTTACATCTTTTAATTTTTTAATTTTAATGTGAAATAAGTGACCAAGAAATCCTTAACTCATAGTAAATCAATATTAAATATAATATTTATTTACTCTTATCTTTATTAAAAAATGAAATAAAATAAAATTATATAAAATAGGGCATAGATAAAAAAAATGAAATAATCTTAGAATATATAGAATTAACAGAATATTAACAGAAAAATTATAGACTTTAATCCAAGTTTTGAATTAAGTTTTAAAGTTTTTTTCTTTATAACACTCAATAATAATCTTTATTTAATAGTTGATAAGGATTTTTTTTTGAAACTCTTTTGTTTAAAACAAAACAAAAACACCTGTTCCCAATAAGAAAAACAGGTACCTATTTGCGAAAATAACGATTGGCGTGACATCTCTTTAAAATATATAGAATTAATAATTAACTGTAAAATCAAAGGAATTCACCCCATCAGACATTTATTGGCAGACAATTATCGGGGAACAAAATGTATTCTACAATAAAGAATATTACATATACTTCCACGTTAACTAACGCATCTGAATTTCGTCAATAATAATAGAACAATAAGAAAAAATAGAAAGTAAAATTGAATTAGGACAGAAGAGTATTAATTATATATAATTATACGTTGATGCAATTGGTAAATAATTTTAAAACGGGATTTTAAACATTTCATTTGATATATTATGTTTTTAATTTTAACAGAATTTTGTAAAATAAAATAAAAAGTGATTCAATTAATCTTTTGTTAGATAGGAACACAGTAAAATCCACTTTTACATTATGAAATAATTTCTGAAAAGTGGATAACTAATGAGAGAGTCATGTATTAAAAAAAAACTTCTCATCTGATCTTTTTTTATCGAATTAATTATACATAATATATAAATTTAATTCACAAATGATGTGATAAATTTAAATATGAAAGTTTGACTTCTTTTGAACTTATGGTTTATCAAAAAGTTAATAAATAGATTTAGAAGATATGTAGCTGAGCTTGAATGAGTGGTTTCCACCTTGCCAAATCTAATTCAGTGATTTTCAAGAGAATATTTCAAATTCAAATTGACGTTGCTCAGCAACAACGTCAAGAGTATTCAATAAAAAACTGCAGGGTATACAAGATCGGAGTTATCCCTAATGTATTTGATAATCAAGTAATGAAAATTTAAAAATTTAAATTTTTTTTTTAAATTTTCATTACTTAATTAAAATATGTTTCACCAAGAACCTACACCATTCTCTCTTAACAAATATCATTTATCAAAAAAATCATGGTGCCTTACTTATAGGTAAATCAACTAAGAAGATTTATTAGTAATGAAGCTGTTCAAACTATTATTTTTGTGATTAATTTGAGAAAAATTGAAATTTTAAATTAAGAAGATTTATTTAGAAGTAACACACGGTATGAAAATTAAAAAGTGCAAAATTATTTGATTATAACTTCCTCTTAAATGAAGCTCAAAAGGTTCCTAAAGCCGTATAGTAATGATATGGTTGTCATATGGACTGATTTTGTGACAACAATTCTTTTTCATCTCAGTTTTAGTTATTATTGTTCCAGGATCAATAATTTAACTGTTAGCTTATTTACTTAATAATACGACAATAATCGTGTGTAGGTAAACACTAATCAACAATCACTTAATGAAATATTATTCTGAAGATGAGTTTGAGTTCTTTGTCATATAAACTAACGAAAATTACAAACAAATCCCAAATAAATTTTGCGCATAAATAATCCAAGCCTACAATTTATATGTTATTAAATTGATAATATATAATTTCTATTTATTTCTATTTGCTTATTTTTCACCAGTCACTATGTTCCTGAAAACACGATTGGCAATTTTTTTTCTTTTTTATAATTAAAATTTTGGCGACAAAATAAAATTTCAGATTTTTTTCTTTTTATAATCTAGTAAAAAATGAAAAAAATACAATAAATGTTAATGCTCAACATTGCATGATTTTCAAGTCAGAATAAAACTATATTTTCCCATCCAAACAGTTAATTTTTTGGCATGTTTGTCAAAATTCTATTCGAGGCTAGATAAGTCCACAAATCAAAATTTATTTAAAATGAAATTTTACAAAAGTAATCAATTATTTGGGGTCAGAATGGGTGTGTTTAAAGAGCATGCTTTCTAATCAAGCTAGCGCGGGTTAAAATCCGACTCGTTGCAAATATTTGTCAGGCTATAATATGACCCCTTCAGTGGAAGGCAGTGGGAAACCACCCCTGTTGAAATTTCAATCCGAGGCGTCTGCAACAATTCTAACATACAAACTTATCTAATAAGCTATATTAGCTTTATTCGTTTTAGATGCCTTGGGCGCCCTTATGTCAGCCTCAAGTCACTAACCCATATTCGTTTAGGAAAACGAAGCGGGGAGAATAGGGAAACGAATAGGGCTGGGGCACACCAAGTCGGTTGGTATTCCTAAACGAATATGCGTTAGTGACTTGAGGCTGACATAAGGGCGCCCAAGGCATCCAAAACGAATAAAGCTATTATTACTTTCTTAATTATCATTTTAAATTGACTTTAAACATTATCAATTAATGAATATATGATCCAAATGATTGAATTAGGTAAAATTTGATTAATTTTACTAAATCAGTTTACACTTTAATATTATTAATTTGAAATGATTTATTGAATTGTGTAAGTGGCTATTTAAAATTTTCGAGAGTATCTAAACATTCAAATAAACAATGAAAAGAAGGATTGAATACCAATAAAATGAATAAATGATAAAATCTGAAATGATGTGAAAACAAAAGAAAAATGTTAGAAATTGCTAAACAACACAAAAATATGCGGCCTAATTATGAAATTAGCATAATTCTATTCTATTGGCTTATGTTTATATTTTTTAAACGCTTTTTGTTTCATTATATGCATACATTTCACTTGGGAGTTCTGTATCTAATGCAATTAATATTTTATAATAAAGAGAACAATAATGAAATTAAAACACTACATATGAAAAGAAATACCTATAAAAACAATCTCTGAGAACTAAATTTGTAAACGGTTTCACAAAAATGTAAGAATCAATCAAGTAAAAGTGAGTATATAATTTATGAATTACATTTAGACAATTTAAAAAATTAATTACATACGAGTACTGTATAATTATAAATTAAGTCAATTGTTATCAGAATTGAACTAAGATCAAAAAGTGAAGGTTAACTTCATGTCCAAACACTGGGACAATTCGAGAATGAACGAGAGGGGATTAATTAAACTTAACTCATCAAATAATTTTAAGGTTTATTGATGGAAATAGTTTTTGAAATATTTGATAAAATTATTTAATATTTTATCAAATATTTCAAAATCTATTTCCATATACATTAGGTGGATCAAATATAAACGAGATTTTTTCTGAGGGCCTAATGTTGGTAGGACTGGACCCGCACTTATAGTATATTTGGGGTTCCATTAGGTTCATTATATAAACAGCATGGCCGTAGCCCGCTGGGGATGGGGGAGTTTAGGGTGTTAGAACACCCCCCCCCCTAAATTTTGAGGTTAACATCGAAATCTTACAGGAAATAAATAAACGTTAAATGAAAATTTAATAAAAAAAAAAAATACTTTGATAAAAAAGCAATCTGAGCATCGGGGGATCATGTCTTCTACTCCTAGGAGTATATCCATATCCTTGGTGAATAACTAGTCCACTTCCGAAATTTAACTAATCCTCCCGACTACGCCCTTGTTAACCATGGATGCTTTCCCAAAATTTCACCAACCTGTTCGCAATGAAATGACCTTCTGTTCAAAAATTACCCGGAATTTTCAAATTTTTTCAATTAAATGAAACATTTCTATGATAAGTAACTCCAATCGTAAATAACTTTTTATGAATGATACAATAAGCTATTTATGTATTATGTATAGATAATACACTCATAAAGAAAAATATATCAAATTTTCAAAATTTTTATACATATTGCACAAAAAACATTACGAAAGTAAATTTATTTTAGAGTATGTCTCTCATTATAAATAGCCGGTTCACACGAGCTATAAGACTTACACCAAATGTTTCAACCGAACAGGTGCGAACTAGTCGGAAAGCATCCTTAATTTATACGTATTATTTAGCATATAATATTAAAATAATAAAAAATAAGTGAAATGTTTCTAAATGACTCCCTATTTTTATGCTACTGATTCTAAAAATCACTAAAACAATAATGCTGTTACTAATTTAAACCTAAGAAGAAAATTTATCGTAATAAAATCGAAAAAAATATCTCATAGTCAAAAAATCTTCTAAATTATAATATGAGCCATAATTAATTTATAATATATAAAGGGAACCAATTTATAAAATTAGTATTAATAATTTAAAAAACTCTTTTTATATATCATAACTTTTTAAATAATAATCAATTAAACTAAAAAAAATTTCTTTTAAGAAGATTGAAGTAAAACATATACCTAATAAAAAGATTGATTAAATTGAAAGTTTTTTGCCGAGAGTAGCAGAATTTTTATATATTGAAGGACATAATAAAAGATTGATTTTTATCTATATTTTATAAAAATTAGTTCGCTATAGATATGATCACAGTTCCATGATGAAGTAAATAAAAACATATAAAGCTTATATATACTTCAATCACTTGAAGAAATTAGTAATCGAAACTTTGTACTCAATATAAATAAATTGATTTTTATGATATAAAATAAAATTGAGTATTATTATATTTTCACCTATAATGTATCATATCATGTGTAATGTATAATCACTTTACAAATTGTAAAATTATATTTTTTTATTTATTATAAAAATCTAAAATGAAATTTTTCGAATTTTTTTTTCAATTTTACTAAATTATTTTTAAAAAGTAAATCTGTAATATTTAATAATATAACTTCCCTATTCTTCTTATCAATCTTATATTATTAAAAGAGATTGAAAAAACTTCTTAATTTTTGAAAAGTTTATTATTGTTAAAAGATGTTTCGGGCCAAGTCGAAACCACATTCAGTAAAAACAAAACATTTTTTCTTTTACATAATAAGTGTTTTGTGTTAACTGAAGATGGGTTCGACTAGGCCCGAAACATGTTTTAACAATAATAAATTTTTCAAAAATTAAGAAGTTTTTTCTTTCTGTTTTAATAATACAAGATTGATAAAAAGAATATGGAAGTTATATTAATAATTTGAGCAATTGAAAATATTTTGAGTGTAAATAATATTTAATAATTTATATTATAATACATTTAATTCAATTCATAGAGAGAGTGTAATAAGAGTGAGAGTGAGAAGCCAAGTGCAAGTGTGAGTGATACTTATCGATGTTTTATGATGGAATGCAAATGAGCCGCCACATTTGCTCATTGTGTCTGTCCGTCTGTTAGGTGTGTACAACTCACCAAATGCATTGTGTCTGTCTGGTTGATGGTGGATGAGGAGGTGTCTCTGATATCCCCGGCACTCGTGATCTGGATCGGCCGCTGAGGGCCCGGGTCTTTTATACCAAGCGGTCTCCCCCGAGCCCCTCCCAGGTCCCCTCTACACTTGCCCAACCTGGATCTGGACATCCAAATCTTCATAACATGGACAAAACCTTGAACTTTGGTCAACATCAGCAAAAAGGGCAAATAATCCATAATTCCCTAAGGAATCGCTTCAAATAAAAATTAAACGATCAAGACGACCGAAAAAACTGACAGCATCACGAGAATCAGGCGGAAATGATGCGATTATAATAATTATTAAATTCTTCGTCTCAATAGAGAATGTCAAATATCGATTTTATGTAGGCATGAAAACCAGTTCTAAAAAAGATGGTCTCCAAATGATCATAAGATTTTCCTCTTCTTCTTTTGCCACCCACATGCACCCTAGATTTCGCTATTTTTTTCAAATAAATTTAATGCCATTAGATAAGAATTGATTCTTTTGAGGTAGGGCATCCACGACCCACTCGAAGAGCATCATTTTTCATCCGAGTCAGGTCAGAGATTATCTTCCTAAAATTATGCACTTATACACACATATTTCATACCTATATACGCCAATCTAACTTATAGAAATAAACCAAATATTATATTGAAACTTGTTAAATGTCGCATTTTAAATCTTTAAAAGAAAAAATAATAATAATTTTTAAGCCACTCTCCGAAGGTCCTCCAAGGGTAGTTTGTATAATTTCTGTCAAACTGTAGGAAATCATACCCTTACTAAATCACTAAAGATTTTGTCCAATCACAGATAAGAAAATTTATCAAACAGATAAACATATTTTGAATCTTCGCAGTCGGAAAACAGGGGGTAAATCTTATTAAACGTGCTAAAAATGAAAATCTCTAGGTAATGAAGATTCAATTAAAATTTAAATCAAATTGCGTAAATCTTTATTATTTATTAAGCGAAAAAAATCTCAAACTATATACAGAGGTGCTAACCCCCCCCCTGTTTCAAGAAAAGTACCCCCTTCACACACAACATTTTATTCACTTCTAAAGAATTAGAGAAGCTTTTTATTACCTTTTGTTGAAGTTATAAGATTTGACTGTTTTTATTTTTATCATATAATGCTAAAATGGAAACCCCCCCCCCCCCATAAATTTCAATGACGAACTCTGGGTCTTAACCCTTCCCTGTGGGCACCCCTGCTATATAAATAACTATATAACCATACTATCAAGGGCGTAGCCACGGGGGGGGAGGTCTGAACCTCCCCCTCCCTAAAGGGCAGGGTTCATGGGATGAGTAACGGCAACGACAAAGCGTTTCTTATGACAAACTAACTGCAACTAAATATATTTCTTATTTTTAATCAAGAATTATGTACTTTTTAATTTCTTGAAGTACCTACCCATTTGTTTAAAATAAATTCTACTAAATATTTTGCTTTGTGGATTTTTGTATAAGATAAACCCCCCCCTGAAATTACGCTACTGCATACTTATACTATGTAACTATATAAATCGATTGAACTTTAAAGATAGTAGCCGAATTGTCACTAACATTAATATTTTTAAAAAACTAAAAACATGTTTCTAAAAAGTACAAAATAATGTAATACTTAATCAAAAAGTGTGGGGCGCAGAAACTAATTAATTTCGTCAAAGTGCCCCACGCTTTTTGATTAAGTATTACATTTTTTGTACTTTTTAGAAGCATGTTTTTTAGTTTTTTTAAAATATAATTTATTTATTTTATCTTATTTTTTATAGAGAAAGGTTTGCGGAATTTAACAGAATGAAATGTATTTATTTTTATTATTTTTATATAATTTCATATAAATAAATTATTTTTTTTATAAATTTTATTAAACCAATTATTTTACATGAATTAATGTATACATTGTATTTTAGCTTCGACTCCGGAGATTGCTTCTCCACCATCGAGTGTCCTTGATTCATCTTTAGTCCTTGTTTTTAATAAGAGGAAAAATCTAATTAGATAAAAAAAAACCTCTTTTCCGATAATTATTCCAATTCCATTATTGCGCCAATCAAGTCCATCCTTTTAATCCATCTCCCATCCTCCTCCATCTATATATAATTTCATTTAAATTGAGTAGGTTAACAATTATTTTTATAGAGAATTGTTTGTGGAATTTATCAAAACGAAAGTCACATTGATAGATACATAGATAGATAGATATATAGATACTGGTGAAGCTAATATAAAGCAAAGAAAAAAGCCCTTCGTACTAATGTATTTTGGCTTTCCGGTAATCTATAGAATTTGATTTTTTTTAATTCCAAGCTCTGACTCAAAGGGATGATATTGGCGTAAGCAAATATATTTTAGATTATATCTAAAAAAAGATTTCGGCCAATGCTCTAAATTCTAAATTCTGACTTGGAACAAAGTTGGAGATGGATAAACCATACCTAAAAGTGCATTATTAGGTAAGCTAAATATATTGATAAATGGTAAGGGCTGTTAGATAAGAATGTTGCAAGGAAAACTAATTAAATCACCCTTCATCTAATTCTAAAATGATGTAATTTCATACAAAAGTAAATAAAGTTTAATTTGTTGGGAGAGAATTTCTAATTAAAATTAGATGATAATTTTCTATTTTTCTTGTTTACTTTTAAAAACAGATGGTCTCATGAAAGAGATGGATTTACATTACATAATACACTTTGTTTCATCTTATGTTTTTTTATCTTATATAAATTATAATGAATTTTTTGTCAAGATTGACGGCCGCTGTAATTACATATGAAAAGACGTTTTAGAAGGGATCCAGGTTCACTTATAAAGAAATAATTAACATTTCTAGATACATTAGTCCAGAGATTCTCAAACTAGGGATCGAGACTATGGTTACCATCTTTTGAGCGGGAAAATGATAGTTCAAATGCGGGACGTGTTGAAAAAAGCGGGACCCAGCAAACTGTTGCCTTAAATATAGGAAACCATGAAATCTACAGAAACAGTAAAACAGTGGAACAGTTTATTAGTAGAGTAGAATAAAGTTCACTTGTTTAGGTATATTTTTGTTAATGTTTATTTAATGATCAAATTGAAAGTCCAAATTAAATTTTAGCTATCTCATACGAGTATAACTTGTCCCGCAAGTCCCTTTTGCAGGAGCTTCTTCCAGGGCTCTAGAAATTGGTCGTCCCGTCTCTTGTGGGACGGTTATCAACTGTAGTCGTGATCACCAGAGGTGTCATATGAAGGGGATCGCGAAATAAAAATATAAAAATGACTTTAAAAAAAAACGAAGACATCAAATTCGATTGTTATTAGACACTATTGTTTGAAACACATTTATTTTATAACTACAATCCGAAATCCCATTACCTAGTAACATAAAGTTATTATTATTATTGGTATACTATTTTTCAGGGGGTCGCGAAGTATTAATTTTATTTAGTTATTACGTTTGGAGATCTTGGAACTCGTTCGATTATTCACTGCTGATGTACATAGTATAAAAAGAGATAAAATTATAATATGCTGGTTACGCGAATGAAATGAATATGACAATCATTCTTTGACTAGACTTATGAGATGATAAATTTAACGACTAAGATCGAACTATAAAAATCATAGCTAATGAAAGTTTAATACAAGTATAAAAATAAATTTTTAAATGAATAACTCTTAAGTTAGAACGCTCAAAATCTAATAGTTGATAGATTTTGCCCTCTCTCGAATTTTCGTTTTAAGTTATCATTAACGACAGACAGAAAATATCTAGTTTAAGATTTTTCTCTACCTTTAAGCATTATCTTTCTCGAGAATATGGCAATTCGCCCGATTACATCCATGTTCGATTAATGAGAATACAAAGCTCTATTAATTTAACAATAAATTAAAATTCACAATTATCTAACACTCGCTGCTCAATTTATAAAACTAAACCAAAGATATTGTCCTCTGCTGAATTTTATGTTTTATTTAATTCTCTTTAACTGTTAGAAGAGCTAATAATTAAGTTATATAGATATGTTGTATTTAACTTAAATTTAGTGGTTGATTATTGATGCCAGAAAAATCGCCATTGACTAGGATGACTTTTTGGCACTAGGGTTCGATTCATGAGTGGATATGAAAGCTCTTTTAACATGTTAACAAAACTAATAAACTAATAAACAAAACGTATATTTATTGTTACTCACTGATTTATTTAATAATATTTTTAAAGTTTTAACTCTAGTATATATAAATTAGAGAAAAAAGTGAAACTTTTTCAAGACTCAGTAAGCTATTTCTATATTTTTGTGCCAGAAAAAGAAAGCCCAAAACCCAGCACAAGAAACAACGTTTTATGATTTTCCCTTCTTAAGTTATCTTGGGTATCTGAATCCACACATATACACAGAAAAAAAAATGTTTCAAACTGATTTTTCCCCACGCTTCAGACAATATTAAACACAATGAGCAAAATAATTGAAATTTTTTATGAGAATTCAATACTAGACTCGCAGTGAGTAATTGTTAGATATTAGATATTCCATTTATATGGGATGAGAATTATCAGAAATGTCAGCTAACATTCGCTCATGAAGGACACTTCATCTCTTCCAACGAATTCTATTTATGAATGGTGAGGAAAAAGAGCGATAAACTCGAATGTACCTGTCAGAGTAGACAATAATTGTCTACCCACAATTACATGCATGAGTACTACTTGAGATCTATGGGATCATCATAACCTAATTTGTATTATAGGCTAATTGTGAATAGTCCTAATTCCGTGGATATTCTATTGTTGTCTGATAGCCTCTCAATAAATATATTATATATGCAATATACTTTAGTTTTGACGATTTAATTTTTTTTTTAATTTAGATATAATTGGTTCTCAAATTTTTGGGCCGATTAATTTAATTCAAATGTATAATTAGCGTAGATATAATTCAATAATAAAAATACTTACGATATTTTGTTATGGGAGAATGGTGTGGTTCTAGGTCAGTGGTTCCCAACCTGTGGTCCGTAAGAACTAAAATATGGTCCGCGAAAGATTTCAAACTTTGAATCAACACGCGCTGATGCATAACAAATAGCGAGCGTAGGATATTCTCTCGAGGTGGTCCGATTGTCACCAAGTCAGAATTTGATGAGGGGATTCCATGGAAATCGAGGAAAATCATCAAATTTAATTTTAAAACCCACAAATACCTAGTGCATTTCGAATATAAATATATAATAAAGAAGTCGGTTAAAAGTTAGGAAATATAATTTTAAAACCTACAAATAGTTCATTTCAAATGAAAATATATGTACAAATTCCGAATAAGAAGTTGCAGAAGAATACCAGAACAAAGGAAGAATATGGAATTGGAATAATTATCGGAAAAGAGGTTTTTTCTTTAATTAGTTTTTTCCTCTTATTAAAAACAAGGACTAAAGATGATCAAGGACACTCGATGGTGGAGAAGTAATCTCCGGAATCGAAGCTCAAAAACAATGTATACATAAATTCATGTAAAATAATTGTTTTAATAAAATTTATATTAAAAAAAAAAAAAAAAAGAAGTTGCAGAAGAAATCCAAGAACAACTTATTGAATTACAAAATGATTGTAACTGTAAGGACGCATTTGAATCTGATTCATTAGAGCAGTTTTGGTGTAAAAAAGCAATTTCATACACTAAAATTCGAGAAATCGCTTTGCGTTATCTTATGCTTTTCTCAACAACTTATCTATGCGAACAAGGATTTTCTGCTTTACTAATAATTAAAAACAAGTCTAGGAATCGATTGAAAGTAAGTGGTGATATGCGAGTAGCTTTGAGCAAAAACATCACCCCAAGAATTCAAGAACTTGTACATAACATGCAACCTCAAAAATCTCATTGATGCAAACTGAATTATTTACTAAAAATTATATGTTTTCAATAACTATAACACTGTTAATTAATGTTACTTTTGAATTTTATGATTATGTTAAACATTTCGATTAAGGATTATTTTTAGATTGATAGAGTTTATCTTTTAACCTTGTGGTCCCTGCTAATAATAACGAAATCAAAATGGTCCCTGGTCAAAAAAAGGTTGGGAACCGCTGTTCTAGGTGAAACATGTTATAAATGTAAAGAAGAAAATTTAAAATATAAATTACTTGGTGGGTTTCACTAATAGTTATTATTTTAAATTTTCTTTTTTCAAATATTATTTCGGTTTTGGGTTGGATCACTAAATGTTGGAATTTGAAAATTATTGAAAATTTTTCTGTCTTTTTGATGTGAAAAATCTGACATATAATCAAGCTGACCACCAAAAAAGGAAAATATATAATATACATTGGAGAAAATAGTGAAAACATTTTTAAGACTCGGTTGGACTCTGCGAAATTCGGTTACTTGACATTGTTTTTTTTTTATCAGTAAACGAGTTGAGATAGAAATCTAAAACTTGGGAGAAACGTGATACTTGATACAAGCTTGTGAGTCAAGTACCAATCAAGAGCTTTTCATTGCAAGATTTGATTTTTTACCATTTTCTACGATTTTAATCAAAAAATTTTAAAGCTTGAAAGACCAAACCACATTTTATATTTTGACAAAATTTTTGAACAAACTTTCTGTGTTCTTATGTCCATTAAGAATAACTAGCAGACAGAAAAAAAAATATGATTAAAAAAGCTTTTTCTCATTTCGAAGCACAAATAAACATGAAATTGAAAATTTTTGAGAACTCAACACTCCGATTGTACCGAGTAAAATAATATGAAATAGCTAATTTTTAGCTTACCTACCTTATATAGATATCCAGTGATATGTATATATTTTTTTAATATTATTTTCTCGTTGATTACTACTATTAAGGCTTTTTCGTAGACCCTTAGAGTGATATATTCAAATAAATTTTTTGATCAAAATAGTTCCAGTTCCAGTTGATTAATTTAAAAAATCATTAGAAAATAAAAAATTATTTAATGTTATTTTTAGAGTGTGTTTCGAGTTGTGACTGTCAGAAATACATAGGTTTTGATGTAGACAACAAAGTTTTATTACAATCCCTGTACTTTAAACTTGATTTTAGGCTAAATATTTACACGATTACTTGTCAAATTATAACCTCAAAAATTTTTTAGCTTACAAAGTCCCGTTGAGGCAAAAATGGGGTATAGGGTACCCCATCTTATCCCGATATTTAGTGTATATGAAACTAGTTAGGTATGTTTTATTTATACTAATTACAATGTTGATTTTGTTGCTGCTGAGGCTACTGAAATTGATTTAGAGCCGACACCGTCTACCTCACAACTAACTACGCCGCCATGTGTTCCAATGCCGCTAGAATCCTCTGATTCTCCTCTTAACACAACCAGCAATCAGGCAACCAATTCTTATATTCAACAGTCCCGAGATCAACCAAATTCATTTGGGGTTAACATCGCGTCGCCACCTTCTAATTTGTCTGTTACTGGTCCTTCTCATTCTAATATTAATTTTTCCTCCAATCAACCAAGCACCTCTTTCGCCCTAGAGCCAACTCAGTCAAGTGCTTCAAATTAATGTCCCATCGCATGTTCAATCATCTGTGCTTAATCAGCCATCCCCAACGTCACTTCAGTCACAGGAACAGCCAGGACCTAGTACTTCATTTCATCTTGTTAGTCCTAGCTTTGATGCCGATTCCGCGAATTAACCAAAGAAGAAAAAGACAAGTGCGCACAAGGGAAAAAACAGCAGTAATAACTTCTTCTCCCTTCAAGAAAGAATTACAAGAAAAACTAAATGATAAGATAGCGATGGGAAAGAAGAAAAAACTGCAAAAAACAAACAAACAAACAGAATAAAGAATTAGATAGTGAGAAAGAACACACTGAATGTCTTTATTGCAAGGGTTTATACTCTGAATCTCGGAAAGGATGGATTACCTGTCCGCAATATTATAGGTGAGCACATTGCGGCTGCACTGGCATCGATGATGAGGATGAAGATGCAGTTCATACTTGTCCTTTTTGTGAAGATAATGATGACTAAAATGTTTAAGACTGGTGTACCCCATCTTGCCCAAAGGTGGACCCCATTTTACCCCAAGGGTGGGACAAGAGGTGGCAAAATACTTATTTTTATTTTTACTCATTATACATACAAATATAGATTTTTTTTATTATTATTATAATCTAATAGAGGGAAGTCTGATTAAGTTAATAAATAAAGTTCCTAATTTCTATGATGTATATTTAGTTGTTTTTTTTCGACTTCAAACCTTAAGGTCCCCCGTCTTACCCCTCCTTCCTCTAAGATATCTCTTTGTTGGGAAATAATAATAGAATTAAAATTATTTAAATGGTGTCAGGAGTAGGAAAAACTTACGTGATGTGTTGCGGAACAGTGTGCATAGAAAAGAAAATCTTAATTATTATTACACTGTTAATAGATAATAAAATAAAAATAAAAATACGTTAGAGGTTAGACGTTACTATTACACTGCTAATAGATAATAAAATAAAAATACCAATACGTTAGAGGTTAGACGTTAGATAGGTTTTACCTACTTTACAAAGTTTTTAGCAAATTATTTATTTATCTAATTCAATTAAAATTCAATTCAATAAAAGCCTATGCAATTTTAAGCTTATTTCCATTTGGAGATAAAGAAACAATCGTAGCCTTTTGCAAATAATAATAATAATCACTTCATAAGTGTTTACTCTTTTGTGATCAGAATCAGTAAGGCTCTCAGTCACACACCGGCTATCTCTCTCTCTGTCTGAAAGCAAACCGCTCGGTTATTCATTTCTCACGCGTGTACTTCAATTAGAATATTATGACTTTTATCTCAAACATATGTCATGGAAAACATTAAAAGAGGTAAAATCAGATAGTTTAGATGACAGTTAATGGACTGAATAAAAATCAAGAGAGATAATAAAATGCACGGATAAAATCGAAATGAAACAAGATGAAACAAAAATGATTAGGCATGTTTCACTCAACACGAATCTTTATCAGAAAATATGTTTGAAAAAATCTTGTCACAAATAGTTAAATTTAGATTTTCAGAAATTAAATTTTGATTTATTGTTTTATCAAAAAATACAGACTAACAAACAAATAATTTATCAACCATCCTAAAATTTTATTTTATAATAAATAAATATGAACCAACGATTTTAGTTAGCATCCAATTCCATTTATTAGAGTTCCGTTTAAAAAGTAAAACGGGACCCTATTAGTGTCGCTACAATGTCTGTCTGTTTACCTGTACTTGTAATTTAGTCAGAATTGATCTTCCGTTTTGCGACGGATTACAATTTTTTGTAGCCCAGTGAGCAAAGAGAGTCTATTCTACGGCTTTTTCTCAATTTAGAGTGCTTTACTGGTAGCTGAGACATTTCTATTCAAAGACGAGCAAACTGTTTTTACTAGAAAATCATAAGATGGTGTCATCTATTAAATCCGTTGAAATGGAATATTTTTAATTATATGTCAGAGGGTTGTTTTCACCCCCTCGGGAATCGAACCCGAGTGCCAGTAACAGCAATCCGGTTCGATTCCCGAGGGGTGAAAAACAACCCCTCTGACATATAATTAAAAATATTCCATTTCAACGGATTTAATAGATGACACCATCTTATGATTTTCTAGTAAATTTGAATCTATTACCATCGGCAAATTAATATCTTTCATATTAAACTGTTTTTAATTCTAATATTGGACACTTATTTATCTGTATGTACTTACAGTGATCCATTCCACATGACGTCATCACTCATCATTTCCGTGTATCTAATAGTTCAATAATTCTGTTGATATATTAAAAGAAATAAATTTAATAAACAAGTATGTTTAAAAATAATACTTTGCTTATTCAAACCAGGCCTTCTGGTTAAATATTAATTACATATCAAAATAATTCTCATTTA